>OZ038503.1:28614653-28619653 GCA_964036315.1 Acanthosepion esculentum | reverse complement strand
TATATATATATATATATATATATATATATATATATAAAAAACAAAACATGTTTTTGATGTTTATACGTTCTTTTTTATACACATAAATATTTAAATAAATGCTCTGTTTACAATAAACAGTATTAACATTTACCGGCCTGAGAAATTTTCATAGAAAATGTGCATCCTCCGACAGGAATCGAACCTGCATCTTATACGGAACCGTCATATAACCTGACGTGCTTTTACTGAAAAAGCCACAGAAGAGTGTTTCGGTTAGCAAGGACGATTTTACTGTTTTTAAATTACAATTCTCCATGATTTTCTCTCGTACATTCATATCTGTTCGATGCGATCCAAATCCAAATGACGTCACACAATATGAAATGGACACAGTCAGGCATTTCAAGACATATTTTATCGTTATAAAAATGTCTTAAAATCATTGTCGGACTTTGTCCATTTCATAATATATATATATATATATATATATATATATATATATATATATATATATATATATATATATATATATATATATATATATATATAATAAAAAGAAGCGAAACCGCAAACATTTTGGTTGTAATGTGGAATTTTTAAACATATATATTATGCTTTATTTTCCATAATTTTCCTACATTTGTTTCCAGTCTTGCGACCTTCGTCAGGCAAAGAGTGGATATTTACACATATTATTAAAAGGAAGTAATTTTTCTTATGTTTTTCGATGTTAAATATCCTCGATATTAGACATCCTCTTTTTTGTGTATTAGTGACCCAAATGTCTTTCTTGACCTGACATATGTAACGTCAAAGTTTATTATAGTGGATACTTCTTATAGGAAACACACGTCCAATTTTTATTTATTAAACAGTGGGTATTAGGCCTATCAGCCTGTGCATTCGACAAATCTTTGATTAAATGAAACATGGTCGGGTGACATTTTCTTTATTAAGATTTATCGAATTCGCTGACCGATATAGAAAATATATAATAAAAATATCAAATTAAAAACAAATTCATTACTCATTTAGAAAAAATATCATTCATATATATCAGGTCATCCCATAAGTTCTGTCCAAATTTTGAATAAAGAAAACAAGTGACCAAATGTTACATTTAATTACAGATTCAATCAACAATGTATTTTCCCTGATTATCTATGACTTCCTTCCATCTATTAACAAGCTTACTAATTCCATTACTGTACAATTCTTTTGGCTTTGATTCGAAGAACTCACAAATGTCAGTTTTAACCTCTTCCTGTGTTACAAAAGCTGTTTCTTCCAAATGATTCTGTAAGCTACAAAACAAATGGTAGTCTGAAGGAGCAAGGTCGGGAGAATAAGGTGGATGAAGAATTTTCTCCCAACCATCTTCGATCTTTTGTGACGTGATTCTTACTGTGTTTGGTCGCGCATTGTCCTGATGAAACATCACCCGTTTTCGATTCACTACAGCAGGCCTTTTTTCCTCAAAGCTTGGTTCAAACGCTCTAATTGCTGACAGTATATTTGAGTATTAATTGTTGCATTAGGTGGTAAGAATTCAAAGTGGATTATTCCTTGGCAATGCCACCAGATTGAAAGAAGAACCTTTTGCCCATGAAGTTCCCTTCTCGGCTGTGGCTGGGGACCATCCCCTTTACCAAGCCACTGTCTACGACGCTTAACATTTCGGTAAAAGATCCATTTTTCGTCGCCAGTCACAAGTCTATCCAAAAAAGTTGAAACAAGTTGCCGAGAATGGAGAGAAGAGCAGATGTCAACTCGGAATTTGATGTTGTTTTCAGACAATTCATGAGGCCCCCATTTTCCAAGTTTAGGAACTTTTCCAGGTTGTTGAAAATGATGATGAACAGTTGTGTGGTTTGAACTGAGAACCACTGCCAATTCCTCAACTGATAAAGCAGGATTTTCTTCAAGGGTTGCTTCAAGAAGCTTTTCATCAAACTCAACTGGACGTCCGGTTTGATCTTCATCTTCAAGGGTGAAATCTCCACCTCTGAATTTTGCAAACCATTTTCTGCAAGTTCTTTCATTTACACATTCCTCTCCATAAACTGAGTGAATGTTTCTAGCCGCTTCGGCTGCTGAGTTTCCTTTCTTGAACTCATAAAGCATTATGTGCCTCAAATGATTCTTGGGTACTTCCATGTTAGCAGGGTTTTAATCAAACAAAATTTAATTTTATTATTCTCTGAAATAAGATTTGATCAGTTTAAATGCATCTAAACATAAAAATAATGTTCAGCTCCATTAGACATTATAGAATACTCTTTAAATTGCGTTCATTTTAATAAAAAGTTAAAATTCGGACAGAACTTATGGGATGACCTAATATTTATATATATATATATATATATATATATATATATATATATATATATATATATATATATATATATATATATTTATAGATAGATAGATAGATAGATATGTTTGTGTGTGTGTGTGTGTGTGTGTGTGTGTGTGTGAGAGAGAGAGAGAGAGAGAGAGAGAGAACGAATTTAGCGTTTCCCGACCGGTATATTAACGTGGATTTTTTTCGTAACCTCTTTTCTTGTGAAGTTTTTAATAAAATCCAGAAAAACGTAATATTTACACGTTATATGCATCTACCGAAAGGATATTGAATTTTGTCAACTGAATTATATTACTATCGAAGTTTTTATATATATATATATATATATATATATATATATATATATATATATATATATATATATATATATATATATATATATATATATATATTATATATATTCTGCTTATACGTTATGTTACGTAGTAGCTCAGCACTCTTTGTCACCAAACACATCCTCCTTTCTCGCAATACACTGTACAGGTTTTGGAATGCGTTCTTAGCCCTGCCAATCCGTCTTCGTATCCCCAGCGTCGCACTTACCATCCTCTCTCAGAACACTTCCCAGATATTTCAACTTCCGCACCTGCTTGATTCTTGTATCTCCGACCTGCAAATCGCTTTTCGGGCTCGTCCTTTTACTGATGACCATGCATTCTCTCTTCTTGTAGTTTATTGTTAGTTCTTTCTTCTTGCTCTCCATCGTTACCTCCTGTGGGAGGTTGTCTAGTTTCTTTTCCATGTCTGCTATCATTACTGTGTCGTCTGCGTATCATATGTTGTATAGGTTGAATAAGTCCGGTGAGAAGACACATCCTTGCCTTACGCCCCGTTTTATTTTTGCATATTAGCTGAACCCGTTCTCAACGCGCATGTATACCGTTTACTGTCAGTATAGGTTCTTGATTTTTCTAATAACTTTCCCGAATATATCAATGTTGCTGAGAAGTTCCAGCAGATCCTTGTGGTGAACTCTTTGGAATGAGTTTTCGTAGTCTATAAACAGAGATAAAAGTCCTGTATTTGCATTGCTCTTTCTAATAATATTCTAAGTATGAATCTGTTATTCCTTTTTCTGGTGTCTTTAACGCACCCTCACTGTTCTTGTCCTATTTTGGGCCCAATTCTGCCGCGGGCTCTATTCATGAGAATACGGATAATGAGTTTTGTTACGTGGCTCATTAGGGTTGATTGTTTGGTGGAGCACGCATTCGTTTGCGCCTGGTTTCTTAGGTAGTGCTATGAAAATAGATCTGCTGAGAACTTCCGGTATATCCCCACTGTTGTAGATTTAATTTATTATTTCTGTGATCTTGTCTATACCAAATATATCTAAAGATGTCAGCATTTCCATTATAATTCCTTCTGACCCTGCTCCCTTGTTTTTTTTTTCCCAATTTAGCCAGTGCAGCTTCTACTTTGGTTTTTAGAATTTCAGGTGTGTCGGTAGTTCTGTGTATTGCTGGTCGTCCTCTTTCGTCGTGGAAGAGTTCTTCAATATACTCGCTCCAGCGTTGAACAATTTTTTCCTTCTCTAATATGAGTGTTCCATCCTTTGATTTAATGCAGCCTGTTGACGAGTATGTCTTCTGTCCAGTTAGTTGTCTTATTTGTTTGTGCATATCTTTTTTGTTGGTAGTACTCAATCTTTCTATTCCTGCACATTTTTCATTTAGCCACTCTTCTTTAGCTTGGCTATATTTGATCCTTATTTCATTGTGTAATTTTCTGTACTCCGTTCCGTATCTTGGCAGGGTTTTCTGTCGCCTTTCCATCATGTCGAGAATCTCATCAGTCATCCATTCGTGTCGCCTTCTTCGTCCTGTCTCCTATAGGATGATATCGTCTGCTGACGTCACTAAAGCATCTCTTAGTGCGTCCCATTTGGGGTTTCCATTGGGTGCCTCGTATCTTCTCTTCATATTGTCCATATATTTTTCTTTTAGGTTAGGGTCGCTCAGGAGATTGTTGTATTGCAGTTTGAGTGCTGTGTTAGGCTTCTTCAATTTATGCCGTTTCACTCTTAGTTTATATATGAGAGGTCAATGATGGCTTCCGCAGCCGGCACTAGGGTAGCTTTTGCAGTGAATCATTGCATTTTTGAATCTCTTGTTGATGGTTATATAATCAATTTGGTTTTTAGTCCCCCCTCCTGGGTTCCTCCATCTCCATAGTCGTCTCAGATGTTCTTGGAACCATGTGTTGCCTATTACCTGGTCATTGGCCGTGCACCATTGTATCTCTTTTTCTCCGCGTTCGTTGCGGGTTCCTAGTCCGAATCTTCCTGCTATATCCCTTACCCTTTCTCAGCCTACTTTGGCGTTTAGATCTTATAATGATGTTTTCCTGTGATTTGCATACAGACTTGCCACTGTCCAGCATGGAGTAGAAAGATTCGATGTACTCCTCTTTGCTTTGTGTCGTCGGTGCGTACCCACAATAGCCGCGTTGAACGGCTTCCATTTCAGCTTCACTACCAGAATTCTTTCGGATAATTGCTGGCATCCTAGAACGTATTTCTGAAATGCACTTATCTAGTATTAGTCCTACTCCTTTCTCGTTCTTCTCAACACCTGCATAAATTATCATGTGTTTGTCGCGGAAGAAATCACCGTTGTTTGCCCATCTGGTTTCACATACAACTAGAATGTTG
>OZ038503.1:28569653-28609653 GCA_964036315.1 Acanthosepion esculentum | reverse complement strand
TCTCAAGGTACTTGATGTAGTCCTTCATGTTTTAATTCCATCAACCAAAAATCTTCTGTAGATCTTTTCTTATCAGAACGATGATAGTAAATCTTCCGAGCTGTCGTACTTTCGTAGTCACCATTAGATTCACCCAACTATTTCCTAACCCTCTGCTCTGTCCTCAGATTGACACGCAAAGACTCTGAAGTGTTTTGTAGCTTCCGTTGCGAATGCCAAACAGTGCAGCAAGCCGTTTCCAAATTTCTGGCGGAATGAATTGCTTCATGAGGCTCTTTTTCTCACAGAGTGTGCCCAGTTGACCCTACTCAACTGTGTAGTCAACAAAATGCAATACATACACACACATACACACACACACACACACACACACACACACACACACACACACGAACACACACAAACATATATCAGGTCATCGCATAAGTCCTGTCCGAATTTTGAATAAAGAATACAAGTGTCCAAATGTTACATTTAATTACAGATTCAATCAACAATGTATTTTCCCTGATTATCTATGACTTCCTCCCATCTATTAACAAGCTTACTAATTCCATTACTGTAAAATTCTTTTGGCTTTGATTCGAAGAACTCACAAATGTCAGTTTTAACTACTTCCTGCGTTACAAAAGCTGTTTCTTCAAATGATTCTGTAAGCATCGAAACAAATGGTAGTCTGAAGAAGCAAGGTCGGGAGAATAAGGTGGATGAGGAATTTTCTCCCAACCAAGTTCTTCGATCTTTTGTGACGTGATTCTTGCTGTGTGTGGTCGCGCATTGTCCTGATGAAACATCACCCGTTTATCGATTCACTAGAGCAGGTCTTTTGTTTCCTCAAAGCTTGATTCAAACGCTCTAATTGCTGACAGTATATTTGTGCATTAATTGTTGCATTATCTTGTAAGAATTCAAAGTGGATTATTCCTTGGAAATCCCACCAGATTGAAAGAAGAACGTTTAGGAACTTTTCCAATTGTTGAAGATGACGATGAACAGTTGTATGGTTTGAACTGAGAACCACTGCCAATTCCTCAACTGATAAAGCAGGATTTTCTTCAAGGGCTGCTTCAAGAAGCTTTTCATCAAACTCAACTGGACGTCCGGTTCGATCTTCATCTTCAAGGGTGAAATCTCCACCTCTGAATTTTGCAAACCATCTTCTGAAAGTTCTTTCATTCACACATTCCCCTCCATAACTGAGTGAATGTTTCTAGCCGCTTCGGCTGCTGAGTTTCCTTTCTTGAACTCATAAAGCATTATGTGCCTCAAATGATTCTTGGGTACTTCCATGTTAGCAGAGTTTTAATCAAACAAAATTTCATTTTATTGTTCTCTGAAATAGAATTTGATCAGTTTAAATGCATCTAAACATAAAAATAATGTTCAGCTCCATTAGACATTATAAAATACTCTTTAGATTTCGTTCAATTTAGCAAAAAGTTAAAATTCGGACAGAACTTATGGGATGACCTAATATATATTAATTTACATAACAGAGAAATCCAAAATTACCCCATGTGTATAGACTATTTCAAGTAACGGCAAATGCATCAGTCTTATTCAACTCAATTGGTGGACTGTATTCAGTGTCGGAACTAGAGATTTAAAATTTAATATTTAAAACAAGACAGTAGTTGAAAAATTGCAAACCCATAACAGAGCAGACAACAGAATGTGCCTTAGTGATGGTAAGTGGGGGTGCGTATGTTGTCTGGCTTGAATGTAAACAAGCTACACAAATTCAACCCAGATATTAATCTTAACACTCCCAAGTTGGGTAGTAAGATGGATGAAGTGAATCCAAATGAGATCAGAAAAAATAAAGACAAGATTCATGAAAGGAAATCATTAATTATTAATTACCACTAAAAATGACCAAAATGTGCTTACAAATAAAATAGTAACAATAAATCGTTTTTAGATAGTTTATATTTTAAGAAAAGAATATTTAAATAATATTAAAAATGTATAAAAATATTGAAATATTAACATTGGGAATTTTACAATATGGGAATTTTAAAATTTGGGAATTTGGGAATTTTAGAATTTTGGAATTTTGGAATATGGGAATTTGAGAATTTAGGAATATGGGAATATGGGAATTTTAGAATTTTAGAATTTAGGAATTTTAGAATATTCAAATTTTAGAATTTGGGAATTTTGGAATATGAGAATTTTAGAATTTTAGAATTTAGGAATTTTAGAATATGAAAATTTTAGAATTTGGGAATTTTGGAATATGGGAATTTTAGAATGTGTTCATTTTGGAATATGGGAATTTAGAATGTGGGCATTTTGGAATATGGGAATTTTAGAATTTTAGAATTTTTTAGAAAAATAAAATAGATTAAAAATTTCTCAGACCAGATAATAAAAATTCGCATATTTTAGAATTTGGGATTTTAGAATTTGGGAATTTTAGAATTTGACGAAGAAAATATAAGGGACAGTGGTGTGTGATGTAAAGTCGGACCTAATGTCACTCGCTGAATTGAATATTTGGAAAAATAAGGTAACTGCGAATTTGACGTAGGCTGAAATGGCGTAAAACTGGGGTATTAGCGTATAATCACGGAAAAATAAATTCAAACAACTATTCCTGTAATAAATCTAATTTTCACGAAAGTGTCCCGCTAATCACGTACAATGCTATATTAAGTAAACTTAGTGATATTTTTTTTCTTTTTTGGTGGGTGATTACTGCGTCACATTGGTTACTTAGTTTAAGACTCGAGACTGTAGGTAGATCTATTTTCATGGAAATACTATTTACGAGTTTCTGAAAAGTTTTCCAGAAATTTGTTTTCGGATAGCAAAGATTCTGTGAAATCGGCTCATGCTTGCTATAAACATATCAGCAAGTCTGCCACGCCAAAGACGGAAAATAAAGAAAAGGACAATAAGATAGAAAGAGAGTGAGTGACAGATACAGCTGTATGTAGCCGAAGTGAACAATCCGAAATTGGAATTTAATGAGTAGAAGTTCTTTCAAATTTCCATGTAATGCATAGCCAGATAATTGAACCGAAGTCTCCAGTTCTTCGGTCTCATCTGTATTTTTTTTTTTGCCTTTTGATTCTGTCCCGGTCGCAAAGTGAACTAAAAGCCAGAATTCACAAAAATATCTTTCTTCCCTAATTGTTCAGAGACGAGGAGTGTCTCTATTAATAAATCCGGAGAGACGCTGCGGAAAGGAGGCACAATTACGCATGCGTAGACAGACACAAACAGTTTGCCGCCTACCGCCTCTGCGCCATGATGGACTGCCGATTTCTCCTCTTTGCGTAGACTTAATTTGCAAGAAAAATGCAGCAGCGTCGTGTGTCAGGTAATGGCTCATTAAATAAAAATCGACATTTTATAACAAGATGCTTCTGTTTCAAGTTCAGAGCAAAGACTGGTATGAATAAAAAAAAATATTTTTTAAAAAAATTAAACGAAATCTGAGTCGATAAATTATTTTCCCCAACAACAGATCTAAGCTAATGTATGCCTAGAAGAATTCAGCCAAAAGCTATCACACAGAAGGCATGTGCTATAGTTTCGCCGACTTCAAGTTAGTGAACCATAATGAGAGTTATTTTTATATGGTTATGCTGAATTATATTTGTATTTATAATCCTGTTATAACTCCAGTGAAGAATAGGTAAAAGAGAAAGAGGCGTTTTCTTACTGGATTTATTTAACCTGTACGACGAAACGATCCTAAGATAATTGTAATATATAATCTGAAAAACCAGGAGGATGCTGAGAATAGCATGGACTGAAAATGTGTGAAAAGATGACGTTTTAGAGAAAATGGAAACAAAAAAGTAAAGTAAAGGGTCTGACGGGTAAATTGTCGCCATATTATATCTTTCATTTTGCGCATGCGCGTTTTTTTAATTTTTCGTCTGCACAGTATAGTACGGTCAGTTGGCCAATGTCTATGAGAAAAAGTGAACCATGACGTAATTCACTCCGTCAGAAATTTGGAAACAGTATACTGTACTTGGCATCAGCACCAAAAGCTACAATACGAACATGTCAGAGTTTGTGGGTATCAATCTGAGGACAGTGAAGGAGATTCAGAAAGAGCTGGATGATATATTCAGTAATGGTGTTTGGAGTGATCACTTGTGATGGCGATGTTATGCCTCCATTCATGGTACCACATGACTTCAGACTCAACACGAAGGACTACATCAAGTGTCTTGAGGAGGTAGTGCTGCTCTAGGTCATGAGGGTGTCTGCTGGAAGACCATATGTCTGGCAACAGGACTCTGCACCATGCCACAGAAGCAAGAGAACACATTCATGACTGTCAGATAATTTCTGCGTGCACATCACACACGACTCGATTTATATGTCACCCTAACTCCACAGACTGCAACCCACTTTATTATGTGTGGGGCGCATTTGAGCGAGAGAATAACAAAATCCCAATAATACCAAAAGATGAGCTGAAGGCACGTATTATGGCCGCATTCATCAACTTAAAGTAAAAGACTGTCCAGAAGAGATGCAGTAGATTCTGGACTCCATAGATGAAGCCAATGGCGATTTTATTGAATAAATTTAATCTTTAGTATTTCAAGATATGTTTTGTGTAGTTTTGGTTAGAATGAGATGTCAGTGTTATTTTCATTTTTTGCGTAATTTAGACGATAATTTATACAACGCACTCTGTATAATAATATCAGAAGGAGACAGTTGAAAGGACACTGAGAAAAGATGGCTGAGAAAGTTTGGAGGTAAGAGATGCAGAATAAAAACAATCCATAACCTAGCTAACGAGCTTGTGTAATTGCCTGGCATAACAGGGTTTAGGAGAGATAACGAATAGATAGGTGAAAAGATCTACAAAGGACAGACAATTATGGAGAGCTATGATTGTCTACGTTCTGAAGGAACACGGCATATAGAAGAAGAAGAATTTCTGAGGGCAGAAATATCCATTAGACCACGTCGTAACAGAAAGGAGGAAGGAAGCACTAATCCTTAACAGTAAAAAGGTACAATGAATGTGAAGATGTCAAAATGAGAAGAAGAAATTTATATTCCCGGTTACATAACGAAAATTTCCAAACCGGAATCTGATGGTTCCTAAGAAAAAAAATGAACATGTCTTTTCAGAAAACCAAAGGTCTTTAGAAACAAAGTAAACTATTTCGGATATGTTTCCGATTTAAATAAACCTGTAACGGTTGATAAACCGTAAAAAATAAAATAATCAATCCAACAACAAAATAAATATAACAGTCTAGAAATTGGAATTCATAAGATGTGGTATGTTAAAACACAGACACACACAATTCTTAACAGAAGAGTAGGAAGAATAACAAAACGATGAATCATTATGTTTCTCGACTACCTGTGTATCTATTTCGATTGAAATACCAAAGATTGCAATCATGGGTACCTGCTATATTCTTAGGAAAGCTTTATCAATGTGACACGTTATGAACCTACACTGATTGATTTCCAAACATGTGAACACAGTCACAATATGTTGAACGTTTTTTGAAAAAAAAAAAAAAAAAAAATCCCCATAACTCTATACATTGGGTTGGTGCATAATTATCAGGCGTTTTTGTAGATGAGTTATTTATTAATAAAAGTTACTGTTTTGTTTACTTTTAATAAAAATATTATTTTATTTTCAGGTTATAAAAATGCGTATCGCTAATCATACTCATTGAAAAATGTTATTGTTGAATTGTTGTTTCTTTTTTCATAATAAATATTGTTTAAAAAAACGCCTGATAATTATGCACCAACCGAATACATGCATAAAAATCTATACATTCAGTTAGAATTGCAAATTAAAAAAAAAAAATCATGCTTGATAATGGCTAAAAGAATAGACGAAACTACTTGGACATACAAAACATTCGGACAATTTTTAAACACCTTATGTCCAAAAAAGAAAAATGTTATACGACCACAAGAAAAATTGAATAAAAAGCTTAATTAAATACATTGTCAGTCGATTTTTAATGAAACTTGTATAAAAGAGGCCCAAATACACAATTATCAAATAACATGAACCAGCAGCCAACAAAGAATATAACGCTACAACATTGAGAAAAAAAACTCGTCTTACGGCCAATAAAAACAGCTAACGAGACAACAGCCATAAGTACGTATGTATGTATCAAAATGATACATACATATTGTTCTTTTAAAATGAGACATATATATATTTTAGAGTCAAAAGCCATAAGTATGTATGTATCAAAATGATCGCGTGGCCTAGTGGTTAGAACGTTAGCTTTCTGAGCATGAGACCCGGATTCTAATCTCACCATGGTCGATTTGTTAGGGAATAACTTCTTGATAATACCGAGCTGGAGAGGCGATCCCAGCGTGTTACATGATAGAGAAATGATTGCAACCCGTGCCACACATTGGCTCAATCATTGTCAGAGGAACATGGTAAACGAAAATGTTCGCAGACCGTTCATGTTCGTGCTAGACAGATTCATTGTAATCGACGCTTTGAACATACTGGCCTTGTTCAAAGTGTTCATCCTGCCAGATTATGTGGTCTCTTCCTCCAGAGAATTATGACTAAGATACACTCAGCATATGGGTGTTGAGTCAACGGAAACGTCCACGCAAGGACCTGTAACAGGGTTTGGCTCAGCGCCCGAGCAGACGGGGGTGCTCGGAAACGTGTAGTTGGCTATTATTTCTATAATGCATCAAAAAATAAATACTGAATTATTTTGTCGGTAAAAAAATAAGTTACAGCTATTTTTAAATTTTAATACTAGTGGCTTGACGGCTAACTGAAAGTTAAATAGATATGGCTGGCAGATTTCGATTTCCCACAGGGAAAGTTTGCATGCATTTTTCGCTAATGCTTTATAGGATGAAGGCAAAAATTGATTTTAGTAGAGAAGTACTAATCAGATTTTTTGTTTTGTTTAGTCATGTAAACATCATCCATGCAATAACAGGTCCGTTCCCTACATGTTCCCTACATGTAATCTAATTTATCGTATGTTTCCTGAACGAGAGATGAGAAACACCAAGAACTCCTCATTGAAAGATGCCATGAAGGATTGTTATCTAGGTTCTCACCTTGATTATCTGAAAAGTAATGCGGCCAACTAACTCCAGGTATAATCTCGTCTGAACAATTTTACCAATAACTTATGAGATTGTTTTATACCTTTGTCAACGGCATTAGCCCCAAGTGAACGCAAAGAAATTAATTTTGTGCGACGATGAGAAAAAATAAGGCATTATAATTCCAATTTTAAATTGTAATTTACGTTTCATTATCTTTCGAATGTCACCGCTTTTGTTAAATTTAATTTCGGGAAAATATATTTGTTTGGCAGAAAGAAAAAAACAAACACTTTTCTTTGCAATTAAAATAGAAATTACATGGTTTTTGGCTTCTTCTTTAGATCATGGTAATTATAATGAGAAAATTAATCTTTTCTTGGCAAAATAAAAGAAAGATTTCGAATCATGTCAATTAACACATCGATAAATCTTTATTTGTTTATTCTGTTCGTTTTAATTTGATTAGAGAAAGTACATTAATTAGCAAAAACAGTTAGGTCGCACCACGTTACAAAACTGTCCAATAGAAATATTTCATATATATCATTGCATATGGCCCTACAGGGTGGTCCAAAAGTAGATGGACAGTAAATAATTGCATTTATTTTGAGATTACATATACATAAAATTATATTTACTAACACAACAATTACATTGACAATTCAATTTTATTGTGAACAATAATACAAAAGCTCTTAAATTTAATTGTGAACAATAATACAAAAGCTATTAAATTTTATTCTGAACAATAATACAAAAGCCCTTAAATTTTATTGTGAACAATAATACAAAAGCCCTTAAATTTTATTGTGAATAATAATACAAAAGCTCTTAAATTTAATTGTGAACAGTAATACAAAAGCCCTTAAATTTTATTGTGAACAGTAATACAAAAGTCCTTAAATTTAATTGTGAACCATAATGCAAAAGCCATTAAATTTTATTATGAACAATAATATAAAAGCTCTTAAATTTTATTGTGAACAATAATACAAAAGCTCTTAAATTTAATTGTGAACAATAATACAAAAGCCATTAAATTTTATTGTGAACAATAATACAAAAGCCCTTAAATTTTATTGTGAACAATAATACAAAAGCCATTAAATTTTATTGTGAACAATAATACAAAAGCTCTTAAATTTAATTGTGAACAGTAATACAAAAGCCCTTAAATTTTATTGTGAACAGTAATACAAAAGCCCTTAAATTTAATTGTGAACAATAATGCAAAGGCCATTAAAGTTTATTATGAACAATAATATAAAAGCCCTTAAATTTTATTGTGAACAATAATACAAAAGCTCTTAAATTTAATTGTGAACAATAATACAAAAGCCATTAAATTTTTTTATGAACTATTCATATAAAAGCCCTTAAATTTTATTGTGAACAATAATACAAAAGCTCTTAAAATTAATTGTGAACAATAATGCAAAAACCCTTAAATTTTATTGTGAACAATAATACAAAAGCCCTTAAATTTTATTGTGAACAATAATACAAAAGCTCTTAAAATTAATTGTGAACAATAATGCAAAAACCCTTAAATTTTATTGTGAACAATAATACAAAAGCCCTTAAATTTTATTGTGAACAATAATACAAAAGCTCTTAAATTTAATTGTTGACAATAATGCAAAAGCCCTTAAATTTTATTATAAACAATAATATAAAAGCCCTTAAATTTTCTTGTGAACAATAATACAAAAGCCCTTAAATTTTATCAATGCAGGTGCTCAAACTGTTTTTCATCAAAATTTACACAGCTTTGAAGTCTACCTCTAACGCTTCGACAAATTTTTTTGCACAAGTCTTTTTGGGTATTAATTTCTTAAAATGCATCCCTTATGTAATTTTTCAAATCACCGACACTTCTTGGTTTTCGACTATAAACTTTGTCCTTGAGTACTCCCCAAAAGAAGAAATCCATTGGGGTCAAATCTGGTGAAGGTGCCGGCCAATCAATTGCACCTGTTCGGCCAATCCATTTCTCAGTAAATGTTTCATCAAGATACTCATTTGTAATAATATAACCGATACATAAACCTATTCCACATACACTCCACCTACTCTTGGACCACCCTGTATATTTACGACTTCTATACGGAAGATCGATGGTGAAACAGTTGGCAAATCTGGGCTAAGAACTCGTAATGACCGCGGAGAAAATGGTGCTCAGTGAATGATAGTAGTCAATACCTGGTTTTAAGCCCATTCAATACGTACATGGACGTAGAGAGGACTGAAAAAAGAAACTAAAACTAAATTAACCATCTATCAATAAGAGATTCATAAATGCTATCAAAGACTAAAAAAAAAACATACCCAATCGCCGACTGTGCAACCTTACAGTTATATGCAAAGTTAAATTGAAACTATGGAAATTGAAGGGTGCCAAGACAGAACCCAAATTGCAATCCAACAGACTCCTGAATGACCCAAAAGGGAAGGAGAAATATATGGAGGGCGTAAAAAGTAGATACAAGGGTCGAAAAGAGAATGGAAAAGTGGGGCACATTAAGAGAAGCCTTTATAATACCAACAATCAAGGTCATAGCAATGAAAAATAGGAGAAGATAACAGAATGGATGACAGATGAAAATCTCGACATGATGAAAACGAGACAAGAAATCGCAAAGGTACGTCATGGAATATAGGATTCTACATTGAGAAATGAGGAATAAATGTAGGCGAGCTAAAAAGGATTGCGTCAACGAAAAATATGTAGTAAATAGAAATAATTAATATCACAGATAAAAGCGGATATGCATTAAAAAATAAGAGCACGAAGAGGACAAAAAACATGCTTTTCAGCAAGATGTAAAACTTCCAAAGACACGGATATTAGAGAAAGAAGAACTACATCAGAGATGGAACAAATACAATGGAAAACTCTTCCACTATAAAAGAGGAAAATTGACAATACACAGAAATAACGAAAGACCATAAATACTGATATCTTACGTGGAATAAACAATGGTCAAATTGAAGAGAAACAAATCAACAAGACCTGATGGAATTGTAATAGAGATGCTGACAGCCTTAGACGATTTCGGCATTGATAAGATTACAGATATAATAAATGAACACTGAGCACTGGTAAAAAATAGTTGCTGAAGATATTACATTTATAATACCCAGAAATTCATACACAGATGTCCTCAAGGACACATGGCACACTGGATAAAGTCGTTAGTTAGATCCAGTAACAGTGTGAGTTCAATACCCGGCAAAGGAATTAACAGGAGCTAACTTAAGTATGGCACGTGGAACTAGAACAGTCTACCCCAGTGAGCGAAATAAAGGGTTCAGTTGGATAATTCCAACTACCTGAAGAAAGCCGGAGCGTACAACGGTCGAAACGTTGTAATAAATATGGCGACAAAGATGAGGACAATAGTCCGAAAAATGTAAATAATATAATAAACGAAATCTACAACAATAGTGATATACTGGAAGACTTAAATAGATTAATATGCATAGCACTGCTTAAAACTAATGTGAACTCTGTCGGAATATCAACCTGATAAGAAAACTTATCATCGGACTGCTAGCACTTTCGGTCAGAGTGGACCTTGAAACAACAGTAATTAAGAGGTGCTTCCATATAGTTCATCGTCATCCCCAGTACGAACTATCTCTTCATTTTTTTATTTTATTTTTCCTTTAAGAATTGTTTTCTATCTATTTATTCGATCGATTCTTCTTCTCTATTTCAAACGTTCTCTCCCTCTTGATCTATTTATCTATCTGTATCTCTCTAAGAATAATCTTGCTAACTGTTCCCTCTAAGAATATTCACTCACTCTCCCTCTCTTTTTATCTATCTATCTCTCTATCTCTCTATCTATCTATCTATCTCTTTTTACCTATCTATCTATCTCTCTCTATCTCTCTCTCTATCTATCTATCTATCTATCTCCGCTTTTTACCTATCTCTCTCTCTCTCTCTATCTATCTATCTCTTTTCATGTATCTATCTATCTATCTATTATTTTCATGTATGTATCTATCTATCTATTTATCTCTTATTTTCATCTATCTATCTATCTCTTATGTTCATGTGTCTATCTATCTATCTCCCTATCTATCTATCTATCTATCTCTTATGTTCATGTGTCTATCTCTCTCTCTCTCTCTCTCTCTTTATATATATATATATATATATATATATATATATATATATATATATACATATATCTTTAAAAAATGTTCATCTTCTATGAAGTTGTCGGTTCCCCTGAATGCTTCATCTTTACGTTTGTTCTTTCTTTAAGAACCTTCTGTATACGAGGTCCGATTAAAACTTATCAGTGTGAAGCCGAACACTGCCGAACACTGCCGAACACTGCCGAGCATACGCACTAAATGACACCGTTCTTTGCTCATTTCCACAGAGGCTCCATCAGTTACCATGGCTCGTGCAGTAATTTTTGGCCAAGACAAAATTTCCCCGGGTCTTAAAACCACCACATTCCCTAGATGTCGCCTCTTGTGATTATTTCCTCGTTAAAAATCAAATCGCACTTGAAATGAACCAGTTTACAAGACATCGAACAAATCCAAATGTATACGACGAGGCAATGTCTTGTTGTATAAGAAAAATGAATTCCAGAAATCCTGTATCAATGGAAACGATGCTGAATAAAGTGAGTGGCTTCAGAAGCAGACTGATTCGAAGGAGATTAAATGCAGAATTGATATGTGTTATAGTTTTCTTTTTATAGTTCCTGTCCCGAATTTTTTATCAGACATCTGAAATCAGAAACTTGTCCCGAAATACTGGGTTTTATCGCGCATTAATACACTATGTAAATAAACAAAGACTCTTGTCCTCATTACCCTCGCGTGTATAGAAGTATCTTAATTGGATCCATCATAGCGAAAGTATTAATGGATCACTCGATAAAGACGTTGGTTAGAATCCAGTGATTAGACCCAAAGATTTGTGAGCTGTGAGCCCCATACCAGGCTACAGCAGGGGTGAAGCAAATCTTGGAGAGTTTGAGTTAAATGGAAATAACTGAGACCTCCGGAAGCGGCATGACGATTGAGAAATCTATCCCGGTGAACGAAATAAAGAGTTCGGTTCGAAATTCCGATTACCTGATGAACGCCGGAGCGTACAACGGCCGAAATGTTGTGAATATGGCAATGAAGATGAGGATAACAGTCCGAAAGATGTAAACAATATTGAAATTGCCTGTTTTCACATCGGCTCGCAAATTTCTTTCTTACTCTTCATTCGGCTCGCCGTTGAATTTCTGTGAAAGGTAAAAATCTCACATAGGCTTGCGAATTCTTTCCTCCTCCTTCCTTAATCTTCAGAATTTAAAGCGAGTGGCAGAAGGGAGTTATTATTATTTCATATTCACTAATCATCCAATCGTTTCTTTTCTCTTCTCATTTTTCTTGGGATCATCTCATTGGCTGACTTCCCTAGTTTCTCCCTCGGTATATTCCGTTTTGATTTTGTAGTCTTTTCCCGGTTATATTCGTTTATAACTCAGTTTCTGTATGTCTTCTTGAGCCTTGGCCCCACCAGGAGTCTGTCGTATTACACCTTAACCGCTGCTTAGTTTCCAAAACTTATACGGATCACTGAACGTCCAGGAATAAGATTTTCTGCTTCTGTTTCTATGATGAGGAATTACTATTATTTACACTATTTATATTCAGACTATTGTCCTCATCTTTGTTGTTATCACAATGTTTCAGTCTAGTGTCCTTTGACTTTTATCAAGCGTATATTGATCTGGGTAACATGCATGGAATTCAGAACTGAAGCCGTTATTTAATCTATGGATGGGGAGTGAAATGTTTTCATTCTATTGCCAATGTCTAGGAATATTTCATCTCGTTTTAGTACTATAGAATGTATATTTTTATGATTATAGATGTATATTTAGTCCTATAGAATGTGTTTTATTACTATAGTACATATATTTTAGTACTATAGAATGTATAATTTTAGTACTATAGTGTGTATATTTTTAGTATTATCGGTGTGTAACATTTAGTACTATAGATTGTATATTTTCATTATTATAGAATGTAATATTTTAGTACTATAGTGTGTATAATTTTATTACTATAGAATGTATAGTTTTAGTACTATACAATGTATAATTTTTAGTACTACAGGTATATTTTTAGTACTATAGAGTCTATATTTTTAGTAGTATAGAATGTATATTTTAGTATTATAGTGTGTATAATTTTACTACTATAAAATATATATTTTAGTACTATAGAATGTATATTTTAGTACTATAGAATGTACATTTTTAGTATTATAGATGTGTATTTTTAGTATTATAGGATGTATAAATTTAGTACTATAGAATGTAGATTTTTAGTATTATAAAATGTATTTTTTAGTACTATAGAATGTATATTTTAATACTGTAGTTGTATATTTTAGTACTATAATGTGTATATTTTTATTACTATAGAACCTATATTTTTAGTAATATAGGTCTACATTTCTAGTACTATAAAATGCATATTTTAGTACTATAGGTGCATAATTTTTGTAGTATAGAATTTATATTTTAGTACTATAGAATGTATATTTTCAGTACTGTAGGATGTATATTTTATTATTATAGAATGTATACTTTTAGTACTATAGAATGTAAATAGTCTAAATAGTGAAATTGTATTGGGCGATTAAAATATAGAAATAGGGTTTTAGTTCACTTATATCAGATCGTCAGACCTTTTCCGACTGCAGGCTGCGAAAACAAAACTTGAACAAAATCTCTTACTTTTCATGATTTCGTCTTGTCCGCTTTTCTACATTTTACACGTTTTAGTCAAGACTTTCACATGGATGTCATTTATGGCACCAATCTAGTTTAGAAATATCTAAACTGCCAGCTGTTTTAAAAAAAAGTTTTCTCAGATTAATGGTTAAAAATGGCTTCGAGCAGATAAAGCCAGTATATCTTCAGGAAAAACTATGTTTGCGTATTTACTAAATTCATTTTCTATCCCTAGGCGGTTTGCTCCCAATATAAATTCTCGATTATTTTAATATCTTTCCCAAATATATATTTTGCTCTGTTTTCTCCGACTTATGTGACTAATGAAAATAGGACTGGTGAAAATGCTTTACCAAAAGGCAACAATAATTGGATGGAAGTAAAACTAGTAACGAAATAAGAACAGTGAAAATGCTTTGACTAAAAAGAAACAATAATTAGATGTAGAACTAATAATAAAATTGTCATAGTAAAAATGCGTGACCAAAAAACAAACAATATTAAAATCGTGTAAAACTTGTAACAAAGTAAGAATAGAGAAAATTCTCTACCTAAAAGGCAACAATAATTAGCTGGAGTAAAACTACTACTACTAATAATAATAGTAGTAATAATAATAATATTAATAGTAATAGTAATAATAATACTAATACTAATTGTAAAAATGATTAATCGAAAAAGCAGCAATAATATGGTAGAATAAAACCAGTTATAAAATACTAATTTTAAAAATGTAGAAAGCAACAATAATACGATGGAGTAAAACTAGCTATAATTTAATAACCAGGAAATGCTTCATCTAAAAAGCCACAATGACATGGTTTACTAAAAGTAATAATAAAAATACATTAGCAAAAATGTTTCAATAAGAAAAAAGGAAGAGAAAAATGAAAATAACATAATAATGGAAAATATGCTTTATATAAAAAGTAAAAATAATAACGTGTAACGACTTTATAAAATAATAACAATTAAAATAATGCATAACAAGTAAAGAAAAAGAAAACTTCAGAAAATTTTAGTCTTTTGTCGTATCTAAATATTTTTTTCAAAATTAATTTATACTTTCTACAAAGTTTCTCGTTAATGAAGATGCGTGTTTAATTCATTAGTTTTATCTTAAAGTTGGACAGAGTTGCCGCTCGAGTTAACTTGACTCTTCAAATCTTATGTTCTTATATTTTATGCCTTCAGCTTTACATTTGTTGCTTTCGTGAAATGAGCGTTGGAAAAAATAATAATGTTTTAATGAATACTCAACGCATGCGTTTCAACAAAGACACTAATGTATATTTTTACTTTCCCGGGGACTTCCCGTGATGTACTGCCATTCACTTTGACGTCAGCCAACCGGTTGCCAGTAGGTTGTGTCAGCTCACTCAGCATTATTTTCCCACTAAATATTTACAATACAGTTTTAAAAATCCAACATTTACAATGATCAATATTACGATACATTTTCTTAAAGAGTATTTGCAATGCGTTTTCACAGCATATATTAACAACCTATTTTCACTATCTGTCTGTATTTCTGAGATGAGGTATAATGTACATTATTTACATTATTCGCACTATTGTCCTCATCTTTGTCGCCATATCTATTACAAGGACACATGGCACAGTGGATAAAGGCGTTTGAAGAGTGTGAGTTCAATACCCGGCTAAGGCAGTGGAGAACTTTCAGAGGGAATTAACAGGAGATAACTGATAACTGACATCCATTAAACATGGCACGTGGAAATAGAACATTCTACCCCAGTGAGCAAAATAAAGGGTTCAGTTCGACATCCCAACCACTTAATGGAGGCTGGAGCGTACAACGGTCGAAACGTTGTAATAAATATGGCAACAAAGATGAGGACAATAGTCCGAATAATGTAAATAGTGTACATAATACATCATCTCAGAAATATAGACAGATACTTAAAGGCCGAAATGTTGTAATAAATATGGCGACAAAGATGAGGGCAATAGTCCGAATAATGTAAATAGTGTACATAATACCTCATCTCAGAAATATAGACAGATACTTAAAGGCCGAAATGTTGTGATAAATATGGCGACAAAGATGAGGGCAATAGTCCGAATAATGTAAATAGTGTACATAATACCTCATCTCAGAAATATAGACAGATACTGAATGGCCGAAACGTTGTAATAAATATGGCGACAAAGATGAGGATAATAGTCCGACTAATGGAAATAGTGTACATAATACCTCATCTCAGAAATATAGACAGATACTGAATGGCCGAAACGTTGTAATAAATATGGCGACAAAGATGAGGATAATAGTCCGAATAATGTAAATAGTGTACATAATACCTCATCTCAGAAATATAGACAGATACTGAAAGGCCGAAACGTTGTAATAAATATGGCAACAAAGATGAGGACAATAGTCCGAATAATATAAATAGTGTACATAATACCTCATCTCAGAAATATAGACAGATACTGAAAGGCCGAAACGTTGTAATAAATATGGCGACAAAGATGAGGATAATAGTCCGACTAATGTAAATAATGAACGTATTTTCATATTAGATATCTATATCGTATATTCAAAGTAAATCATTTACGGTACATTCTCAAAGGAACGCCTTAACAAGGTATTTTTATGATAAATTTCACATAATCACTTTTTATAGTAAATCCTTTACAATGCTTTCTTATAAATAAAAGAAAAGCATTTACAATAAATTTGCATATTGAAGTCGTTGACAGTTGATTTTTATTTTACAATGAATTCTTATAATAAAATAACTTGCAATGAATTCCTAAACGAAAATCATTTAATATGCATTCTTATAATAAAATCATTTAAAATGCTATCTTCTAATGAAATCAACTAAGGGGCCTTACATTGTAATCCTGTATAATGCATTCTTATTGTAAATTCATTTAAAATGCATTATTGAATAATCATTTACAATGCATTCTTATTGTAAAATCATTCACAATGCATTCTTATATTAAAAGCATTTAAATACATTGTTTTAATAAAATAAACTATGGGGCCTTCGTACATTATATTCATTTATAATTAATTCTTAATGTAAAATCATTTAAAATGCATTCTTAAATAATATCGTTTACAATGCGTTGTAGTAGTAAACTTGCAATGTACCCGTTCCTAAAATCATTTAAATGTATTTTTATGTCAAAATGCTTATAATCCATGCCTATATTAAACTCAGAGTGCATTCTTATTAATAATAGTTTGAAATGCATTCTTAACTGATCATATTTAATGTATTGTTATACAAATACATTTACAATACATTTTTAATATAAAATAATTTAGAATGATTCCTCATAGTAATTTCAAATACGAATTCATTCTTTTAAAAAACATTCCCAATGAATTCTTATAATAAAAGAAATTGTAATGCATTCTTATATTAAAATCATTTACAATACATTCTTATATTAAAACCGTTTCCACTGCATTCTTATAATAAAGCCATTTACAATGCATTCTCATAATAAAATCATTTACAATGCATTTTATAATAAAATCATTTACAATGCATTCTTACAATAAAATCATTAACAATGCATTTTATATCAAAATCATTTACAATGCATTTTCATAGTAAAATCTTTTACAATACATTCTTATAATAAAAACATTTCCACTTCGTTCTTATAATAATGTCATTTACAATGCATTTTTATAATAAAATCATTTACCACGCATTCTTACAATAAAATCATTTACAATGCATTTTATATCAAAATCATTTACAATGCATTTTCGTAGTAAAATCGTTTACAAAACATTCTAATAATAAAAACATTTCCACTACATTCTTATAATAAAGCCATTTACAATGCATTCTTATAATGAAGTCATTTACAATGCATTCTTATAATAAAAACATTTCCACTGCATCTTATAATAAAGCCATTTACAATGCATTCTTATAATGAAGTCATTTACAATGCATTCTTATAATAAAAACATTTCCACTGCATTCTTGTAATAAAGTCATTTACAATGCATTCTTATGATAAAATCATTGCAATACATTCTTACAATAAAATCATTTACAATTCATTTTATAATAAAATTATTTACAATACATTTTATGTTAAAATCATTTACAATGCATTTTATAATAAAATCTTTTACAATGCATTCTCATAGTAACATCATTTACAATACAATCTTATAATAAAAACATTTACAATGCATTTTTATAATAAAATCATTTACAATGCATTTTTATAATAAAATCATTTACAATGCATTTTTATAATAAAATCATTTACAATGCATTTTTATAATAAAATCATTTACAATTCATTCTCATAGTAAAATCATTTACAATACATTCTTATAATAAAAGCATTTATAATGTATTTTCATTTTAATTCATTTGCAATTAATTATTTTCCTGTCATTGGTTTTAAGAATACGTGAACTGATTCCTCTGCATAGATTTTCACGCCTCTTCTTCCCACCCAGGTGAGATGGGTAACATTTTATTGCTGCTCGCACAATCATGCATAAAACCAATCAATATTTACATCAAGACTCGATTATAAATCATACAAATGGTTACCTGGAGAATCAAGCAATAATTTCACCATTGGTTACATCATGATTCAAGTATAAATGCGACCGATGTTTAGCTATAAACACAATTAAAATCATGACCAATGTGCAAATAGAGTCTTTAGAATAATACGATCAATGTCGTCATAAAGACTCAGGTAAAATATTAATGGATCTAAAGGAATCAATTCTAAATCTGATCACAGTTACCTTTAGACTAATCTGAATCTATAAAATAAAGTACAAATCCAGCTAATGTTCACTTATATAATCGGGGATAAACCCTACCAGTATTTGCCTATAGCCTCAATAATATATCCGACCAATGTTTGCCTACAGACTGAATAATACATCGGACCAATATTTGCCTATAGACACAATAATATATCCGACCAATGTTTGCTTATAGACACCACTATAAACCTGATCAATATTTGCCTATAGACTCGAGTATAAACCCGACCAGATTTTACCTATAGGCGCGAGTATTAATTCAACCAATATTTGCCTATGGAGCCAAGTATAAACCCGAGCAATGTTTTCATATAGACTCGTGTCTAAAGCCGGCGACACTTTACCTATAGACACAAGTATAAACCCTACCTGTGTTTGCCTATAGTTTCGAGTATAAACCCGAGCAAGGTTTACCTATAGGCACGAGTATAAACCCGACCAATATATTCCTATATTCTTAAGTATAAAGCCGACCAGTGTTTGCCTATAGCCCCGATTATAAACCGACCATTGTTTCCCTATAGACTCGAATATAAAGCCGACCAGTAGTTGCCGAAAAGCTCGAGTATAAACTTGAATAGTGTTTGTTTATACACCCGTGTATATAACCGACCAATGTGTGCCTATACACCCCAGTATATAACCGACCAATGTGTGCCTATAGACCCGAGTATATAACCGACCAATGTGTGCCTATAGATCCGAGTATATAACCGACCAATCTGTGCCTATAGATCCGAGTATATAACCGACCAATCTGTGCCTATAGACCCGAGTATAAACCCTACCAGTGTTTGCAAATATTAAATATACTCATATTATATCAGTTTTGCAATGAATGTTCATGTTATTGATTTTCTATGTTTTTTTTTAACTTACTGTGATTACAAATCATTTTCTTGTTAAATGATCTGAAATATATTTTCACCATAAATCATTTTGGAAGAAAAGTTCTTATGAATATTAGAACACTAAATTCACTTAAAAACCGCGAAAACTTCCCTTCCAGTTGATATATTTTCGTATTAATTGCTTTGCATATGATAAAATATTTCCGATATTTAGCTTCAATATGCAAAGTCTACCCCAGCCACAATGTTCTATGATGAAGCAAAAAAAGTATTCTTATAAAAATACGTTTTAATTGTCACCTAAATCTCAGACGTTTGACATGGGTAAGGCTTGTTCCGATGTGTAAAAAGATTATTTTCTCAAACAGAAAAAATGAACAGCAAACATCTCAACTTGTATATCTATCGTTGATCGAGTGGAAAATGTGAGTAAAATGAGTCCTGTGAGATACAACTGTTAAAAAGAATTTTACATTTGATTATGAAAAATTATCGAACGAAATTTAATTTTCAAATTAATATCAATTTTATTAGAATAATCCAGAATTATACTGGGATAAAAACCGCCTACATATGAATAAAAATTAATTCAATAAATCTCCAAAAAAACTTAGAAAACCTTTACAGCGAGGCAATTCCAAGATTTATTAGCGACAGTCTCGATTTTAACAACTTAGTGAGATATGCAGATAATACAGCGATGGTAACAGATAGAAAAAGAAAACATCAGTAGATCTTACAGAAGGTAGTAAAGTGAAAAGAAAGGACTAGCTATTGGGGGTAAATAGACAGAAAACCAATGAGCAATGGTGAGAGGAAAAAGACCATCCAGGCCTTCAATAATAGTATCAACATTAATACATTGGTTTCCATCTTCAAAGGCCATTCAAGAAACGTCAAGCGAACGATGAAATAAGTTTTAAAAGGAGGGAACAGCAGAGAGGAAATCTGGATCAGGGGGTCAAGACAGGAAGACGGATCATCATTTCAACTTACATTTAAAGAGATCAATTAGAAAAAATACAACTCAATCCATAAAAGATTTGGCAGCACGTGAGAGAGGAGTTTCAGCTATGACAGTCCAAAGAGCAGTGAAAAACACTTGAAAATGAAATCGCACGTCAAACCTGTGAGTCAACTTGTGACTCCAGGACAGAAAGTTAGAAGCTTAGAGAGGGCGGAGATCATCATGAATAATTTTGAAAATGATCCTGAAATAATATATTTAAAATTATATCAATCCGTCATTAGCGTCCGATCTTAGCTATAGGTAATCAATGATGAACATGGCATTTCGTTCATGATCGATTTCATATCGATATATCTCTGAAGCTTGAAGAGAAATTACATATTTTTATCAATCAAAGTATAGTGCAATAGTGTCATAAAAACCCCGGAGAATTTCAGTAAGATATCTTTAAATCATTTATAGGATACAATGGTTCAAAGGTTGATATATCAATTAAACAATTTTGCTGTTACACGATTTTGCAATTTTGCTTTTATAGTTGTCAGAAAGCGAAACAGCACAAGGTGCGAATTATGAATTGGAGATGCCAAAATCAAGCAAGTACGGAGATTTAAATCTGAGAAGTGTTTGAACGGGAAATAGGTCACCGAACGAGCATTGAATAGCGAAACAAACCTTTCAAAATTAAAAAGGAAAAATTATTGAAAAACACAATAATCTAATTAGAAACAAAGAAGAGAGAGCTGAGTTTTGATGCAATATCTAACTTCCCATACGACAGTGAATCTATAATAGCGAAACACGGGTGACGTTTCCGTCTGAGAGAAAAGGACTGAAAATAATTAATCACCCACAATGCCGTATAAATGTTTTAAAATTATGAAAAATGATAAATGGACAGTTCGCTCCATCTCTGATATAGCAGCTATATTCTATTTTTGGTCGGATCTGACTCTTGTAAAGTAGCCATACCAGCCCGAATGTTCCAAGCTATTCTCAGTGTTGATCGATTGCTTAAACTTGACTTTATGTAACCTGAAGACACAAACGATCAGTGTTACAATTTTTGTGTATTAGTATACTAGTGATCAAACCAAAAGGAGCTGACTCATTTTATAGTACACCCATAGAAGGTTAACCAATCAGAAGATTTGAAATATTCGACCCGATGTGTATAAAGGTGGCCATTTTGTTTTCATTTTCGGAATATCTACTGCTAACCTGTCAGCTGAGCAGACCTGCAGAACTACGTTTTCCTACTCTCTCTCGAAATATCCACTGCCAACCTCTGATATGGAAGACCGTAAGAATTCCTGAATAACTGCTTCGAGACATTTGTGCTGTTTCATTGAACAAATTACTTCCTACGTCGGATTGCTACATTCAAACTACATTAAACATGTATTACAATCAGCTCACCTGGAATGCTGTTCAAGACCGGTTTGTTCATTCCTGTTGCACGGGTTTCAGGAAAATTCCACCCATAAAAAGACATTAAGTGATTCAGGTCAAGAAAAGAAAAATGAAAAGAAAGGATAAAACATCATTTGCAAGAAGACAGAAGACATGGTTGTTGGCAAATTACATGTTGGAGATATCGAAGTGAAACAAGTATAAAAAATTAAATATCTGGGAAGCTTTTTAACAGAGGACGAAAAGTGTGACAATAGAAATTCGAAAACACATTGGCATAGAGAAAAATGCCTTCCAAAAGCTAAGCAAAGTATTAAGAAACAGAAAAGAATTGTTTAGAAACTACTGAAATATTACATGATATCAGTCCTCCTATAAAGCAGTGAATGTTGGATAATCTCGACGCAGATGAAGAGAGAAATGAAGGATACAGGAACGTGGTTCTAGATCAGGATGCTGAGAATCCCATTGACTTGAACATACATGTAATAATGAAGGTTTATGCAAAATGGAAACAAAAAGGGGGACTTACACCTAGAATCAGATAGAAACAGCTGAAATTGATAGGGATTATAATGAGAAAGGAGGGTTCGGTGAATTTGACGTCCACAGGACATAGTGAAGGCAAAGGGGACAGAAGGTAGCAAGGGGACAGATGGAAGCAAGGCGGACAGATAGAACCATGCCTAACAAGATTGTGTAAATGGATGACAGAATAAGGACTGAGAAGGATCACAAAAGAGCAAACATTGCTAAGAGCCACTAAGTATAGGATGTTGTGGAGAGCCATGATCACCCAAGTTTCTAAAGAGATACAGTGCATAGATGATGATGATCATCATCATGAAATATATTTTACAGGCCAGAAGATGTCGACTAAATCGGTTAATTTTTCTTTTTTCGAATATTATTCAAAAAGCAATTGCAAACTTCAACTACATTTATAACTCGTGTTCATGGTGTCTATCAATATAGCTTCCAGGTGGGTTTGTTCAACTGACCAACTTATAACTGAAAGATTACGACGTTTGGGTTGCAAATGACGTTAAGTGCTAATATTTGCCGACTAATTTGTCGGAATTACATTGAACTGAATTTAACATTTGTATTAGCTTGGCCCGATAGTCCCGACTCACTTAGGAAGCTGAAAGAAAACAACAAATGTTGTCTAGTGGGATTTCCAAGGAGTACTGCATTTTGAGCTTGTTCCACACGTCGTGCCATTAACGCTAAACTGTATTGCCAGCAGCTAGACCGCGTGTACGACAAACTAAAGACGGTGTATCCTCCTTTGGTCAATCGAGGTTGGGCTTTGTTTCAGAAAGACAATGCGAGCCCATACCCTGCCAGGTTGACTGGGGAGAACTCCAAACAGTTGGAAGGTGTTAAGACTCTTCCACATCCACCATTTAGTTCCGATGCTGCTCGGAGTGACTATGACCTATTCTGCTCAATGGCACACTTCTTCCGCGACCAGCGATTCACTTTTGATGACTTGAAGACAGTTTGTTTACAGTTTTGTTTTTAATTTAAAGATATCTGGGACAGATTCGGATACTGGCTGATCGATGGAAGAAGATCGTCGAGAATGAGGGACTTTATTTTGAAGAATAAATGTTGGTTTTGCTCCATATGGTTTTGCTATTTTCTTTCCGTTTCCGAAGTGAGTCATGACTTTCTGGCCAACAATATTTCTGTATACAAAATAGTTACATTTGCAGGTCTTGATCGAAACATAATGTCATTACCAGTCTGATCAGTAATTTACATTATTTAAAAGGCTTTATTAAAAGATGAACTCGTAGCTATCTTTAATAAAAGGTGTACTCGTAGTTAGCTTCATTAAAAGGTGTACTCATAGCTAGCTTCATTAAAATGTGTACTCATGTCTTGCTGTATTAAAAGGTGAACTCATAGCTAGCTTTATTAAAAGCTGTACTCGTAGCTAACTTCATTAAACGGTGTACTCTTAGCTGGCTTTATTAAAAGGTGTGCTCGTAGCTAGCTTTATTTAAAGGTGTGCTCGTAGATAGCTTCATTAAAAGGAGTACTCATACCTAGCTGTATTTAAAGGTGTATTCATAGCTAGATTTATTAAAAGGTGTACTCGTATCTAGCTGTATTAATAATGTATTGCTGGTAAAAAAAATTTTCCAAAAATGTATTGCTGGTATTAATATTTATTTGACCACAGTATGAGGGTTAACTATTTGCCCGTGGCTTGGAACCTAACATGTGCTACCAACCCAAGTCAGGATGGACCTGGAAACACCAGCAATTAAAAGGTGGTTTTCCGCTCCTCATAACCTCCTGGCCAGAGGCATTGCTGCCGGAGCTAATGTGACAGGGCAAACGTTTAAATGCATGAAATTGCAGGATGGTAGCGACTACCAATTGGGTAGGATGTACTTTATCGTCTTACCCATGACGCGGATGTGGTTTATCGTCTTACCAAGGACGCGCACTCGGCCTGGAGGCACGACACCATCGAAAGGGATTTCCACGGTTTAGACGCGCGAGTAACTATTAGAATAGAATATACGTTTGCATCTCGGTAGATTAACAGTAAAACGGTGAGACCTATTTGCCAATCAAGTACTGCTCTTAAATTCATGCAGTCGAGTCACGGAGGAGGAAAGCGACATTTATTTTAAAAATACAAACACGTGGCACAAATACAAAAGGGTGTTAGGGAAAGGGCTGGTCTTGAATCTGTCTTATATTTAACTTAACTAGCCACAATTACTAACCCAATCATACCACAGTATCCCTTACGCCGAAACAACACTTTCTTAATTAATTTTTCATCTCATTTTCATTGTACCTCCCCCAGTAACCCAGACGAAAGATGGCTGACTGACAAGCGATCAGTATGAATGCAAGATCAATCAGGTCTGTTCGTTCATTATTAAAAACGAAAAAGTTCGAACGTTTCCAACAAATCAAAGTAAGATAGGTCCTCAACTTCAAATGGAAGGTCTGGCACATCAAAAATCAATTCTTCAACCGGTCAGAATGTTGATCAATGAAGCCGTAATCCTCAAGCATCGCCTTAGGTGGTCAGATGTTACCCTAATCCCCATTTTGAAGCTCCCGTGGATCATCCTTTACAGCGGGCAGTTCAACAATAAACGTCATCGCGGCGCCCCAAACCGCATAGTCATAGACCAACTGAAGTCTTGCGCCATTTTAGACGCAGAACCAGCCCAAACAATGGGAAACAGAAGCCGTCGATCTTCCATCCTGTCGAAGAGAAATTCAGTTCGGTTGTTCCACTTTCGAGGAGAGAAGAAAGACTGAAGAGGCAAAAGAAGACAATGCAAGTCCCTGCAATTCAAGCCAAGACCCTCAACCGCCCTACCATGAGAAAAAAGGCCGAGACTGTTCCATCCCCGAATTGGACGGTTCTAGGTATAGTGGAGGCACCGATGTGCCAAACTCAGAAAACAGTGGTTTCTTAACTCCCCTAACTGTATCTAAAACAGTGTTATCTAAAACCAAACCAGCTGATGGTCCAATGTTACACTACCTCACTGACATCGCAAGGTAGACTTAGGGTTATTGTTAATGGTCTCAGACAATCGTTTACGGCGAGCTCATCAAATAGCAAACTACATCGCGGAGCCCGAAAACAGCAGATCCAAAAACCAGGTGAAGTTTTCCCTCCATCTAGCCGCGGAATCAGTCCAAACACTGGGGAAACAGAAAAAATTCTACTTTCGAGGAGAAGCGAAAGACCGAAAAGGAAAAAGAAGACAATGCAAGGCCTCACATTTGCAGTCAAGACCCTAGCTCACGCTAACATGCTAACACGTGCCGAGACTGTTTCATTTCCGACTTGGCCTACCGAGTCATGTCGGGTTCAAGTATCTTGGAGGGAGTGATGAAATAAACTCAGGCACGTGTGGTACCCCCGATAACAACAATGGTTAAAATTATATTTGTCGGGAATAAATCACTACATCCTTATTTCTATTCTTTGTTTGGTATCACCCTAAATCCACGAAAGCAATTTAATGCTTTTTTTTGGACATAAGATAATTTAATATATATATATATATATATATATATATATATATATATATATATATATATGTGTGTGTGTGTGTGTGTGTGTGTGTGTGTCTGTGTGTGTATGTATGTAGAAAAATAAGAAAGAACACGTTAGGTAAATAATCCGGTGTTCTTTAGCATTTTTGTTTTTATTTTCATTTTTAAAAAACAGTGATCCATACAGAAGTAGAGCTTAAATTATAATTATTTAAAAAAAAATATGATTCCTTCGCTACATAAGAGTTCCCATGTTTCCAAAACGAGAGCCGAAACCTTCAATATAATTATTAAAATTAAATTGAATTAAGGTATCGAGCCCTGTTTCATTCACAAGCGAATATTTAGGAATACCTAAACTTGGAAGTTTACCCATCTTTTATAAGCGTGTTGGTTTTGCAAAATAATTACTATGGAAACGGCTGGGGCGGCCATTTTGGACCACAAACATGAGGAAGACCAAAATGATAAAACCCAACCAGACCCGACATAGGAAAAATAAGCAAAAGAATCCTAGAAAGGATCACTAGGCAAATAAAAAAACGCCTTGTATTAATACCAAAGACGTCATCAATTGGTTCACCAACACCGACAATAAGCCTGATTGCACCCTAATACAGTTCGATATTGTGGATTATTAACAGTCAATATCAAGAGACCTCTTCACGACTGCCCTGGAGTTTGCTACAGTTTATTCTAACTTAACTAATGAAGAAATTAACATAATTCTTAGTGCAAAAAAATCTGTACTCATCCATAATGGGGACCAATGGATTAAAAACACTAATGACAATTTTGACATCACCATGGGATCTTTAGACTCTTCTGACCTTGTCGGTCTATTTATACTGTACAATCTAACCGCGCACCGTGAATTAGATATTAAGGACATCGGGATATACAGGGATGACGGGCTCAAGGTAGTGAGGAGCACCACAAATTTTAAAATAGATAAAATTAGAAAGATAATTTATAGTGAATTCAGAAAACTAAATTTAAAAGCTATTAGTCAACACTAAATTAAAAAGGGTAAACTTCCTCGACGTAACTCTAGACTTAATGAACAGCATATACCTACCTTACAGAAAACCTAACACCAATCCCTTGTCCGTACACCCTAAGTCAAACCACTCTCCATCTATAATTAAGCATATACCCACATCAATAGAGAAAAGGATCAGCATGAACTTCGCTAGTAAGGAAATATTCCGACAACACAGTAATTTTTATAACATAGCCCTAAAAAATAGCGGATACAAAAACGTTAACATAAGTTATAGAAACAATAGTGCTAACAGGAAGGAAATCAGGAAAAGAAAAATCATCTGGTATACCCCTCCGTTCAACCAAATGGTTAGTACTAATGGTTAGTACTAATAAGTTCCTGGCTTTAATTCAAAAACACTATTCTACTAATGGCAGACTTAGCGAGATCTTCAATAAAAACACCTTAAAATTAAGCTACAGTTGCACTGAAAATCTAGAAAGAATCATAAAAAAAAACCTAATAATAAAGTCCTGGAAAAACATGCATGCCAAAAACAGTATTAATAAAAACCCTAAACTAAAATTAGACAAAAATAATGAAAAATTATGTGATTGTAGAAACCCCGAAGACTGCCCGTTGCAAAATAAATGCCTCATTAAATCTGTGGTATACCAATGCACTATCTCATCCACTGAGATCCCTAATACTGATAGGATATACATTGGCTCAACGAAGACTGAATTTAAAATTACATGGAGACAACACAAAAGCTCCTTCAATAATATTAGAAATAGAAATCAGACATCTCTATCCAAATATTTTTGGCATTTGAAAGAAATGAATAAATCACCAAAAGTAAAATGGAAAATAATAAATAGGTCAAGAACATGTAGAACCTTGGATGACCCATGCCCTTTATGCCTACATGAAAAACTACACATTATTAAATTTCTAAATAATGAACATTTATTAAAGCACAGACATAAGTTATTAAATAAATTATTTAAATTATTAAATAATTAGATAAAAAAAAATTCATAGCTTAATAAAAGGCTTAAAAGCTTAACCCAATCATTAAATAGAAAAATCCTTTATGAAGTCATCAAAAAAACATTGTAGTTCAGTGCGACGCGTTTATATATGAAACAGCCATTAAAAAAAAACAAATTAATAAATAAATAGATAAAATAAAATAAAGCAAAAATTCCCTAGACACTTCAAGACATATCATGGAGCCAAAAAGTTATCTTTCGGCGGAACTGACCAGACGGAGAGCGTACACGAATGCCATCATCCGCTTTCAAATAGATACCCCACCCTACCTCGGCTCGACCTCTTTTCAAAAGGTGACTGATATGCGGATAATCATTAACTGTTAGACCGACTAACCAAAATGGCCGCCCCAGGCGTTTCCATAGTAATTATTTTGCGAACCAACACGCTTATAAAGATGCGTAAACTTCCAAGTTTGGTTATTCCTAAATTAATTAAAATTTCGCTTGAGGATGAAACAGGGCTTGATACCTAATTCAATTTAATTTTAATAATTATATTGAGGGTTTCGGTTCTTGTTTTTGAAACATGAGAACTCTTATGTAGCGAAGGAATGATATTTTTTAAAAATGATTATAATATATATATATATATATATATATATATATATATATATATATATATATATATATATTGGTTTGTTTTCTTCTCTTCTTTCAAAAAAACCCCGTCTTGGCCGCATGTAGGAAGATCAGTACAACGAAGCATATCTGATCAATAACATCGAATAGCACAAGTGAAGTCTTGATTAGTTGCCGTTTTCTGGGCGAACTTATATAATGCACGTCCTAAAGCTAGTAGCAAATTTTATTCTGGGTGCGGGCCTAATACTGGCCATATTAGATCGGGTCGCCCATTGAAGAATTCTGTTGTTTATTTAGACCAGAAACTTTTAGTGACATGGGAACAACAACACTGATGACGCACCTAGAGTCGGCACTTAAATGTGTATTATTAATAATAAAATGCGTTTTCATATTAATATCTTGGCAAATAACATGATACTAAAAAAGCAGTAAAAATGGCGAAATCAGCTGCTTTCTTTCCTGATTTTTAGGATTGGGAAAATTAGGAGGTATGACGAGATTTTATGACCGGATATTTAAATACTCAAGAGCGACGTAATTTATTTAAAGCTATTTCGTACCCTCTTTATTTCTTATTTACATTTTCTTTATTTTCGTTGACGCAACGATGCTGGTGGCCACTTCTTTTCATGTCAATCGTTTATTTTTGCTAGAAAAAAAATCACCGATCACAGTAAAGTCACATATTCTCAACCCTAAAGATTGGATATAAAAAAAGCATGAATAGACACACCAATAATGAAAAAAATATAATTAGATGTTAAACGTTGCAGGGTTCGTTTGAAAGCGTCTAATGGAAAAATAACAACTCTAACCAAGTGTATAGATTCGCAAAAATCGGGGTGAATACGGGAATGAGTCACCACTAACCTCCATCACTTTGACTAATGCCGCCCTTACTACCTCAAACACGGTCATTCCAGCCCACCTCTTAATATCATAAAATCAAGACACGTGTGGTCGTCTCTGATACCGCATGCTCTCCACTGGGCTCAGTAGAATGTACAGTAGGCTATGATAAGTTTTTAGCCACCCTTGAGTACAGCAATTTTGGCCTGTTTAATAACGTCAATATTTTCAGACAATACCATGATAGTATCAAGCTACTCTCATCTATGAACAATAGTTGACTTATATCTTGCAATGAAAATTCGTGGGAGTAAGGAAATTAGTGGATTTCAACAAAGGCAAATAATAGGATGGCATCAGTGTCGCAAGTCAAATAGAGAAATTGATAGTTTTTTCCAGGTTAATCATCAAACGGTTAACAATATTGTCAAGAAATTTAATAAAGAAGGCCATTGTCGTGTGGAACAGCGCTCAGGTGAGACCAAGCATCGTGTCTGAGCAAACGAAAAAGGCACTGAATTGGGAACTCAACGGAAACCGTCGTCAGAGCGTCAAATAGTTATTTTACAAGCGTAGCTTAGATGTTGCACAAGGCCGAAAGTATGGGGCACCCAGTGAGGATCCCTGAATGAACCAAAATTTGTTGAGACTTGGATCCGAGGCCGAAAAAAAAAGATGCGAGTAACTTTATTTTTTAAAATCTAATTTAATATAGTGATTTTCCAAGCGTAGCTTAGATGTGGCACAAGGCCGAAAGTATGGGGCACCCAGTCAGGATCCCTGAATGAACCAAAATTTTGCCGAGACTGGGATCTTAGGCCGAGAAAAAAAGATGCGATTTACTTTATTTTTTAAATTCTAATTTAATATAGTGATTTTCCAAGCGTAGCTTAGATGTGGCACAAGGCCGACAGTATGGAGCACCCAGTGAGGATCGAACTCACTACTCAGTCTTAATTGTTCTATCGAGACAAGGTTGCTAACAATTACACCACCTGAATGTGCCTAATCAGGGCGTCAAATATGTGGCATGGAAGTGTCGCGATGCGCGATGAGAAAGACTCTGAAAGAGCTCGGCTATCAAAGAAGAGTTGCAAGAAAGAAGCCCTTGATTTCAGAGGTTAACAGGAACAGGCGTATGGACTGGACAAAAGAATTCGAGAGCAAAAATTATGAATTTTGGCAGTCTGTCATTTGGACAGATGAAAGTAAATTCTGCCAATATTCGAATTCGAGACAGATTTATGTATGGAGAAATCAGAATGAGACTTGGAACACTGAATTTCTGCAGGCGACCGTGTAACATGAAGTGATTGGATTAATGGTGTGAGGGATATCTGAGCTGATTCTTGTTGACGAGTTGATTGGTCCAAAACACTATCAAATATTAGAGAAAGGACTACTCCCACTATTTGAAACCAATCAGATTGAAAAGAATATCTACTTTTTCAAGAAGGTGAAGCGCCATGTCATACGAGCAAAGTAGCAAAGGCCTGGAAGGAATCACAAGTAATCAAGTCACTGCCATGGGCAACCCAAAATCCTGACATGAATCCAATAGAGCACGTTTGGGTGTACCTTGACCATAAACGTCGAGAGCGTGCAACCAAAATCACGTCAGTGGCAACCCATAAAGTAACATTGCCAAAGGAGTGGCAAAATATGGATCAGATGATTGTTGATAACTTGATCAAATCCATGAAAAATCGAATACAGGCACTGAAACAAGCAAATGGAGGACCGATTCCATACTAGTTCCAAATACTGTTTGTTTGTGTTGAATAGGTATTAAGTAATTACATTTTGAAATTGGATGTAGTTTATTTCTCCTGGCTAAAAACCTTTCTCAGGCCACTGTACCTATCGAATCTGTCTCGTCGCATAACATCTCCAAAGTAACAGCGCTTCCTCAATGTCATCTGCTCTCTCAATACGCACCTTGTTCTCATGATATCTAGCACCCACTTATTACTCCGTCTCGCTATCCATGGCATTCTAGGGACTCTGAGGTATGCTGATATCTCGAAAGCCTCAGTCCGGTGACTTTCCCTCTTGGTCAGTTCACATGACTCTCATCCATATCTGCCGATGGTGATTTCAATTTTAGGTGTAAGGGCATATTCTGACTATTCTAGATGTTCACAATTTCTGTTGTAGCAAGTCAAAACTATTGCCAGCCTTCTCTTGATTTCCTGCGTAAAGCTGTCCTGGTTATTAATAATAGAGCCCAAGACTGGTGCTATGAAAAAAAAGGTAAAACACATATAAATTAGACTTCTAATCTCCGAAGTAGTTCTCTTCTAAAGCCACACACTTTATCCACCGTTGTTTCCGTTGACGTAAGCTTTCCTGGAACTCGATTCTTTTCGATAGCGAGTAAATGACTTGTCGCATTCTCTTGGATTTCCTTGACGTCTTTATATCTTGATTTTTTAAGCATTTTACCCCAAGCAAGGCAGGAATGCCACGAACACGCAAGGTGTTACAGAGAATGGGATTAAGAGTAAAGAGGCGTGATAGAGGAAAAGATGCAGTTGTAATAGAATGTTCCACTCTCTCTCTTGTGGACTGACTATATCAGTAATATATGTAGTGTGCACAAGACATACCAGAGTCTGTCTGGCTTCGGGAAGTGTTAGTCGACTCCCTGTCTTTCAGTAGTGTATTCTCTTTTACAATAAACCACTCTTTCCTCCATCTACGCCCGTCTTGCTGTTCCTTTCACTCGATTACCATTTTTGTCTGTTTGTAACCTTTTTAAGGATACAACAGGTGAATAGTAGGACGGGGAATAGATCAAGGCATCTGAAGATGTCGATTGATATTGCATTTGAATAATTGAAGATTATAGCTATCAGAGAAGCAATTAAGAGGAACGGAGTTCCGCACACGGGAAGTACGAGATATGAAGATACTGGAATAGAAGAGACGGCTACATTTAATAGTTTCAACAGTGAAAGGGTGGGGCTCAGATGCCAACCTAGCAGCACATTTTAATTCATGCAGATTGGGAACTAGCAAAAGTAGCTCGTCAGGGCAGTTACCCTGAAAGTATTTGTGGAAAAGACAAAGAGAAGTGACGTCACGTCTGGGAGGAAGTGACTCTAGACGAGATTCCAGATCAGAACCAATCACATTGCGTATCCGTCTCTGGATTTTGTCGAGGACCTTGAGACGAAAAGCGGGGTCTCCAGATCATATATGGTAGCAGTATTCCATGCAAGGGCGAATGGCTGATTTATAGAATTTAAATGGAATTTTTTTTATTTTTGAAGAGTAAAATGTCGCAAGTTACCAGATCTGGAGAATAAGTTGTTTGTCGGGCATGGGGATTGTTATGTTTGGGGAAAGAAAAAAAAAACGCTCCTCAAGTAATGGTCATTTATGAAACATCAGCGATATGGTGAGATGATCACACTCTACAAAACAGGGTCAGGGTATGAGTTGCTTCACTCGAATTTGTGATACGCCCTTATTTTATTTTTATTTTTTTGAAGAGGAAAATGTCGCAAGTTACCAGACCTGGAGAATAAGTTGGTTGTCGGACATGGGGATTGTTATGTTTAGGGAAAGAAAAAAAAACGCTCCTCAAGTCATGGTCATTTATGGAACATCAGCGATATGGTGAGATGACCACACTCTACAAAACAGGGCCAGGGTATGAGTTGCTTCACTGGAATTTGTTATACGCACTTATTTTCTTGCATCTCTATTTTCACAAGTTAGTATTCATATAAAATATGATTTTATTATTATTTTATTGTAACCCAATTATGTAACAATAATAGGTCGGTCATACACAATGAATATTACCGTAATGTTATAACAGGTCAAAACACCGAAAAACACAAATTTCTAATAGAATCTTAGAATCAAGTGGCACGGAAATTTGGCTGGATTTTTTAAAATACTACACAATCGAGGACATATTGCGGAAAAAGTATCCGTTTTAAACAATGTTTTGTCCCAAACCGCCCATAGTTTCTTTCAAAAGAAATAAAAAACACCATTCAAATTTTAACAAATGTAAGCGTCCACAACATTGGAGTTTCGGATCTTTGTTTTCCTGGAAACGCTCATAGATCTCCTGTCCATTGTGCAGCAACATGAATGCAATTTATTCTATCACAAATCCAAAGAGAAACACCACAATTTCTACAGAGGGTGGCAATTATACTGATTCCCATTTAAGATATGCCTCTCAATGTACAAAACATGATTTATGTGAAACAAATAAAAATTAAATAAAATATTCAGTGGACATCAGTATAACGTCAGCAAGAACAATATGACATCAATGGAGCTTGCAGAACATTTTATTACAAAATGCACTCGGGTCGGAGTCGCGATCCGTCTTGGACTCAAATTATGTGATAGTCACAGATGCAGATGTGGAGCCTCCATCGATGGGTTTGGTTTGCATCCTCTCTCCTGTCGTCGTAGTGCCGGCCGCTTTCCGCGGCATGCAGCAATTAACGACATCATCAAAAGAAGTTTACATGCAGTTGGGTTCCCTTCCCAAATTGAACCTATAGGCCTCGACCGTGGTGATGGGAAGCGGCCGGATGGCATTACCATCTTTCCTTTTAAAATGGGTAAGTCGTTGATTTGGGATGCGACCTGTGCGGATATAGTTTCGGCCGGTAATTTGATCAGGTTGAGCCGGGGTTCGTCGCCCGAGACGCAGAGATAAAAAAAAATAGCTAAATATTCTTCTCTTGCTGATAGATTTTATTTTACTCCTGTGGCAGTGGAGACTTCAGGGGTTATTGGCCCTCGTTCGATGGTGTTCCTTCGGAGGATTGACGCGATTGCGTCTCGATTAAGGAACGAACCTTGCGAAACGGAGTGGCTCTTGCAGCGTGTCTCACTGGCGACGGTTCGAGGTAATGCTTTCTCCATCATAGTGGCTGGCAGAGGATAGAAAAAATTGTTTATAGTTACGTTGTTCTGGGATTGTCATCATTGGTTGACTGAACTTGCTTTGTTTCAATGACTTTTGTTTTGTTATTATTAGTTACTTTGTATAAAAAAAACTACTAAGACATATCACTCGAGTTAATTGAACTATCTACTTAGTTCATGTCATGTTAATTTTATTAAAAACGACTGTAATTTCGACAAGCATCGAAAGGTGCACATTCCGAAAAAATATTCAGAATCTACCAATTTTTAGACGCTTTGGGGATAGTTACGTAAGTAAATTACTAATTTCCCGGCCATGAATAGAATACAACTTGAAGACAGACATACTCTCGAAATATTGTTTAACCTTTTACCGGTGGTAGATAAAAATGACTTAATGCCCAGGCGCCGGTTGAACAGTGGTAGAGAAAAATGACTTAATGCCCAGCCACTCGTTGAACAGTGGTAAATAAAAATGGTTTAATGCCCAGCTACCGGTTGAACGGTGAGTAAACACTTGCGTCGTGTTTTGATATTACTTGACTTATTTATTCTGATGTCATCGAACTTCATATCAACATATCTGCGCTTTTACATCTGTTTTGGATAAAGAAGATCGTTTTTACCATGAAGCGTGCCGAGTCTCAACCGATAACGTCAGGGAAGCAATCAGCAAGTTATATTTTTTGTAACTATTTTTACATCTACTGTGAAACATTGCATACGAATTATTTGCGAATTTTCACTTAGTGGCTCAGGCAGAAGGGTTACATTTTTCAGGAGCGCAGGTCTCAAAGGGTTAATATTTTCAATACTTTTTTTCTTTGCTTTTTATTTTTAAATTGCGCTCTTCTTCCTAGAGAAAAAAGACTGCAGCTTTTCAGGGAGCTTTTTGAGTAGATCCCAAAAATAAACGCCAATATTCATGAAATGACTCTAGTTTTTTGTAATTTACCAATTACGATAGACATCAATAAACTACAGAAGAACTCAAAATCGATCGCTGCATTTAAGTATTGAATTAATGTTTAAGCTTACCTTTTAAAAGTTCAGCGATAATTCTTCTGCTGTCACATAATTTAAAGACGATTTGATCTACGTAGATCCTTATTTTCCGTACAAACAATTATTTTTATTTCATTAGTGACAGAACAGAGGACAATTTCTAAGATAAAATTAACATAGTATAAAGATGGGAAAATAGAAATTAGAATTAGTTATACATTCAACATTTGAAGAGTTAGAGAAACATAATAGCTAATTAAGTAAAACCTATATTATGAAATATAATATATTAATATATATTTTTAACCTCGCCTAATCTGGCAACCCTGAATCTGAGCTCAACAAAAATCGTTCTCTGCGCCTAACTTTTCTAGGGCTTTTGAATGAACTATGAACCATTGAAATCGGACCAATTGTAGCGGGGGAGTTGCTTGGACACACACACACACACACACACACACACACAAACACACACACATACACTGTACTTTATATATAAGATGAACAGAATGTTAGTATGAAGGACCATCAATACATTCTACTAGACTGGGTATATGTAGAACATGCAAAGAACAACGTCATCCTCGAGCACGTTTTATTATAAACTAGCTTACCATCCACTCTATCGGGTGGTATTTAAGCTAGCTCCTGTGGAGGACTCTTGGATGAACCATAATCACAATAGCTTGGGAGGAGTAGATGCGATAGGCATCAATAAACTACAGAAGAACTCAAAATTGATCGCTGCATTCAAGTATTGAAGTAATGTTTAAGCATACATTTTAAACGTTCAACGATAATTCTTGTGCTGCCGCTTAATTTAAAGACGATTTGATGTACGTAGGTCCTTACTTTCCGTACAAACAATTTTTTTTTTTTATTTCATGGGTGACAGAACAAGGAGCAATTTACAAGATAAAATTAATATAGTGTAAAGATGGAAAATAGAAATTAGAATTAGTTATACATTCAACATTTGAAGAGTTAGAGAAACATAATGGCTAGGTAAATAACACGTATATTATAGAATCTATGTGAATAAATGCGAAATTGGAGCTCATTCTCCCAGGAATTCTGAGATTAAAAAGCTCTAGCTATACTTTATAGTAATTTGGTATTTACTCGAACCCTACCACAATGTCGCGTTGTGACACAAGTTCGGTTTAATTTGGGGAGAGCGAGCGCGTACACCCAGGCTAGCAATAAAAATACCCCGAGCTCCCACAACTGTCGGTTGTGCTGGCCTCGGTGCAACACCAATCTCTCTCTCTCTAGTGTAATTAGAGGTTGCGGCCTCGGGCAGCAGTTCTCCAGGACTGGGTACTTCTCGGTATAATTTTCCTCAGTTGCGAGTCTTTCCCTGAGCGCATCTAACTATAGACAAAGACGCAAATGAAATAAATAATTGTGTTACAAACTACTCGAGAGTAATTTCTATTTACTCCTCCCGCGAGATAAGTTTGTGCCATAAGGTCGGTTTAATGTGGGGAGCCCGAGCGTGTACACAAGGGCTAAGAACAAACATTGCCCAAGCCCTCAACCGTCGATTGCTTTGACCTCGGTGAGCGAACAGGTCCCTCTCTCTGGTCCAATGAGAGGGCGCGGCCCCGAACAGATGTTCCCCAGGGCTGGGCACCTCTTAGTATATTTTCCTCTGCCCAAATACAAATATCTTCGGGCAGAGAGGAACCCGGACGAGACTCTGCCCTTCGGCATAGCCTCGTCCGTGGAGGTAGACAGACCCGATCCTGTTTATGCAGGGTTTACGGGGAATTTTTGGCTGAGCCTACGGGCTCGAACTGCCCCACATTAAATCGGCCTTGTATCACATCCTACCCCATGATGAGGTTGATAAATATTACTAACTGGGATCTGTTGAGTACGACTTACGCCAGAACTACGGACCTTCCAATAGTACCACTCACTACTGGATTGCCTTGCGACGAACTTGTGCATAACTGTTACCTTTATTCTTATTGTACTGATTTTTTACAATAAACCTTTTCTTATTTTATCCACTTTTTTTTTTCAAGTACATATTCCTATTAGCATGAAATATAACAGTTCTAAAGAGTGGCGTCAATGAACAGCCTTCACTAAGTTGGCTCATACTGTAAATTTAGTTCTTCAAATAGTCCATGTATATCTTTAGAGTAACGTAGATTGTTGTCAAAAGAAAACTTTTCTTTGTAATTCGAACATTTTGCGTTATTAAATTCCACTATTTTAGCCTCGATTAGCTTAGTCTGATAATTTATTAAGACTAAATCTCTTACAAGATCATTAATCACTCTTTCTTGTTATACCTGAAATAAATGAATATACGTGAAAGATGATGATACCCCGGCCGCTCCGTATTCAAGTTCGAACCCCTCGGCTGATACGTAGATTTGATCGTTTCGGCCAAAGTCTTGTCTCGCTGAGCGTTGTGATTAATTAATCGCAAAATTGACTTGGTCCAAATGGTCGACTGGAATCGATGACTTAGTTTGGTTCAGTCAAAGAGTAAAGTCCCACAGAAAAAAAATTGGATAGAAGACAAATAATATTTATATACATTTACTTGATACAAATTTGATGGTTCAGTTATTAAGAGCTTAAGCAAGACTATATACTCCATGCAATAACTCTAGACCCTCCCCGATCGCCGTGACTCTGTTGTTAGAATTCTTTAGAACTATACTTCTGGGACAAGGCTTTAAGTCGGAGGCTTTTTCTTCAGGAGGGCAAGTCACATCAGATCAGGCAAAGTGGCGGTCTCTCTGTAGTCTCTCTACCGTAGTCTGTCCGCGGTGGTTCCGCTGTCTATGTCCTTATCTGCCGTAGTGTTCTGTTTTTATGGACCCATGTACAAGGGCTGGGGTGGGACATGACGTTCTCTGGGCATGCCAGTGCTCCGCAAGAACCGATCTGGGCTCTCCCTACAAAAGTATAAGTATTTTTCTTCTATCCTCCGTCCTTGAAATTCTAGCTGGGCCTTCTCCGACATTTGGCTTAAACTAATTGCAGCTGACTATTAAAGGATGAAAAGTCTAACGAATTTAGTCTTATTCTGAGCTCTTTTTGTCTTTTCGTTAAAATTCGGGAATTTGTTTTTTTTTTATGAAAATGAGGTAACCGTAACATTAGTCTTCTGTGCCTCGCCAGCCGTGTGCCTTGGTATCTCTTTGCGGTTTAATTTATTTTTGAACTAGGATTAATTAAACCAAAGTTTTTTTTAAAACTACCCTTTTATTCGGCGTGCTTTACCGCCCGGTCAGGAAGAACATCACAGGAAAAACGCTACAGGAAGAACAGCCCGGTAAACAACTTTTTTTTTGTTAGTCATGCCCCTACGAGCGGACACTGATGTTTACAATGGCATTTGCACTTCGCGTCGATGGTGGCCAGATCGTTATTGTCGGCCAATATGTTGTCCATGTTTCTAGAGCAACTGTAACTAATCGTTAAATTGTTTTTGGTAAACAATATATGGAATAACTTGACGCCCGCAAAGTACTTATCTATTAAACCTATGAATGTACAGGCGACATCCGGCTTTACCGCCATATTGAATGGCGGCTTCAAAATTACTATTTTCTTGCTTTCGGTTACTTTTCTTTCATTACTGCTGTCACCCTTGCTATTGTTTTTGTTACAATCTTGATAACTATATTTCCTGTATTATTTTCTTTATGCTATTGTGCTGTATCATTAGAGGTCGTTTGAAAAAAATGCGTACATTGAATAAAACAGAAAGAGACGACAGCATATTACATAATATTATATATATAACCATCAAATTCTGCTAACATTCAAACCAAAAATTAACTCCTCACATTTACAGAGGCATGATTGGAAGAACTTAATATATATAGCCTCTAAGGCTATATAAATTAAGGTTATAAAACTATCTATGGTCAAAAGGTTTAAGGTCGATAAAGGGAACATTTCTTGTCAACGAATACTGAACAATCTTCTCTAAGATGAAGAAGAAACTTGAAGCATTTGAAATGATGCTGTGATTACCAACAAAGCGAACAGGCGTGCAACGACGAAGTTTTGGAGTAAATGGAAACGAAATGCAATCTAATACTCAACATTAGGAAGAAGCAGTTAAAATTTTGGAGGCACGTAATGAGAAAGGACAGCTTGGAAAAACTGATACCCACAGGGCAGATTGAAGGGAAGCCTTATATGAACATTGTTCAAAAATAATTTTTCGAAAACAATTATTTGAAAACATTTATTCGAATTGTAAATTGTTTGAATGAAAATCAATCGAAAGCTCAATTATATTAAATTGTAATTATTCGAAATGCAAAATTTTTTATTGCAATCAAAATGTAAAAAATTAAAAGAGGAAATACACAAATGATGATTATTCGAAATGCAAATATCGTTAATAAAACTATTTAGTAAGAAAAAAAATCCTTATAACCTTAAGTTATAAGATACTGCATGCAAATAGTCAACTACTGAAGAGGACTCGTTAAAGGACACCGCTAATTTTTGTTTAAAGTTTTCCATTTACGTCGCGCTAGTTCTTCGCGATCGTGATGTTTTGGGAACCTGCTCTAACCTTTGGAATGTTATTTTCTTGCAAGTCCTGTTCTCTTTTAAGGGCGTCTAAAATTTCCATATTGTGGGGTGAAGGGATGACATTTACTGCAAAAAAGCCCTATGCTTCAATGGCGTTATTAGTTCTAGGTAAATCAGCATT
>OZ038503.1:28432153-28564653 GCA_964036315.1 Acanthosepion esculentum | reverse complement strand
TTCAAGGATCATTTGGGAATTCCACTGTCGGGAAGTGCGAGAAAAAAACTGTTTGAGTAGAAGTGGCGTTTGCATTTAGCTATTTAAACTAAAAGGGTATTACCTGGATGCCGGTCTAGTAACACTCTTGAATTCATGTAATCGTGCCACCATGGGAAAATGCTCGTCATAGCAGTTGCCATGAAAATATTTGTAGAAAAGACAGAGGGAAGTCACGTCGGTGAGAAAGTGACTGGAGACGAGATGCTAGGTCAGGATTGACTACATTACAGATCCTTCTTTGGATTTTGTCAAGAATCTCGGGATGTACAACATGAGTACCAGTTTTATTTTTTTTATCATTGTGTTTGAAGCCAACATATCGAGTTTTACATCGTGATAAAGATCTATATCTCCTCTCTTAGTATAGAATATTTGACGACAATTAGATCAAATAGGAATTTACGTAAGACATATAATAGAAAGAAAATAAGAAAGACATGTAAAAAAAATGAGAGGAAAGAAAATAAAAAAGTAGAAAGGAAAAAGAAGTTAAAATGTAAAAGAAAGGGTATAAAGAATTAGTAAAATATGCGAAGCGAAAGAAAGAAGAGGATAAAGATGGGATAGAAAGAAAAGTACGAGCCAAAGAAAGAAAGAAAGAAAGAACGAAAGAAAGAAAGAACGAAAGAAAGAAAGAAAAAAATAATGGCAAAAGATAAATAGAGGAAAGAAAAGGTGAGAAATAAAAGAAAGAAAGAAAGAATGAAAAAAAGAAAGACAGAAAGAAAGATAAAAATAGAAAGAAAAATAAAATGCAAGAAAGAAAGAAGAGAATAAAGATAGGGGTAGAAAGAAAAGTAAGAGGTGGAGAAAGAAAGAAAGAACGAAAGAAAGAAAGAAAGAAAGAAAGAAAGAAAAAAATAATGGCAAAAGATAAATAGAGGAAAGAAAAGGTGAGAAATAAAAGAAAGAAAGAAAAAATGAAAAAAAGAAAGACAGAAAGAAAGATAAAAATAGAAAGAAAAATAAAATGCAAGAAAGAAAGAAGAGAATAAAGATAGGGGTAGAAAGAAAAGTAAGAGGTGGAGAAAGAAAGAAAGAAAGAAAGAAAGAAAGAAAGATAGAAAGAAAGAAAGAAAGAAAGAAAGAGTACAAAAAAGATAAATAGTAGAAAAAAGTAAAAGGCGAGAAAAGAAAGTAAGTAAAAAAGGAAAATTATATAAATAGAAAGAAAAGTAACAGCGAGAAAAGAAAGATAGAAAGAAAAAAGAAAGAAAGGAAAAAATAAAAAGGTAGAAAGAAAAGTAAAAGCTTAGAAAAGAAAGAATAAAAGAAAGAAAAAACGAAAATATATAAATAGATAAAAGGCAGCAAGAAAAGTAAAAGCTGAGAAAAGAAAGAAAGGAATGAAAAAAAGATTAACAGTAGAAAGGAAAGTAAAAGGCGAGAAAAAGAAAAGAAAGGGAAAAGAAAAAAGAAAAAGAAAAGGTAGAAAGAAAAGTAAAAGTAGAGAAAAGAAAGAAAGAAAAGAAAAAGAATATAAAGTAAGGAAAATATAAAAAGCAGAAAGAAAAGTAATAGATGAGAAAGAAAGAAAGAAAGTCAAATAGAAATTAAAACGATAAATAGAAAGAAAAATAAAAGGCGAGAAAAGAAAGAAAGAAAAAGATATAAAGAAAGGGAAAAGATAAAAGGTAGAAAGAAAAGTAAAAGATAAGAAAAGAAAAGAAAGAAAGAAAGGAAACAGAAATTAAAAAGATAAATAGTAGAAAGAAAAGTAAAAAGTAAGGTAATAAAGAAAAAAGGAAAACGAAAGAAAGGAAAAAGATAAAAGGTAGAAAGTAAAGTAAAAGCTGAGAAAAGAAAGAAAGAAAAAGAAATAAAGAAAGGTAAAAGATAAAAAGTAGAAAGAAAAGAAAAAGATAAGGAAAGAAAGGCAAACAGGAATGAAAAAGATAAATATTAGAAAGAAAAGTAATAGGCGAGAAAAAGAAAACAAAACAAAAAGAAAGAAAAGATAAAAGATAGAAAGAAAATGAAAAGTCGAGAAAAGAAAGAAAAAAAGAAAAAGATATAAAGAAAATAAGGAAAAGATAAAAGACAGAAAAAGTAATAGTTAAAAGAAAGAAAAAAAAGCAGAGATTAAAAATGATAAATAGCAGTGAGAAAAGTAAAAGGTGAGAAAAGAAAGAAAGAAAAAAAGAAAGAAAGAAAAAGAGAAAATAAAAGAAAGAAAGAAAAAGGGAAAATAAAAGAAATAAAAGAAAAAGAGAAAATAAAAGAAAGAAAGAAAAAGAGAACATAAAAGAAAGAAAGAAAAAGAGAAAATAAAAGAAAGAAAATCCATTTTTCGCAAGAGGATGTACATGGAATAATTTCCCTCACATATTTTCCTCCATTTTTTTCTTTCCATTTATCTCGATTTAGGCGCACTAAAGACTCATTTCTTGTGGCCAATATAACAAAAAACGATATTTAATACTTTTTTCACATCTATTAATATTTCCCATTTATCAATTTGGCGTCCAGTATTTCAGCCATTTGTATCTCCTAATTCTCATCTGCTCATCCAGAAAATGATCCTGTCTGTCCGAAAATGTTGTTTCCACGAATCAAAAACCATGAACAAATGTGAGGAAACAATTTCAAATTTACACTGTTTGCCATTTTGTTTCAAGAACTTCCAATAATAAATGTGTTGCTGCCTCGTTTATTTCACTTAAATCGTCCAATACTGATCCGTGTAAATATTCCTATGTATATTCAAGTTCAAGTTGATGGCAGACTCAGAAAAGAGATAAAGAGCTCGAAATAGGAAGGAAAAGTAAGGAGAATAACTTAGAGACAGAAGGAAAAGTAAGGAGAATAACTTAGAGGCAGAAGGAAATGTAAGGAGAATAAGTTAGAGACAGAAGAAGGAAATGTAAGGAGAATAAGTTAGAGACAGAAGAAAGAAATGTAAGGAGAATAAGTTAGAGACAGAAGAAGGAAATGTAAGGAGAATAAGTTAGAGACAGAAGAAGGAAATGTAAGGAGAATAAGTTAGAGACAGAAGAAAGAAATGTAAGGAGAATAAGTTAGAGACAGAAGAAGGAAATGTAAGGAGAATAAGTTAGAGACAGAAGAAGGAAATGTAAGGAGAATAAGTTAGAGACAGAAGAAGGAAATGTAAGGAGAATAAGTTAGAGACAGAAGAAGGAAATGTAAGGAGAATAAGTTAGAGACAGAAGAAGGAAATGTAAGGAGAATAAGTTAGAGACAGAAGAAGGAAATGTAAGGAGAATAAGTTAGAGACAGAAGAAGGAAATGTAAGGAGAATAAGTTAGAGACAGAAGAAGGAAATGTAAGGAGAATAAGTTAGAGACAGAAGAAGGAAATGTAAGGAGAATAAGTTAGAGACAGAAGAAGGAAATGTAAGGAGAATAAGTTAGAGACAGAAGAAGGAAATGTAAGGAGAATAAGTTAGATACAGAAGAAGGAAATGTAAGGAGAATAAGTTAGAGACAGAAGAAGGAAATGTAAGGAGAATAAGTTAGAGACAGAAGAAGAAAATGTAAGGAGAATAAGTTAGATACAGAAGAAGGAAATGTAAGGAGAATAAGTTAGAGACAGAAGAAGGAAATGTAAGGAGAATAAGTTAGAGACAGAAGAAGGAAATGTAAGGAGAATAAGTTAGAGACAGAAGAAGGAAATGTAAGGAGAATAAGTTAGAGACAGTAGAAGGAAATGTAAGGAGAATAAGTTAGAGACAGAAGAAGGAAATGTAAGGAGAATAAGTTAGAGACAGAAGAAGGAAATGTAAGGAGAATAAGTTAGAGACAGAAGAAGGAAATGTAAGGAGAATGAGTTAGAGACAGAAGAAGGAAATGTAAGGAGAATGAGTTAGAGACAGAAGAAGGAAATGTAAGGAGAATGAGTTAGAGACAGAAGAAGGAAATGTAAGGAGAATAAGTTAGAGACAGAAGAAGGAAATGTAAGGAGAATAAGTTAGAGACAGAAGAAGGAAATGTAAGGAGAATAAGTTAGAGACAGAAGAAGGAAATGTAAGGAGAATGAGTTAGAGACAGAAGAAGGAAATGTAAGGAGAATGAGTTAGAGACAGAAGAAGGAAATGTAAGGAGAATGAGTTAGAGACAGAAGGAGGAAATGTAAGGAGAATAAGTTAGAGACAGAAGAAGGAAATGTAAGGAGAATAAGTTAGAGACAGAAGAAGGAAATGTAAGGAGAATAAGTTAGAGACAGAAGAAGGAAATGTAAGGAGAATAAGTTAGATACAGAAAAAGGAAATGTAAGGAGAATAAGTTAGAGACAGAAGAAGGAAATGTAAGGAGAATAAGTTAGAGACAGTAGAAGGAAATGTAAGGAGAATAAGTTAGAGACAGAAGAAGGAAATGTAAGGAGAATAAGTTAGAGACAGAAGAAGGAAATGTAAGGAGAATAAGTTAGAGACAGAAGAAGGAAATGTAAGGAGAATAAGTTAGAGACAGAAGAAGGAAATGTAAGGAGAATAAGTTAGAGACAGAAGAAGGAAATGTAAGGAGAATAAGTTAGAGACAGTAGAAGGAAATGTAAGGAGAATAAGTTAGAGACAGAAGAAGGAAATGTAAGGAGAATAAGTTAGAGACAGAAGAAGGAAATGTAAGGAGAATAAGTTAGAGACAGAAGAAGGAAATGTAAGGAGAATAACTTAGAGGCAGAAGAAGGAAATGTAAGGAGAATAAGTTAGAGACAGAAGAAAGAAATGTAAGGAGAATAAGTTAGAGACAGAAGAAGGAAATGTAAGGAGAATAAGTTAGAGACAGAAGAAGGAAATGTAAGGAGAATAAGTTAGAGACAGAAGAAGGAAATGTAAGGAGAATAAGTTAGAGACAGAAGAAGGAAATGTAAGGAGAATAAGTTAGAGACAGAAGAAGGAAATGTAAGGAGAATAAGTTAGAGACAGAAGAAGGAAATGTAAGGAGAATAAGTTAGAGACAGAAGAAGGAAATGTAAGGAGAATAAGTTAGATACAGAAGAAGGAAATGTAAGGAGAATAAGTTAGAGACAGAAGAAGGAAATGTAAGGAGAATAAGTTAGAGACAGAAGAAGAAAATGTAAGGAGAATAAGTTAGATACAGAAGAAGGAAATGTAAGGAGAATAAGTTAGAGACAGAAGAAGGAAATGTAAGGAGAATAAGTTAGAGACAGAAGAAGGAAATGTAAGGAGAATAAGTTAGAGACAGAAGAAGGAAATGTAAGGAGAATAAGTTAGAGACAGTAGAAGGAAATGTAAGGAGAATAAGTTAGAGACAGAAGAAGGAAATGTAAGGAGAATAAGTTAGAGACAGAAGAAGGAAATGTAAGGAGAATAAGTTAGAGACAGAAGAAGGAAATGTAAGGAGAATAAGTTAGAGACAGAAGAAGGAAATGTAAGGAGAATGAGTTAGAGACAGAAGAAGGAAATGTAAGGAGAATGAGTTAGAGACAGAAGAAGGAAATGTAAGGAGAATGAGTTAGAGACAGAAGAAGGAAATGTAAGGAGAATAAGTTAGAGACAGAAGAAGGAAATGTAAGGAGAATAAGTTAGAGACAGAAGAAGGAAATGTAAGGAGAATAAGTTAGAGACAGAAGAAGGAAATGTAAGGAGAATGAGTTAGAGACAGAAGAAGGAAATGTAAGGAGAATGAGTTAGAGACAGAAGAAGGAAATGTAAGGAGAATGAGTTAGAGACAGAAGGAGGAAATGTAAGGAGAATAAGTTAGAGACAGAAGAAGGAAATGTAAGGAGAATAAGTTAGAGACAGAAGAAGGAAATGTAAGGAGAATAAGTTAGAGACAGAAGAAGGAAATGTAAGGAGAATAAGTTAGATACAGAAAAAGGAAATGTAAGGAGAATAAGTTAGAGACAGAAGAAGGAAATGTAAGGAGAATAAGTTAGAGACAGTAGAAGGAAATGTAAGGAGAATAAGTTAGAGACAGAAGAAGGAAATGTAAGGAGAATAAGTTAGAGACAGAAGAAGGAAATGTAAGGAGAATAAGTTAGAGACAGAAGAAGGAAATGTAAGGAGAATAAGTTAGAGACAGAAGAAGGAAATGTAAGGAGAATAAGTTAGAGACAGAAGAAGGAAATGTAAGGAGAATAAGTTAGAGACAGTAGAAGGAAATGTAAGGAGAATAAGTTAGAGACAGAAGAAGGAAATGTAAGGAGAATAAGTTAGAGACAGAAGAAGGAAATGTAAGGAGAATAAGTTAGAGACAGAAGAAGGAAATGTAAGGAGAATAACTTAGAGGCAGAAGAAGGAAATGTAAGGAGAATAAGTTAGAGACAGAAGAAAGAAATGTAAGGAGAATAAGTTAGAGACAGAAGAAGGAAATGTAAGGAGAATAAGTTAGAGACAGAAGAAGGAAATGTAAGGAGAATAAGTTAGAGACAGAAGAAGGAAATGTAAGGAGAATAAGTTAGAGACAGAAGAAGGAAATGTAAGGAGAATAAGTTAGAGACAGAAGAAGGAAATGTAAGGAGAATGAGTTAGAGACAGAAGAAGGAAATGTAAGGAGAATGAGTTAGATACAGAAGAAGGAAATGTAAGGAGAATAAGTTAGAGACAGAAGAAGGAAATGTAAGGAGAATAAGTTAGAGACAGAAGAAGGAAATGTAAGGAGAATAAGTTAGAGACAGAAGAAGGAAATGTAAGGAGAATAAGTTAGAGACAGAAGAAGGAAATGTAAGGAGAATAAGTTAGAGACAGAAGAAGGAAATGTAAGGAGAATAAGTTAGAGACAGAAGAAGGAAATGTAAGGAGAATAAGTTAGAGACAGAAGAAGGAAATGTAAGGAGAATGAGTTAGATACAGAAGAAGGAAATGTAAGGAGAATGAGTTAGAGACAGAAGAAGGAAATGTAAGGAGAATAAGTTAGAGACAGAAGAAGTAAATGTAAGGAGAATAAGTTAGAGACAGAAGGAAATGTAAGGAGAATAAGTTAGAGACAGAAGAAGGAAATGTAAGGAGAATAAGTTAGAGACAGAAGAAGGAAATGTAAGGAGAATAAGTTAGAGACAGAAGAAGGAAATGTAAGGAGAATGAGTTAGAGACAGAAGAAGTAAATGTAAGGAGAATGAGTTAGATACAGAAGAAGGAAATGTAAGGAGAATGAGTTAGAGACAGAAGAAGGAAATGTAAGGAGAATAAGTTAGAGACAGAAGAAGGAAATGTAAGGAGAATAAGTTAGAGACAGAAGAAGGAAATGTAAGGAGAATAAGTTAGAGACAGAAGAAGGAAATGTAAGGAGAATAAGTTAGAGACAGAAGAAGGAAATGTAAGGAGAATAAGTTAGAGACAGAAGAAGGAAATGTAAGGAGAATGAGTTAGAGACAGAAGAAGGAAATGTAAGGAGAATGAGTTAGAGACAGAAGAAGGAAATGTAAGGAGAATGAGTTAGAGACAGAAGAAGGAAATGTAAGGAGAATAAGTTAGAGACAGAAGAAGGAAATGTAAGGAGAATAAGTTAGAGACAGAAGAAGGAAATGTAAGGAGAATAAGTTAGAGACAGAAGAAGGAAATGTAAGGAGAATAAGTTAGATACAGAAAAAGGAAATGTAAGGAGAATAAGTTAGAGACAGAAGAAGGAAATGTAAGGAGAATAAGTTAGAGACAGTAGAAGGAAATGTAAGGAGAATAAGTTAGAGACAGAAGAAGGAAATGTAAGGAGAATAAGTTAGAGACAGAAGAAGGAAATGTAAGGAGAATAAGTTAGAGACAGAAGAAGGAAATGTAAGGAGAATAAGTTAGAGACAGAAGAAGGAAATGTAAGGAGAATAAGTTAGAGACAGAAGAAAGAAATGTAAGGAGAATAAGTTAGAGACAGAAGAAGGAAATGTAAGGAGAATAAGTTAGAGACAGAAGAAGGAAATGTAAGGAGAATAAGTTAGAGACAGAAGAAGGAAATGTAAGGAGAATAAGTTAGATACAGAAGAAGGAAATGTAAGGAGAATAAGTTAGAGACAGAAGAAGGAAATGTAAGGAGAATAAGTTAGAGACAGAAGAAGGAAATGTAAGGAGAATAAGTTAGAGACAGAAGAAGGAAATGTAAGGAGAATAAGTTAGAGACAGAAGAAGGAAATGTAAGGAGAATAAGTTAGAGACAGAAGAAAGAAATGTAAGGAGAATAAGTTAGAGACAGAAGAAGGAAATGTAAGGAGAATAAGTTAGAGACAGAAGAAGGAAATGTAAGGAGAATAAGTTAGAGACAGAAGAAGGAAATGTAAGGAGAGTAAGTTAGAGACAGAAGAAGGAAATGTAAGGAGAATAAGTTAGAGACAGAAGAAGGAAATGTAAGGAGAATGAGTTAGAGACAGAAGAAGGAAATGTAAGGAGAATGAGTTAGATACAGAAGAAGGAAATGTAAGGAGAATAAGTTAGAGACAGAAGAAGGAAATGTAAGGAGAATAAGTTAGAGACAGAAGAAGGAAATGTAAGGAGAATAAGTTAGAGACAGAAGAAGGAAATGTAAGGAGAATAAGTTAGAGACAGAAGAAGGAAATGTAAGGAGAATAAGTTAGAGACAGAAGAAGGAAATGAAAGGAGAATAAGTTAGAGACAGAAGAAGGAAATGTAAGGAGAATAAGTTAGAGACATAAGAAGGAAATGTAAGGAGAATGAATTAGATACAGAAGAAGGAAATGTAAGGAGAATGAGTTAGAGACAGAAGAAGGAAATGTAAGGAGAATAAGTTAGAGACAGAAGAAGGAAATGTAAGGAGAATAAGTTAGAGACAGAAGGAAATGTAAGGAGAATAAGTTAGAGACAGAAGAAGGAAATGTAAGGAGAATAAGTTAGAGACAGAAGAAGGAAATGTAAGGAGAATAAGTTAGAGACAGAAGAAGGAAATGTAAGGAGAATAAGTTAGAGACAGAAGAAGGAAATGTAAGGAGAATAAGTTAGAGACAGAAGAAGGAAATGTAAGGAGAATGAGTTAGAGACAGAAGAAGGAAATGTAAGGAGAATGAGTTAGAGACAGAAGAAGGAAATGTAAGGAGAATGAGTTAGATACAGAAGAAGGAAATGTAAGGAGAATGAGTTAGAGACAGAAGAAGGAAATGTAAGGAGAATAAGTTAGAGACAGAAGAAGGAAATGTAAGGAGAATAAGTTAGAGACAGAAGAAGGAAATGTAAGGAGAATAAGTTAGAGACAGAAGAAGGAAATGTAAGGAGAATAAGTTAGAGACAGAAGAAGGAAATGTAAGGAGAATAAGTTAGAGACAGAAGAAGGAAATGTAAGGAGAATAAGTTAGAGACAGAAGAAGGAAATGTAAGGAGAATAAGTTAGAGACAGTAGAAGGAAATGTAAGGAGAATAAGTTAGAGACAGAAGAAGGAAATGTAAGGAGAATAAGTTAGAGACAGAAGAAGGAAATGTAAGGAGAATAAGTTAGAGACAGAAGAAGGAAAAGTAAGGAGAATAAGTTAGAGACAGAAGAAGGAAATGTAAGGAGAATAAGTTAGAGACAGAAGAAAGAAATGTAAGGAGAATAAGTTAGAGACAGAAGAAGGAAATGTAAGGAGAATAAGTTAGAGACAGAAGAAGGAAATGTAAGGAGAATAAGTTAGAGACAGAAGAAGGAAATGTAAGGAGAATAAGTTAGAGACTGAAGAAGGAAATGTAAGGAGAATAAGTTAGAGACAGAAGAAGGAAATGTAAGGAGAATAAGTTAGAGACAGAAGAAGGAAATGTAAGGAGAATAAGTTAGAGACAGAAGAAGGAAATGTAAGGAGAATAAGTTAGAGACAGAAGAAGGAAATGTAAGGAGAATAAGTTAGAGACAGAAGAAGGAAATGTAAGGAGAATAACTTAGATACAGAAGAAGGAAATGTAAGGAGAATAAGTTAGAGACAGAAGAAAGAAATGTAAGGAGAATAAGTTAGAGACAGAAGAAGGAAATGTAAGGAGAATAACTTAGATACAGAAGAAGGAAAAGTAAGGAGAATAAATCCCACTTACCGCCATCTCACTATTAATTAACAGAAGCTCGTGTGGCAGATTGCTTTATTATGTCCTGCGTGTGCAAATGTCTCCAATCATTTTTTCTCATTATGTATCCCAGAAATTCCATCTTTCTCTTTCTGATTTTGATTATGAGTTTCCGTTCTGTTTCCTTAAAACTTTTTCCTCCTTTTACCGGCTCCGTCTATGGAAATCACACCTTCATCCCGTAGACCCACATTTCTAGAGCCCCCAGTCTGTGGATGTTGCCCTGTTTTCACTACCATATAGGAGAATTGATATTGTGTGTTAGTTCATCCCTCTTTGTTGCTAACGATGATTTCCCGTCTCTTATTATTAGCATATTCATCGAAAGACATGAGGAGATTAGCCATCATTCACTGCCTTATAGGAGATTAAATATTACATAGCAGTTCAGCACTCTTTTCTTTGTTTCTAACGATATTTACTTATCTCTTAATATTTTGTTTGTTTTTTGAAAGGTATGATGAGATTGACCAGCATTCACTGTCATACTGGAGATTAGATATTACATAGTAATTCGGCACTCTTTTCTTAGTCTGGAACGGCATTTTCCTATCTCTTAATATTTTGTTTACTCTCTGAAAAAACATGAGGAAATTTATCCGGCATTCACTGCCGCATAGAAGATTAGATATTATATAGCAGTTCAACATTTTTCTTTGTTTCTAACGTTATTTTCCTATCTCTTAATGCTTTACTTAATTTCTGGAAGGCATCGTTTGCTATTTCTCTTCTGTGTCACATTTTTTGTCATTTGTTATTACACTATCCATATATATATATATATATATATATATATATATATATATATATATATATATATATTACTTGTTATCGTGATCCCAAGAGCAAAGACGTCTGGAGTTCCGACTCCTATAGGGCCACCCATGGCGGTAAGCTATAGGAGAAGGGACCAGACAGAACGCAACCAACACCCGAAGACCCCAGCGGCGGAATAGTATATTGCTTAGCTGTTGAATGGCATATTTTCCAATTTGAATTCGTGTTCGTGTTTCAGTGTCCCTGCTAAAACACTTGAGGTATATTTACATGATAAAACTAGTGGAATTCACAATACAAAAACTTAATGGAATATACAGGCGTTTTATTCAATTAATCTAAGCAAATTACAAGGTCAAATGAACGAGGAAAGTAAGGCATAGGGATCTGGCGTTATTAAGTTTTTGTATTGTGAATTCCACTAGTTTTATCATGTAAATATACCTCAAGTGTTTTAGCAGGGACACTGAAACACGAACACGAATTCAAATTGGAAAATATGCCATTCAACAGCTAAGCAATATACCTATTCCGCCGCTGGGGTCTTCGGGTGTTGGTTGCGTTCTGTCTGGTCCCTTCCCTATAGCTTACCGCCATGGGTGGCCCTATAGGAGTCGGAACTCCAGACGTCTTTGCTCTTGGGATCACGATAACAAGTAATATATATATATATATATATATATATATATATATATATATATATATATATATATGGATAGTGTAATAACAAATGACAATAGCAAACGAGAAAAATGTCCCTATAAGAAAGTGGTCACTACCCGAGATTGGCGCATAGTGACGAGAAGATCGCCTTGCATCGAAAAAAATGAAACCGCCTGTTAAACTGTTCACCTCACCACGTTTACGCTTCGTATTCGCGTTGTTTGTCTATAGCAATAGGGTACAACACGAAAATAAAATCTGCCCTTTTGCTAGAAATTCTCATAGTATTAATTTGAGGGCGTCTATGTGAGTGAAGAGTTATTTGTAAGCCATACGTGTTTGACTGGAGAAAGCTGTCCCCTGAGAACAAACCTGGTGTCTGGATGAGTTGCAATGATACAAAAGCGTTGCAAAAACGAAAGCCCGAAGAAAAGACTAACCATTAACCAAAGGTAGACAGAATATATGATTTTAAGCAAAGTTATGAGAGACGTATTTGAATCAAGCAGCATTTACCGTTAATTGCGGTGTACAAGCCGACCTTGCTTAAGTTTTTAGCTCAAAATTCTGAGTAAGACAACCCCCAGACACACGATACGCTATCAGAGGCCCAAATCATAGGCCTCCAGATAAATGAAGTTAGGCTACAGCATACGATACCCTGTGCTAAAATTACGCCATTTACCAATCTATTGCGACAGAAAACGTAATATCTTTTTATATGCATTGTATAGCGAACAACTTACAACATACACTGATGTGTACCGTATATTGTATCGGTATAACTCAGAAAACATTTAAAATTCGCCAGGTCTACTGATAAACACATTAAAATCAACAGAAACAGTTATAACATATTAGTACCGTAGTTTACACATCATACCAGGTATATTTTGGATAATAGTGCTGCGTATCGTATGATATAGTAATTGTTACGATAGTCTTGGGTATAACAATAAGCTACATGTGGCAACAGGGCCTCTGATCGGGTGACTGGAGGTTTTGAGGATCGTGGAACCAACTCTTTCTTGCTCTTGTTCCTATCCCGGGTGATAGCACATGTTAGAGTCTAAGCTTTGTGCAAATATTGACCCACCACCAAACAAAACAAAACACATATCACCACATCTAGTAATTATGTCCACACAAATATACACACAAAAAAAGCTGATTATCATCTGCCATATATTCATTTGTGAAAGCAGAATAACATATATTTATTACTTCAAACCATTCAATAAATTTCCGCATTAAATGACCCATGAGTCTTTGATATGCCATTAAACAAATAAACTGCATCAATTGTCAGGAGTGATGCCCCACTTGTTTATAATTCGGTGATAAATGTTTGCATTCTATACTCGCCATATAAGTCGACCGCTACTATTGGGGAAAAAAAGCTCGACTTGTACTCCGCAATGTACGGTAATTATCTGGGACGTATCATAGCAGACAACGGTAAATTTGGTACTGTTATCCAAAGACGTATTGGAATGCTTTTCCGAAACCAAGCAAAGTTTTCAGAGATAGGAAATTCTTGTTAGCAGCAAAGATAATTGTAGTGAGATGTAAACGCGGAGAAGGAGCAAGAAACACGCCAACCAGCATCCCTGAAGAGCAGATGCAGCAATCTCGAGAGATAGTAATAGCGAACCGGTGAGTTATCATCGATGAGGTAACATGTTCATGTAGATTAGAATCACTGCTCCTTGGTACACACTGATAGTGGAGCGGCCATATTTACACTGGCACGATCAAGCTCAAACTTCGATCACGTGACTACATTCTTAACACATATAATTACGCATGAAGAGAAAGCTGCATGACAAACCTAAAGATACATTATGGCAAAAGTGTGGATAATTTTTTTACTTATTATCGTATATAAAAAAAATCCGCTGCAAGTGTGTTGATTTCTTCTTCCGTTTCTTCTTCTGCTGCTATATGCCGTGTCCCTTTAGGACTACGTTTCTCCACAACTTCATGTTCTTTGAAACCCTTCGTAAAGTTTGTCTTTTTGCTATCTTTCCCCATCCTTGTTCTGCCAAACACTTTCAAAATCTCGTTAGGCAGGTTATGCGTTGCTTTCTAATGTCCTTCTGCCTTCCGTATATCTTGTGACTGTCAAATTATTCGAACACTCTTTCCTCATTATGTTCCCTAGAAATCTCACCCGCCTCTTTCTGGTGAAAAGTATTACAATACATCCTATTTCCTGAGTTGCCATCGATTTCCAAACACTTGTTATTTAGGCGACTAGATGTTTCCTTCTGTCGTCACATTTTCAGTATGTTCTGGGAGTAGTAAATTCTCTAACGCCTATGTTATGTTGTCCATTTTTGTTCCCATTATATCTAGACGTTCGTCGTTGATCATATTTTCATACGCTAGTGGCATGCCACTCAGTGGCAGATTGATGTCTTGCGTGTAGGGTCGTTAGCAAAGATCTTCCATCTGCTGTCCTTTGAGAACGACGGCTATCATGGCTATCTATAATTTAAGAGTTTCACTTTAAGAATTCTTTATTTGCTGTAACTTTAGGAATAACCATTTTCTTTTCTTTTGCTATGCGCCCTGTCATTACAACATGAGGCCGATCCTGGATCTCCACCACTTCCTGTAAATCTCATTTCGGCCTCATCTTTTTACTGATGACCATGAATTCTGTCTACAATGTAAGTAACACTATTCCATCATCACAAGAATTGTCTTCTCATAGTTAATGAGTAATTCCTTTTTATTATTTACCATTATTGCATCGTTGCAGAGTTCTTTCAACAAAACTGTGTCGTTTGAACTTTCCGTTTAGCTCACAATATAAGACTCTCCTTAAATTTCACAAAACACTCATTGTCTGAAATGATTTTTCATTTTTTTCCATTTCCCCTTCAAATTTTGAATTTAATTTATTTAAGTGGAAAAGTAACTAATGCGATCGAAAATCTTAAATCAAAAGACTTTTTAATTGCAAAGGTTAAATGCTAAGCAAACTTTATAAAAGCATGCGAAAAATGTCGTTTTCTTTTGATAAGTTAGCATTCTTTATAAAAAAAATTCTTCATGTCTTTTGACAGTTCCAGGATAATGCAATGAACTACCAATTCTCTTTCACATTTAGAAAAAGACTTCTGTTCCCCTCTCTATCATGTTTTCTACTTAATTTAAAAAGAATTGATTTTTTAACTGCTTTTTTTTGTTAGAAAAATTTCGTCACTGAGAGATGAAGAAAGATGCATAAAAATGAAAAATAATAACATCCAGGAGTTTTAAGAGTTTCACTTTAAGAATTCTTTATTTGCTCTAACTTTAGGAATAATAATTTTCTTTTTCTTTTGCTATGTGCGCTGTCACTGCAATATGTGGCCAATCATGGATCTCCACCACTTCCAGTTCTTTGGAACTTTTAATATAAGTTTGTCTTTTTTTTTCTCTCTCTCCTAATCCCTTGTTCTGCCAGCCATTTACAAAGATCTCCTTAGATAGGTTATAAGTTGCTTTCTTGTGTTCTCCTGCTTTCAGTATGTCCTGTGAGTGTCAAATTCTTCGAACCCTCTTTTCTCATTATGTGCCCTAGAAATATCGGCTACCTCTTTTTGATGAAAATTATTACAATCCATTACAACCTCTGAGTTGCCATCCATTTAAAAAACCCTTGTTAGGTAGGTGAGTAGATGTTTCCTTCTGTTGTCACTTTCTTCACTATTTTCTGGGAGTAGTAAATTCTCTAAGGCCTATGTTATGTTGTCCATTTTTGCTTCCATTATCTCTAGACCATGGTCGTTGCTCATAGCTTCATACGCTAGTGGCATACCACTCAGTGGCAGATTGATGTCTTGCGTGTAGGGTCGTTAACAAAGATCTTCTTCCATCTGCTGTTCTTTGAGAACGAAGACTATCATGGCTATCTATAATTTCCTGTCTTTTGTGGCACTTAGTAAATTTTGTCTTTTCGTTATCTCTCCTCATCTCTGTTCTATCAACCATTTACACAAGCTGTTTAGGTAGGATATACACTGCTTTCTTGTGTTCCGCTGCCTTCAATGTGTACTGTGATTGTCAAAATCTCCAAACACTCTTTCCTCATCATGCTCCCTGGAAATCTCAGCTTCCTCTTTCTGAGGAAAAGTATTACAATCCATCACAACGCCTCAGTTGCCATCCATTTGCAAACATATGTTAGATAGGTGACTAGATGCTACCTTCTGTCCAAAATGTCTTCACTATATTCTGGGAGAATTAAATTCTCTTGGGCCTATGTTATGCGCTGTTTTCCTTTGTCATTTCAATACAAACAAGGCGATAATGTCACTAAGTGTTGTGGTGGGATCCACCTAATCTGCATAGGTGACTACCAACTATATAAATAGTGGTTGGTACCGGAAGACGAGGGGGAGGAATCACGAGATCCAACTAGAGACTCTGATCGACTGCGACTAGTCAACACATTCTCCAGGAAAGTCTTCCCAGAAATATACAGAAATACTATATGTACTTATTGTGTACACTTTCTTGTTATAATACATTCTTGTTCTAAGTACATTTTGTGTTGCATTATTATTCCATGCAATAGGCGAGATTCAACAATGAGTCAAGACTCAACAATGGCGACGAAGTAGAACGAAACATACGTCAAGACTCAACAATGGCGACGAAGTAGAACGAACCATACGTCAAGTTTCAACAATGGCCACGAAGTAGAACGAACCATACGCCAAGTTTCAACAATGGCGACGAAGTAGAACGAACCATACGTCAAGTTTCAACAATGGCCACGAAGTAGAACGAACCATACGCCAAGTTTCAACAATGGCAAAGAAGTAGAACGAACCATACGGAAAGAAGAAAGAATTAATAGTGAGAGTTTTCAACAATTGGGACAAGTCATTGAAGAACCCAGGCTGAAAAAAAAAATATTAATTCAAAGTCCAACGTTAACATAACGTCGAAGGATTCTGAACTTCGGGATATGTAGAACTCGTTAAAAGACGACGAAGCATAAAGGATCGTTCACTCAGAAAAATTGGAAAGGTGTCGTAAACGAATAACGATAATTTTAAATTAAAAAATTATCTACAACGAGACACCCGCTAAAAAGAAAAATTGACCGACTACAAAAAGATGCATGGATTTAAAAGGAGCACAAATACACCGTGTCGACTTTGAAAGGTAACAAACTTTAAAAAATTATTTTTTTAAAATTATTTGTTCAACAGTATAGTGACGAATTACCTCTGATAAGAAAATCAGACGTTGTCATTGAAATACGCGAACAGAAGTCGAAAACGAAAAAAAAAGTCCGACGCTCTCTGTTCACGAAAAAAAAAATACCAAAGTTGATTAGCACGGGCGTGAATGTAAAAGCAAGACATAAAATATAAAAGTCGTACGTTGTTTCGATTTTTTTGGTCAGCTTATATGATATTCGTGGATACACAAATTAAAAAGTATATTCCTTGTTGCATGAACACTATCAGCTAAAGATGGATGAACTATCCAAAGTCATATCTGAATTATTAAAATCCCAGCAGTTGAGTCAACAACGTCAGCAAGAACAACAGATAGCACAGCAAGAACAACTGATAGCAATGCAAAAATATCAAGAACGTCAAGAGGAAAGACAACAAGAACAACAAATAGCGCTGCAAAAATATCAAGATAAACAAGATGAAAGACTTTTAGAAATTCAAAAGTTAACACTGGAGAAATTAAACAACTATCAGGCAAATGAGGGAAATTCTTCATATTCTAATAACACCATATTTAATTCGCTGGAAACTTTCAACTATGGGCCAGACGAAGAAAAAACGTTTGAAGCGTACTTTAAACGATATGAAGATATTTTCTACACAGACTGTGAAAACTGGTCGAATTCAAGAAAAGTCAGTCTATTACTAAGAAAGCTAGGTACAGCATAACATAGCAAATTTGTAGATTTTATTCTACCGAGAAAAACAACTGAATTGGAATTCTCGGAAACAGTGAAATTGCTAAAAGAGCTGTTTGGAGCAAATATGTCGCTTTGGCATAAGCGATGGTTATGCATGAATGTCTCTAAATCCGACGATCAGGATTACTTAACATATGCATCTATAGTGAATAGACATTGTGACAATTTCAGATTGGCAGAGATTACGGTTGAAGAATTCAAGTGCTTAATTTTTGCTCAAGGACTGGTATCCAGTAAGAGTGCCGAAATAAGACGTAGAGTTTTGTCTAAACTCGAATCTGAACAAGGCCTTACCCTGCAAAAGTTAGCAGAGGAGTGTCAACGGGCCGTAAGTTTAAAAAAAGAGTCGCAAAAAATCGAAAAAGCTGGTATTGCTTATATTAAAAAAATAAAAAAGCAGTCAAAGTACCCATTAGAGAAAAATTGGAGAAAAAATTCAGCGTATTTTAATAATAGACAAGAAAATAAAAAGAACGAAAATAAAAAGGTCCCACCATATAATTGTAGACGTTGTAACGAAAGACATTGGGAGATAAATTGCCCATATAGAAATAAGAAATGTTTCGTGTGCCAAAAGAATTATCACAAAGGACCGTGTTGTAAAACGAAAAAATTCAAGAGCCGAATTAGACAAACAAATTCGAATATCAAATCAGATAGAGATTTGAGGAAATATGTGACGACTGAAATATTCAAAAAGAATATCAAATTTCAAATCGATTCGGGGTCAGATTTAACAATAATGAACGATAAAACATGGAAAATTTTAAAAAGGCCTACAATAATGAAGTCAACGAAACTCGCTCGAGCGGTAACTGGAAAGCAAATTAACTTCGAAGGCGAGGTTGTACTTCCTATGAAAGTGAATGGGATCGTTAAAAAAATGAAAGTTTTCATTCTGAGAAATGGAGAAAACTTGTTGGGTACAGATTTTATTGAAACATTCGAATTGTGGGATAAACCGTTAAACTCATTCTGCAGAAAAGTAGAAAGTAATACGCAAACAAGACAGGACATTAAAGATGAATTAAAGAAAAAGTTTCCGGAAACCTTCACACCTGGTCTTGGAAGATGTAACAAATTTGAAGCTAAATTTGAATTAAAAGAAAATACTATGCCTATATTTAAAAAGAAACGTAACGTGCCTTTCGCAAGTGTAGAGAGAGTAGTAGTACCAAAAAAGTTGCAGAAAAGAATCCTACGGGACTTTCATATTGGTCACCCGGGGATTAATAGAACAAAAAGCGTAATGCAAAGCTTTGTATATTGGAAAGGAATGGATGTGGATATCGAAAACATGGTTCATCGATGTAAAGGGTGTGCGTTAGCAGCTAAGGCACCACCTATAGTACACAAAGCATGGCCAAAGACGGATCATCCGTGGGAAAGATTACACATTGATTTCGCTGGTCCAGTAGAAGATTATTACTACTTAATAGTGGCAGATAGCTTTACAAAATGGCCGGAAGTACTACGCTGCAAAAAGCCTACGTCCAATACCACAACAACTTTTTTGCATGAACTATTTGCACGGTTTGGTGTGCCAGAGTGTATTGTGAGTGACAATGGTACACAATTCACTTCTGACGATTTTAAGGAATTTTGTGAGTTATATCAAATTAACCACATAACGACGCCGCCGTATCATTCAAGATCCAATGGACTCGCAGAAAGATTTGTAGATACGTTAAAGCGCGCTCTGAAGAAAGCCTCAGGAGTTCCAACGGAAAAAGCGCTTCAGCAATTCCTACAAGTATACAGAATCACGCCTAACCAGAGAACACCATCAAACATGGCACCAGCAGAACTAATGTTCGCTAGGAAAGTTAAGTCAGTGTTTGACAAGCTTTTGCCAGGAAGAAATAGAATAAAGAACACTATGTATACAGCTAGAAAAAGATACACCCCCGGAGAGAAGGTCTTTTTCAAGTGCTATAGAAACAACATTGAGTTCTGGGAGCGAGGTATAGTGGACAAGAGAATCGGTGACCTGATTTACATAATAAAAGGGCCGAAGAATACTCATAAAAGGCACCAGAACCAACTCAAAAAATGCTACGTGCTAGAGCATGAAGAGAGTATACCGGATGAGGAGGAAGATCCCATTGATGTAATGTATGATACTTTTCAAGTAGAACCTCCGCAGAGTGCTCCTGAACCGAGAAGATCCGGTAGGAAACGAAAGTTCACGGACCCATTGGACGTGAATCCAAAACAAAAAAGATATTGAAAAAAAAACAGATATACATATGAACTATGCAAAGGGGATCTACAAAGAAATAACCATAATCATCATCCCATATAGAAGCCAGTTTGAAATCCAAAAGGATTCCAAGGCTTGGGAGGGGGGTGTTGCGGTGGGATCCACCTCATCTGCATAGGTGACTACCAACTATATAAATAATGGTTGGTACCGGAAGACGAGGGGGAGGAATCACGAGATCCAACTAGAGACTCTGACCGACTGCGACTAGTCAACACATTCTCCAGGAACGTCTTCCCAGAAATATACAGAAATACTATATGTACTTATTGTGTACACTTTCTTGTTATAATACATTCTTGTTCTAAGTACATTTTGTGTTGCATTATTATTCCATGCATTAGTCGAGGTTCAACAATGAGTCAAGACTCAACAATGGCGACGAGGATGAGATCAAACTAGAGACTCTGATCGACTGCGACTAGTCAACACATTCTCCAGGAACGTCTTCCCAGAAATATACAGAAATACTATATGTACTTATTGTGTACACTTTCTTGTTATAATACATTCTTGTTCTAGGTATATTTTGTGTTGCATTATTATTCCATGCAATAGGCGAGATTCAACAATGAGTCAAGACTCAACACTAAGATTCAAGGGGTTATTGGGAGTGGAAGATAATGAAAAGTCTTTAGTAAGAAGAAATGCATTAAAAGAACAGAGTTCACGACGACAGTAGATGTTGGCTGAAGTTAGATTTTAATTGTTGAAGATTGTAGGTGGCAGAAAAAAAACCGGAAGAGAGTTCTACACAGGTTGAATAATAACCGATCCTTACAAAATAAGAACATGATTCCGAGAGAAGAAAAAAGATGTCGATTGAAGTTCCATTTCGATTTTTGAAGATTGTATATGGCAGAGAAGAAAGAAACCGGAAGAGAGTTCTACACAGGTGGATTAATAACCGAGTCTTACAAAATAAGTACAAGACGAGATAATCCTAGATTTATAAAGCGTATAGTTTTCTTTTTTGTTTATTTTTTTTTTGTTCGGTTGTAATCTTTTTACATCAACAAGGGCATGCTTATCTCTTCACCTTTCACCAGACCCCTTTAGCCAGCAGCGTCTTGGAAATTCGTACCTTATTCTGCTCCTGTCTGCCACGGCTAAGACAATGGGTTAGATTTTGGAAGAGTGGGATTTTCGCGGAGACAGGGAACTGCCGCAAAGTGTTAACCGACAGCCTTTCATTAACAAACATGCGAGACTTCTAGGAACCATAGACTGCCGGTTAAGAGCAACCATAAACTCTGTATCAAGATTCACACTTTACCAACCAGAGCTTGGAAAAAAACACGAAGGAATATCCAAGAAGGGTCTATGGTAAACGCAGTTCATCACACGACACCTGCGGAACTTTTCATAGTTGACTTGGGCAGGGTGGAATGGATAAGAATGGTCGGGAATGTAGTAAGCACATACTGATGAGTAAAGAAGACACAATGGAATGAAAACTATCTAACCTGGTAGATTAAATAAACTATTCAGCTTGAAATTACCTGAAGTTTATCACCATCTATTGACACCTGAAGAGGGCAGGTGGCATAACGGTCGAAATATTGTGATAATTACACCAATTAGGGAAGTAACCCTAATGTAATCAAAGTTAATTTTCAATACAGTCATCTTTCCTAAATTGCTCACAATATTATCAGATATTTTTCCCCGGCGTTAAAATCCGTTTGAACTGTCCAAATCTCCATACATTTGTTTACGATTCTCTGTGGGATCTCTTCGAGCCTGGAGTGAATCCTAAACAGCATTGCTTGGCATTTCAATATCTCCAACCCCCAGCTCAGTGTTTAATTGAGTGTTTTCGCAAAAAGAACCTCGGCTCGTGACATACCAGTACCTCCTGAGTGTCTATTTCGTGACATTAAAAAAATTGAAATAACCTTGACTTTTCATGGATTCCTTTGTCTCTCTTGCAAGCATAATAACCGTTAGATATTCAGGCCTAACGAGGGCGTAATTTCGGAGAGTTTCAAAAACGAAATCAAATGAAGAGGCTCAAAAAAATAATCAGAGATTGTTGAGAGGAGCATAGAATTTTGTTCAGGTTAAAGAGAAATTATTTTTTCTCAAAAAAGTAATCATTATAATGAAAATTTGAAAAAAAAAGAGATAACAAAATAATTTTCTCCCTTAGCAAAAGAATACGTTTCAAAAACAATGGTGACATATAAATCATGTATTAGATAGATATCGAGACGATGGAGAATCGAAATTGATTTAATTTTTTAAATTAGATTTTATTTATTCACTTTATTAAATTAATTGGAATTAGGAAAATCAAATTAAAAACATAAATCAAGCGTTTAATAAATGGTTTCAAATATTCATATGTATATATATATATATATATATATATATATATATATATATATATATATATATATATTTATACGTATATATATATATGCATATATATATATATATATATATATATATATATATACGTAGCTATCTACCTATCTATCTCTCTCTCTCTCTCTCTCTCTATATATATATATATATATATATGCGTATATATATATATATATATAGATTTTTTTTTAATTTGCAGGTCTGATGAATTGGATCGTGATTACGATTCCAATGTAATAAATTATAACCAGGGAATATTAGTGTTTGAGCCTTTTTTATTATATACTTACTCTGAACATTGAGTTCTACCTGGATTCTGTCCTCTTGGCAATTTATATATATATATATATATATATATATATATATATATATATATGTGTATATTGACCACTAATATTATCTCTCTCGATCTCTCTCTCTCTGTATATATATATACGCATATATATATATATATATGCGTATATATATATATATATAGATTTTTTTTTAATTTGCAGGTCTGATGAATTGGATCGTGATTACGATTCCAATGTAATAAATTATAACCAGGGAATATTAGTGTTTGAGCCTTTTTTATTATATACTTGCTCTGAACATTGAGTTCTACCTGGATTCTGTCCTCTTGGCAATTTATATATATATATATATATATATATATATATATATATGTGTATATTGACCACTAATATTATCTCTCTCGATCTCTCTCTCTCTCTGTATATATATATACGCATATATATATATATATATATGCGTATATATATATATATATATATATAGATTTTTTTTTAATTTGCAGGTCTGATGAATTGGATCGTGATTACGATTCCAATGTAATAAATTATAACCAGGGAATATTAGTGTTTGAGCCTTTTTTATTATATACTTACTCTGAACATTGAGTTCTACCTGGATTCTGTCCTCTTGGCAATTTATATATATATATATATATATATATATATATATATATATATATATATATATATATATATATATATATGTATGCAGGTGTGCAGTGAAATAGGAAAGAACACGTTAGGTAGATAATCCGGTGTTCCTTAATATTTAGCTTTATTTTCAAAAGGACAGTGCTCCATACAGAAGTAGAGCTTATATTATAATAATATTTTTAGTTTTTAAAAATATGATTCCTCCGCTACATAAGAGTTCTCATGTTTCAAAAGCGAGAGCCGAGACCCCTAACATAATTTTTTAAGTTATGAAGAGTTAAGGCGTCAACAAATGTTCCAATGATACCGTAGTTATAAACACCAGCTAACCAAAAGATAGCTTATTCCCAAATTCTCGCTTGACAAGGAAGCGGGTCCAGACGCCTTAACTCTTCATTACTTAAAAAATTATGTTAGGGGTCTCGGCTCTCGCTTTTGAAACATGAGAACTCTTATGTAGCGGAGGAATCATATTTTTAAAAACTAAAAATGTTATTATAATATATATATATATATATATATATATATATATATATATATATGTATATTGACCACTAATATTATCTCTCTCGCTCTCGCTCTCTCTTTATATATATATATATATATATATATATATATATATATATATATATATATATGTAAGCAAATATGTGGATGTAGATCCGACGGTATGATGAAAATGTGGAAATGACAAAGCAAAATCGAAATATGTGAGTTTACTTTTTTTTTTTTATTTTGTTTTTATCTTGTTTAGCAATATTAATGCTTGACAAATGTACCGATAAGCTATAGTTTTAAATAGGTCCCCCCTTTCCACTCAGTTTAAAATCTCTTCCCTGGGAGCAGGTTTTCGCAGCGCCGCCCACGCGGCGCCAGCGTATCCGAATCCAAGAAAGAATACTCTGACTTTAGAATTTCATCTTTTCTGTTTCTGACTAGTCCTGTATATATCGTCTCTTCATTTAACTTAAATTTAATATAAATATGTCTCCATTAACCATGTCCCGAAGAAGGTCTATTTGACCGAAACGTCTGACGTCGGCAGAAAAACAAAAAACAAAAACAAAATAAAAAAAACAGTAAACTCACATGTTCGGATTTTGCTTTGTCTTTTCCACATTTTCATCATATACATATATATATATATATATATATATATATATATATATATATATATATATACAGTGACACGCATAAGTATTGGATACATGTTATTTTCTCTTATAACTCTAGTTTATGTTCGCCATTTTGCCTGATATTTGGTAAGTAATATCTCGTAAAGTTGTTTTAGTTGTATGTGGAAGGAAAATTAAAAACTCATGGTTGAATCCATTTGTTTTATCAAAGTTCAAAAATACACTATGCAAAAGTATTGGATAAATCACACTTTTTTCAATTTTTCAATCGAAACTTTGTATTTTAAAAGACTTTAAATATTTAAATTTCCGATAATATTGGAATGTTATCTCTGACCAATCAAAGAAGCACACAATTGTTTACAAGATAGTGCTACTAATCATCTGACTTTTTTATGTGTATTCTGCAATTCAAGGATTAAAAATGGCAAAAACTAAAGAATTATCCAGAGATATGCGAGATAGAATCATTGAACATCACAAAGGAGGACAAGGTTACCGAAAAATTAGCAAAGAAATGAATCTAGCACGAAGTACAATAGGAAATATCATCAGAAAGTATAAGAAGTATGGCGACGGTACGGCAAAACTTCCAAGAAATGGAAGACCAAGAAAAATAAATGAGAGTACTTCAAGGTGGATCAACAGAATGTGCAAAGAAAAAAAACTCTACATTAATCGTTCTGAAATTAAAACTGATTTTGAGGGTGCTGGAATTAATGTAAGCAAGGATAGCATTAGCAGAGCTCTATATCGTACAGGCTTTCATTCAAGATCACCAAGAAAAGTGCCCTTACTGAAAACCAAACATGTCAAAGACCGATTAAAGTTTGTCGAAACTTATGAAAAGAAAGGTATGCAGTTTTGGGAAATGGTAATCTGGTCGGATGAAACGAAATTTCAACTATTCGGAAGGAACACAGCGACAAGTGTTTGGCGAATAAATTACACTACCTTCAACAAGCACAATACCATCCGCACAGTTAAGTTTGCGGGTGGTTCCATTATGATATGGGGATGCTTTTCATCCAAGGGCACTGGTGAGTTACAGGTTATCCATGGCAGAATGAATGGTAGCATGTACAGGGAGATTCTAGAGAAGAACCTTCAGAAATCTGCAACTTCTTTAGGACATGGTCGGAATTGCGTGCTTCAACACGACAATGATCCCAAACATACCTCAAAACTTACAAACGAATGGTTTGAAAATAATGGTATTAGTACTCTCAATTGGCCAAGTCAGTCTCCTGACTTGAATCCAATTGAGAATTTGTGGAATACTTTGGAGGTTAATGTTCATAAGAGGAATCCACAAAATATCAAGCAATTACAGGGATTATGCAAGGAAGAATGCGGTAAAGTAACGGGGGATCAGTGTGGAAAAATTGTGGCCAACTATAGAAAGCGACTGGATGCAGTGAAACAAAACAGAATATATATATATATATATATATATATATATATATATATATATATATATATATATATATATATATATATATAATACAGGTAATCGATCCGTTGGTATAAAATCCGGGTGTATCCTCGTAATATTAATTATTAAAACTGATCCACTGTGAGCTCTATGTATTTATTATAGCAGAACATATGTATTTTTTCCAGCAAAAATGGCCATGTTGAGGTAATTTTTTTCTATACATATATATATATATATATATATATATATATATATATATATATATATATATATATATATATATATATATATATATATAGCGCACTGTGAATACCGGTGAAAATAAAACAGTGTTCGATATACAATATTATTCATTCGGCGCCTGACGATTGACAAGGGCATCTTACCAAACAGTGAAGAACAAATATATATTTATTATTATTATTATTATTATTATTATTATTATTATTATTATTATTATTATTATTATTATTATTATTCCAAACAGTGAAGAAAAAATATATTAATTATCATTAATATATATATATATATATATATATATATTAATATACGCATGCACACACAAACACAAACACAGAACATATATATATATATATATATATATATATATATATATATATTAATGATATATATATATATTAATATATGTGTATATCATTTATATATATATATATATATATATATATATATATATGTGTGTGTGTGTGTGTGTGTGCGTGTGTGTGTGTGTTTGAGTGTGCATGTGTATATTAATCGGTATCACTCCAGGCAAAAACCACTAAAACATTTGGTGTGGAAGAAATAAGAACAAAATCCTTAATAATGACACGGAAGTGGAAAGTGTAATCATGTGGACTGTAGTTAGCTATTTACATTTCGTTTCAATTTTTACAGATTATAGCCGACTGGAAAGCATGGAAAAGGAAGAGATTTCCACAAGCAATAATTGCGAGCAAATAATCTTGCTAGCTCAAATCAAAGTTCATGAGATCTCGACGCAAGTCTAGTACTGTCCTTAATTTTTAAAAAAAGTCTAGGTACCATAGCGAAGAACGATATATTCTCATGAAAATATTCATAGAAAAGACACAGGGAGTCAACCTTACAGCGGTGAGAATGTGACAGATGCCGAGCTGCCATGTGTGAACTAATAATATTGCTGATTCATCTTTGGATTTTATCATGGAGCCCAAGGTGAATAGCAGGGGCACCGGATCATATATGACTGTAATATTCTAAGGTTGACCGAATGGTAGACTTAGAGATATGTAAGATAGATTCTGGAGAAAAAAATTGAAGTGATAACAGCTGAACTAGCAATGGATTTAATGTAGTCTTTTCACTTCATATCAGCTGAGAACGTTAACCAGAGAAGTTACTTTTCTAGAGGTCAGTATCAGGCATGGTGATGGAAGGCAGCGATAGTTAATGGAGAGGTGCTTTAATTTTGGAGACCTTAAAATTAACAAGCCATCTTGTTGCCCCAGTTAACGACGGACTTGAAGTCGTTTTGGGCTTCGGCTGCCATTTTGACCTTGTCGGATTAATCAGCCTTACTATCGAGACAGGAGTAAATAGTTGTGTCATCAGCGCAGATGCCAAGTTGAGAGCTGATACCATCGGGAATGTCATTCATGGAAATTTAAAACAAAGTAGGATAGAGCCCTGGTGGCGGCGCCCGCGTTAATACGGAAGGGTCTAGACAAGTAGGCGTTCAGGATGACTTTCATTTCACGATTTGATAGGAAAGACTGGATCAATTCGAAAAGTGTCTGGAGACACCGTAACTTTTCAGCTTGTGGAGAAGACGTGTATGCCAGACCCTGTCAAAGGCTTTCGAGACGTCCAATGTTACAGTCGATGATCCACCGTTTTTATCTCGAGCACGATAGACTCTTGCAGCAATTATCGACAGCAGTTGACCTGGAGAAACGAAAGCCATATTGCTTGTCTGAGAAGGGGCCCTGTGATGAAAGATGATGAATCAATTCAGCATCTATTAAGGTCTCTAGGAGTTTCCCAAAAAGAGGTAGAAGGCCGATAGTTGAAAGGATCAAACGCTTCACCAAAGTTCTTAAAAACTGGGACAACAGATGAGGACTTCCAGCGGGCCGGAAATCAGGAGGTAGCGAGGTATTTATTTACAGTTTAGAGAGAAGAGGCGCCAGCTCGGAAGCACACTATTACAGGGATACCATCGGGTCCACATGATTTGTGGGGACCTAGGTTAAATGTGATAGGAGAAACATTTGGAAGGTCTTATATGCATGTCACTCAAGAAAGACTCGGTTCTAAGTGGGAAGTTAGTCAGGGATACAGGAATGAGTCAAGAAAATAGTTTGAGGAGAATTTACAGGCAAAGCATTCAGCTCTATCAGAGGTTGTCAACACCTCAAATTAATCGAAGACGGAAGAAATAGAGGCATTACATATGTTTAATACCCTATTGCAGAGCCACAAGTAATCACGAGGGCCAAAGTCGTTAGAGGCTATGTGGTGTCTCATTATCTCTAACAACAGCGCCTTACCTTCTTCGAGGACACGCTTACATTTAATACGAGCAAAAACGAATAGCCGAAAATAGTGGTTCTTGAGTCCTATCGCGAACCAGCATTCTGATGTGAATCATGGAGATGTACACACACACACACACACACACACACACACACACACACACACACACACACACACAAGCAGACACACACACACAAGCAGACACACACACAAATATATATATATATATATATATATATATATATATATATATATATATATATATATATATATATAGCAATAATAATAGTAGTTTTGCAATGGGTGATCTAAACCACACCGCATTAGGGGTCGGTTATACCTACAGGGGGGTACGCAGGTTCGTACACCTCTGGAGGGCACACATTCTTTATTAAGCCTCTCGAGTATACTGGCCGCTAGACGGAATTTACCCTGTTTTTAAATCAGTCTATACAAAAACGTGTATCTACTAAATATAACATGTAATGTAATAATATATACAGTGCTGTGCAAAAGTAAGTAAACCCCTAAAATAATATTTTAAAAAAAAACCTGTCTCTTTTTTTTTCAGATGGTCAACAAATCTTAATTAAACTATATATTCAGTAAAAAAGAAAAAAAACCTTTATTAAATCAATTACAAACACTTTTAAAAATTGTTATCAAGCTGGAATAAAAATATTAATTAAGAGTTAAAAATGAAGCGGAAACTTTAGAGAAGGGACAATACGATAACGAAGTTGAATAGAAGATAGACTGCGCTGAGGGTACTTTAGTTCTGCATTTCAAAATGCCATGATGTCAAAGTATTGACCTCGAGTCATGTTCTTAAATAACTATGTCAGATCTCAACTTTCACATGGATGGCATGTCAGACGTACAATTCACTCAGGAATGGTTAAACTATTTTCTTTATACAAAGGTTTTCTCAAATCGATACTAAAAATGCTTTGGTCTATGAATTTGTCTATATTTCTGTGATGAGGTATTATGTACACTATTTACATTATTCGGATTGTTGTCCTCATCTTTGTCGCCGTATTTATTACAACGTTTCGGCCGTCGTCTGCTCCGGCCTTTTTTCAGGTGGTTGGAATGTTGAACTGAAACCAACTGAAGAAGGCCGGGTCGTAAACGGCCGAAACGTTGTAATAAATATGGCGACAAAGATGAGAAAAATACTCCGAATAATGTAAATAGTGTACCGTTTGAATTATCTAAATCTTAAAGAGGGCGTTATATTATCAGTCCCTAAAGACTGGGGCTACATTAAAAAAAAACAAAAAACGAAGAGATTTACCACATAAAATCGACTTGAACATCTCCAACACCAACAACGACAACAACGGTTAATATATATATATATTTTTTTAATCAGTTCACCCCCCACCAAGGACGATAATAAAGCCAATAAGATACAAGGCTGTTAAAGTGTTTGAAAGAATATAAGAAGAAAAATATTATTAAGGAACGAGAACGATATAAAAAGATAGGAGATAACGATTGACAATACATTTAAATTTTTGGAAGATCAAGGTTGGCTGAAAAGCAAGAAGACGAACGAAAGTTTCACAAGCAATAAATGCGGGGAAAAGAAGCTGAGAGCATAGAACTTACGATTACATCTAGCCAATTCTACTGTAAAATTATGAGAATTTGTTGCCAGTGCAGCGTTGTTTTATTTGTTTGACGCCATATAAAATCCTCGTGGGTCATTTAATGCCGAAATTTTATTTTCTTGGGGAGCATTAGTAATTTCTTTTACAAAAATTTATTGCTGGCAATTTTCCTTTTACAAAAATATATTGCTGGTACTATCTATTTTTCCTTATAAAAATACATTACTGGGAATATATTTACTATAAAAATGTATTACTGGCACCTTCATTATAAAAATATATTTCTACACATTTACAGTGTTTTGATACCAGGATGGGAGTTCACTATTTCCAATATCTGGGACCATAATACGTGCTACCAGCCTGGGTCAGGGTGAACTTGAGAACAACAGCAATCAAAAGGTGATTCCTCGCTCCTCAAATCCTCCTGATCAGAGACCTTCATGCCGGATGTAGTTTATCGTCATACCCAGGATGTGTCAGTAATGCGCTTAAATTTATAAAATCTAGGTACCCTAGAGGAAAGATGATGAGACTTTGCCATCAATCTCGTAGTACGCTTAAATCCCAGGAGTCTAGGTCCAAAAGAGCAACTATTATCAGAAGAATTATCATTAAAGTATTTATAGAAAAGGCACAGGGAAATTATATGACGACGGTGGGAAAATGAATGCAGCTGGGATGCCAAATCAGGGCAAATAACAAAGCAGATATAACCGGGCTTTAACTTTCCACACTGCTCAAATCTAAAAACGAGTTTAAAGTAAAATCCCATTAATGTTAGAAAGATCTGTGACATTTATGGACTTGCGGTGTTTATTTTACTACAAAACTGTTTTAAAATAAACATTTTACAAATTTCAAGCAAGAGTAATTTTCAGTAATTTAATATAGAATGTTTTTTTTAATAGAAACGCGTATTTTAACCATTACTTTTACCATTTTCCAAAATGTAACTGCCAGACATTGCAAATACATATTTCCTTATCAAAAAGAATATTTTCAAATAGCCAATGTGTGTTGCATAACGCTTATTTTGAAATAGTCAATGTGTTTTGTATTACGCTTATTTTCAAATAGTTAATGTGTGTTGTATTACACTTATTTTCAAATAGTAAATGTGGTATGTATTACACTTATTTTCAAATAGTCAATGTGTGTTGTATTACACATATTTTCAAATAGTTAATGTGTGTTGTATTACACTTATTTTCAAAGAGTCAATGTGTGTTGTCTTACGCTTATTTTCAAATAGTTAATGTGTGTTGTATTACACTTATTTTCAAATAGTTAATGTGTGTTGTATTACGTTTGTTGTCAAATAGTCAATGTGTATTGTATTACGCTTATTTTCAAGTAGCCAATGTTTGTTGTATTACGTTTATTTTCAAATAGCCAATGTGTGTTTTGTTACGATTATTTTCAAATAATCAATGTGTGTTGTATTACGTTTATTTTTAAATAGACCCTGTGTGTTGTATTACGATTATTTTCAAATAGCCACTGTATGTTGTATTACGCTTATTTTCAAATAACCAATGTGTGTTGTATTGCGTTTATTTTTCGATGGCTAAAATTATTTCATATCAAAATGTACGGAGCGATCTATCTATGAAAAATATAAAAAAGTAAATTTGGAATAATTTTTTTTTAAACTTCAACAATATTACTAAATATCTGAAAAGATTATTAAGTCAATTTAACACGAAAGTATTTTCTTTTCATATAGCGAGTTTCAAAAATATAATTTTACAAAGAAAAATACAGTTGTCATAAAAGTTAACAAATAATGTTATGGTTTGCAGTTTAATATTTTCCAATTTCAGCTATAATTTCTGTCCATCGGGTTTTATCCGAAAAACAAAATGTTAAATGTTTTTGTAGCAGGAATCTAAATGATATTTTGAGTGTTTCTGTTTATGGTTTTTGAAGATAAATTATTAAGATATAAATAAAATCATACACACATAATTCCATTTAAATATACTGCGTAAAAATACATTTGATATTAAAATATTCGCCAACGATGATGACAGCAAAAATTATGTAAATTCAATGAGGTTTTATAAGAAAATTATACGTTTGAAATATCAATATCAAAATGCGGAATCCATGCATACAAGTAGACAAAGATATACATACATATATGCACACATATATGCACACATATATGCACACATATATGCACATATATATGCACACATATATGCACATATATATGCATGTGTGTGTGCGCGTGTGTACATATTACCTGCATATTGTTTTTATGATTAATAGATTCGTTTTTTTTATGACGCATCAACCCTTTGGAGGTTATTTAAAGCCAGAATATGTGAGTGAAGCATTCTTCTGACATTTGTTGTATAGGGAAAATGAGAGTTTCTCAAGTCCTTTGGAAGTAGGATGAAGTGTCCAAGTTTGATGTTTATCAATGTTTACTAGATGCAAGACACAAGTGCCACTCGAGGTAGAAGGTTACTGAAGAATCTTCTTGTATGAGCGGAAAGAGTAAAATAGATAGATAGATAGATAGATAAGGAAGAGATTGAGATAGATAGATAGATAGATAGATAGATAGATAGATAGATAGATAGATAGATAGATAGATAGATAGATAAGGAAAAGTTTGAGATGGATAAGGAAGAGATAGATAGATAGATAGATAGATAGATAGATAGATAGATAGATAGATAGATAGATAGATAGATAAGGAAGAGATTGAGATAGATAGATAGATAGATAGATAGATAAGGAAGAGATTGAGATAGATAGATAGATAAGGAAAAGTTTGAGATAGATAAGGAAGAGATAGATATATAGATAGATAGATAGATAGATAGATAGATCAGGAAGAGATTGAGATAGATAGATAGATAGATAGATAGATAGATAGATAGATAGATAGATAAGGAAGAGATTGAGATAGATAGATAGATAGATAGATAGATAGATAGATAGATAGATAGATAGATAGATAGATTGATTCTTTTTTCTCAGGTTTATCGACATTTTGCACGTTATTTCAAACCAGAAAGTATATTGTAATTTTTTTTGTGGGGGGGGGCGTGGGGGGGAGATAATAATGAGTTTTTTTACTGATAAATGTCGAACTAATTAACACATAAATGGGGGGGGCGAGAAGAGTGAGGGGGTGCGAATATCAATATAAGGAACCCAAGCAGAATTATAACTCGGTTCTCGGATTGGCCATTACACCAGCCGCTCTTGAGTCTTCCGTTGGATGAACATTAGTAGAATAAAGAAATTCACACTTTTACACTTTGGACACGCCATTATATCTCAAGGTTTCCAAACCTCTCAAAATACCAAATGTAAAAAAATGTGAGGAAAAATATTTCGTAAATTAAATTATTAAATGCTAATTCTCAGATAATTGGAAACGGAGTGAATGCGAATATATATATATATATATATATATATATATATATATATATATCTGAGAATTAGCATTTAATAATTTAATTTACAAAATATTTTTCCTCACATTTTTTTACATTTGGTATATGGCGAAGGCATACATATTAGTACAGTGCGCTATATATATATATATATATATATATATATATATATATATATATATATATATATATATATATATATATATATATATATATATATATATAGCGCACTGTACTAATATGTATGCCTTCGCCATATACCAAATGTAAAAAAATGTGAGGAAAAATATTTTGTAAATTAAATTATTAAATGCTATATATATATATTCGCATTCACTCCGTTTCCAATTATCTGAGAATTAGCATTTAATAATTTAATTTACAAAATATTTTTCCTCACATTCCTATCGTCCAGATTACGATTTAAAAAAGGTTATAAATTTAGATAAATTGAAATAAATTAGAATTAAATTAAAAGTAAATTAAAATTAAAATTAAATTTAAATAAATTAAATTTAAATAAATCACCTGGTATGAGCATATCTTACATATCTTTTGTAATTATTTGACTAATTAAAGTTTAAAAATTCAAATTATTTAAAAAAATAGATTAAAATTATTTTAATTGATTGTAGAATTAAATATGAATTTAATTAACAATAAAAAATTTAAATTATTTAACTAATTACAACTCTAAATTAGATTTAATCACCTGGTATGAGCATGTATTTTGGATTTTGCTTTAATTATTTAACCCCATGCAAGGCAACAAAGCCACTATGATACAAGGTGTTACTGAGTGTTAAAGAATAAGAAAAAAATTATTATGGATTGAGAACGATAGAAAAGTTATCCGGAAGATAACGATTGAAATTACATTTAAATTTTTGAAGATTAAAGTCGTCTGAAAATTATAGTGCCGGGCGTTCCACTAGCGGGAAACGTGAGAGAAGAAACTTTTAGCATAGAACTTACGGTTACATCTAGTCAATTCAACAGCAAATTGATGAGACTTTGTTGTTAATCTAGTACTGCGCTTATATTAAAAAATACTATGTACAATAGCGAAGACTGCGTCTGGACAATTACCATGAAAATATTTATAGAAAATTCACAGGGAAGCTACATTACTGTTGGGTGTTTGGATCAGTTTATAATGAATTTACATTACAAAAGGAAGCCACTTTTGACTTATATAACTGTTATGAATAATCAAGAGTGCTCTCCCCTTGTTTTGTTACACTCCTCTTTGAGAGAGCTATTTCTGTTTACTGGGACTATAAAAAGACATTATACGCGGACCTTGGATACTCAGTTGAATAAAGCTTTCTTAAAGTCTACGCCCGCGTACTTTTGTCATTAAATTAACATGCAGTATTTTTTTCGTATTCGTAATCTAGAATACTGAATATTAAATGAAATTAGAAAAAAAAATGTTTCTGGTAACTGTGTACATTCTAAAAATCCAAATATAATGAATCATAATATTCATTACATCTATTTTTAATCCATCAAATTTCGATTTTAGGACGAGAAAATGTTCGGCAAATATTCAAATAACCTCAGACGGATTTGCCAACGTTCACTGGAGTTACTGATTAACATTGTACATCTCAAAAAGAGAGCAGCCAATTACGTGCGCGAATGATGCAACGAGAGGCATATGATATGGCAGTTTAGACAGAGTTATTTCCCTTGATAAGATTATCTCTGCGGAGTATTAATAATAAGAAAATTAAAAAAAAAAATTCCAACAACTAGTTATTAGTCTCAAACTTGCTGGTTAGTACTTGTAGAAAATCAATTTCTAAACAGGTCAAAATATGATGCAAATCATAGAATATGTATTTTTGAGATTTAATCGGTCCGCCGTGAACTTTCGAAAATCGATTCGTAAAATCCCCGCAAGAATCAATTAGTTTTCTGCGCCAATTCGAAATTCACTGCAATAAAACATTGATATTTATAACTATTACGAATTAGTAAACTGTAAATTTAACCAATATTTGAAGAAAGCTATTCTTTCCTTTCTCTTTCAGTTCGCTTTAAAAAAACAATATGGCGTGAATAATTCCGAAGATTATAAGTGGACGCAATGTGTAAATAACCTACCGATTCGTTCACATTTCCTCGAGGCTTACACATAACAACATTGTTTTAACCAATTCATCCAAGCAAGTCGATAATGCCACTACGACAAAAGAGCTCTGGGTGTCAAAAAGAACGAAAATACGTTAAAAGTAACTGGAAATCCAGTGCAAAACAAAAAACAACGGATAAATATCTACCCCTGTTCAAAAGATTTGAGAGGAGTTCGAACCGGATGATACGCGAACATATCTAGTCCTATTGAAGAAAATAGAGAAATAAATGCACAGCAAATAAAATTAGAAATTAGGCGGAGTCGTTTGAAGTACAGAGTTGAAGTAGACATTACAAGGAAAGGGAAACCGTATCGTAAATAGAAAACAAGGGATAAATTCAAACTTGTTCAAAAGACCAAGGAGACATTTGAACCGTATGATAGGCGGGCCTTTACGTTTGAATCGGATAATAGGCGAGCCTATCCACTCCTATTGAGGAAATAAAAATAGTTGTGTGAAGCGGATGATAGGCGAGCCTATCTAATGATATTGCGGAAATAATAATAGACGTTTGAACCGGAGGATAGCCGGGCCTATCGATTCCTATTGATGAAATAAAAATAGACATGTGAACCGGATGATAGGCGAGCCAATCTACTCCTATTGAGGAAATAAAAATAAACGTGTGAACCGGATGATAGGCGGGACTATTTACTCTTATTGATGAAATAAAAATAGACGTTTGAACCGGATGATAGGCGGGCCTATCTACTCCTATTGAGGAAATAAAAATAGACGTGTGAGCCGGATGATAGGCGGGCCTATCTACTCCTATTGAGGAAATAAAAATAGACGTGTGAGCCGGATGATAGGCAGGCCTATTTACTCCTATTGATGAAATAACAATAGGTGTTTGAACCGGATGATAGGCGGGCCTATCTACTCCTATTGTAGAAATTAAATTAGACGTGTGAACTGGATAATAGGCGGCCCTATCTACTCCTATTGAGGAAATAAATATAAGGCATAAAAATAAAAATACATTGTAAATAAAATTTTAGATTTTAAACGCAGACGTGAGAAATGTACCTTTGAAGTCGACATTAGAAGGAAATGAAACCCGAATCCTAAACATGAAACTAGGAATAAAAAACAAACAAAACACTACTATTCAAAGACTGAGGAGGAGTGTGAACCAGGCGATAGGTGAACCTATCTACTCCTTCTGAGGAAAAGAGAAAACCTAAATAAATAAATTTTAAATTAAATTTCAGAGTTTAGGCGGAGACATGAGAAGTATACAAGTGAAGTAGACTTTAGAAGCAACCGAGAACCGAATCCTAAACAGGAATCAATGAATAAACTTCTACTCTTGTTCGAAAGACAGGGGAGGAGTGTGAACCAGGCGATAGGAGAACATAAATACCCATAGTGATAATGAAAGACAAGAAAAATCGATAGTAAATACAATTTAAAGTTTAGACAGAGACTTCAGAAGTATAGAGTTAATATCGATTTCAGAAGGAACTTGAAACAGGCTTAAACATCGACTGCTGTTCGAAAGAACTGAGAGGAGTGTGAATGGAAGGATGAACGAACCTATCAACTCCTATAATATCTTAATAAAATGTAATGATGTGAACCCTTATAAGGCCTTATTTCCTTCAAATATTACCAGATGTATTAATCGATATTTCTACGAATATTGCAGCTACATAATAAAACATTACAAATATTTTCAACCCTACATAATACTATTATTATTATTATTATTATTTATTTTCTTTGATATCTGCCGTTTACATTTTTCTTTCCGGGTCCCGCCCAGAGACCTACGGTTAGAAATGGTATCATGACACTTTCCACTACCAAAAAAAAAACAAATAATAATTACATAGATAAAGCCATTCGTAAAGTGTGGTCTGTACTTGTCAGAATAATTTTTGTATCTCTTTGAGGCATGGACTTCCAGGGATCCCTTCAATTAGTCTACTGGAATCTTTTCCAACCAGTCCAAGGGCTCCAACTACAACAGGGATTGTTGATGTTCCCATGTGCCACATTTTTGAGATTTCTATTTCAAGGTCCTTGTATTTTGACAGATTTTCGAATATATTCAAAGATACATTGCAGTCTGCAGGGACTGTCGTATCAATAGGGAGGTATTTTTTGTGATCTTTAATAACAATGTCTGGGCGGTTGGCTTTGATTGTTCTGTCAGTGTGTATTGTGTAGCCCCATAGAATTGTAACAGGTCCTATCTCCGTAACCGGGTCTGGGTGGTGTTCGTACCAGTTTCCTTCCCGTAGGAGTTGCAAATTTTCCAATGCAGATACTGGCCCACTTTGTCATGCCGTTTTTTTTATATTCAGTGGGTGCCAATATCGTGCAACCTGATACAAGATGATCAATGGTTTCTGGATATTTATCATAGAATCTGCATTTTGGGCTAACATATATTTTAGTATATGTGCTTGATAATTCCTAGTTAACAAGCATTGATTCAGTTTCAGCTTTCAAGCCTGCACTACGTAGCCACTGATGGGTACGGTTTTTTGTCTACGTCAGCTTGTTTGGTACGGGCAGAGTATTGGGCATGCAGCGGTTTATCTTGCCATTGTTTCTGTATCTGGTCGGTTGCATCTGTCTTTGCTTTCTTTGTTAAGTATTTTGCAGCTTCAGCCGGTTTACCGTGTTATTATTATTATTATTATTATTATTATTATTATTATTATTATTATTATTATTATCTTCAGTGAATAAAATATTGAAAATAGCCTTCTATTTGTATTAAGTATGAGTCTTGATACCTATTGATCTCTCTTGTATACTGAATTCAGCTCACCTTGACATATGTTAGGTTGCATAATTTTACCTGCATCAAAAGGTGTTAATAATAAGTATAATATCAAATTATTATTATTATTATTATTATTATTATTATTATTATTATTATATCGCTAAATACAATGCAATAAATGCCCTAGGATACAAGGAGTTACTGAGTGTGAAAGAATAAGAAAAAAGAGAAACGTTATTAAGGAAGGATAACGAAGGAAGAGTAATTAAGAAGACAGTGGATAAGGATTGACATTGCATTTAAATATTTGAAGATCAAAGTTGGCTGGAAAGGGAGGAACTGGAAGCGAATTCCACAAGCGAGATGTACGATAAAAGAAACTGTTAGCATAGAACTCCCGGTTACATCTAGCCAATTCGACTGTGAATTGATGAGACCTTTCCGCCAATCTAGTACTGCGCTTAAATTAATGCCTAGGTAGCATAGCTATAAGTTCATCCGAACAGTTACCATGAAAATATTTATAGAAAAGGCAAAGGGAGGCTACATTACGACGGTTGGAATGTGAATGAAGCCGAGATGCTATAATATTGTTGATTTTTGTTTTGATTTTATCAAGAATCTTTAAATATACAGCAGGAGCATTGAGCAGGAGTGTGAACCAGGCGAGAGGCGAACTTATCGAACATATCTACACCTACTCCTACAGAGGATTGAAAACAAGAGTAAAGAGGCGTGTTTGAGGAAAGGATACAGAGAAGGACGGGGAACAAGCTCAGGGTGTCAGATGTCGATTGACATTACACTTGAATTTTTGAAGATTATACTTATCAGGAAAGCAAGCAAGAGGCAGGGAGTTCCAAAGACGGAAAGTGCTTGAGAAGAAGCTGTCCGAGTAGAAGACACAGTTATATTTAACCCTTTCGACAGTGAAAGAGTGGGACCGAAATGCCAACCTAGTAGCTCGTTTAAATTCATGCAGTCTGGGAACCAGTGAAAGTAGCTCGTCGGAACAGTTGCCGTGAAAATACTTGTAGAAAAGACAGAGGGAACGCACGGCACATCTGTGAGAAAGCGACTGTAGACGAGATGCCATATCAAATATTAACAGCATGGACGAATTGTATACTTATAAATATGTAAGATTGGTTCACGAGATTTTCTAGTACGACACACTTCTCATCTGCAGAGCTAGCAAGGGATTCAATATATTCTTCTTACATCACATCAGCCGAAAACGTTAGCCACAGAAGGATAAAGGCGTTGGTTAGATCCAGTGACAGGACACAAACAGTGTGAGTTCAATACCCGATTAAGGCAGTCGAGAATTTTCAGAGGGGAATTAACAGGAGATAACTGATAACTGACATCCATTAAAAATATAGCACGTGGAACTAGAGCAGTCTACCCCTGTGAGCGAATTAAACGGTTCTGTTCGACAATCCAACCACCTGAAGAAGGCCGGAGCGTACAACTACCGATACGTTGTAATAAATATGGCAACAAAGATGAGGACAATGGTCCGAATAATGTAAATAGTGTTATATCATTGGATACTCAATTAGATTATCTCCAACAAACATCACGGATCTGAAGTTCATATGCGAAGTAGAATGAAACAAAATACCAAGTAAAATTTGCAAATCATTAATTGAGAACTTCAAGAAGAGGTTGCTTGGTGTAGAAATAAATAATGCCTATTTTACAAAGTATTAAATGAAGATTATGTATTCTTTTGTGTATTGCAAAAATACTTTTTTTACCCATTAAAATTGGGTTTATTTTTATTAAATCAATTTTTTTCTGTTTTCTATGCATATTTAGTTATTATGCATCTGTGTACAGTTAATTACATGAAAAGTATGTTTATTCATTTGTTGGAAATACAATAAATTGAAAATTTGATGTGTACAAATATTTGCTTCCCTCACTGTATATATATACAAAACAGTAATTTGACAGTGATAACCAGTCATTTCCTCTGTAGGTAAATGATATAGGACGGCAGTTTTCGTGTAGGGTGTAGGTTCGATTCCTGCCGGAGAATACATAATTTCTACGAAATATCTCGGACATTTATGCAGGTAAATGTAATTAATACTTTTATTATCAACAGAACATTTACTTAAATAATTGTATCTAGAAAAATAACGTACAAACAGAAAATATATTAAAATTATTTTCGGACTTACTCCATTACATACATACATACATACATACATACATACATATATATATATATATATATATATATATATATATATATATATATATATATATATATATATATATATATATATATATATATATATATATATATATTACTAGCAGGTCTTAAGTGAACTGAATCAATTAAGCTGTAACAAACCGACGGGTCTTAGACCAAATCTGCCGCGTAGAACCTCCTTATCAAACAAAGCCCGAATAGTGCTTTTGAACTTATCTTTTTTATATTCTAACGTAAACAAAGACATTTCTTAGGAAATGGATAAAATTCGACAGTTTTTTAAAAAATTTGAATGGTTAAAATCTATCTTTGAAATTGAGACTCATATTTGAGTAGCTGTTCTGTTTTTGTTTATTTAATTCATAGTATATTTATTTATACACTAGCAGCATGGCCCGGCGTTGCCCGTGCTTGATTCAAAAATCGTACGACTCATACAGCAATCGCTATCACTTGACTTAAAATATTTTTGCCCTTCCTTGCCTTTAAAGGAGTGCCCTTTTCCGTGCTGATGTTGCTACATCCCTTACTTCTTGCCTATCTCACACTGCGAATTTTTTCTAAGCTCTATACTAAACATTAAATCTCTTACGAAAAAAGAACTAAACAAAATGAACTCAAATCGATCAGCTTATAAAAAGGACTCGTAACTGGAGAAACCGAATGAAAAAGAATGTTAACAACAAATATTTTTTCACACCCAACCCAGTTCTGCGAATCAGAATCAACGTTGACTTTAAGCAAGCGAATGACCCAATTGGAGTAAAGTGCCATGCAGATTTAAAGTTTTCCCACTTGTGACGAATGCAGCTATCGATCTTTTTTTGCGTGCTAGCATGTCAGTCAGCTATTGGCTCTCACGCTGGCCAATAGAATCTTCCTGTCTATTCGTGGCAGCCAGCTATAGGCTCGCACTCTCGCCAGTAAAAAATGGCCGCAAACTACATGAAAACTGCAGTAGAAACAAGAAAAAATCGATTATTTCCACTATCGATGGGAGTTGGGAAATGCAAAGTCGGTCTTGGCCTTCCACTAACTTTGAGCATGTGCATGTAAATTTTGGTGCAAATCCGTTTAAAATTACGGCCGTGCATTCGTTACAAACACACACACACACACACACACACACACACACACACACACACACACACACACACACACACACACACACACACATCCTGCCTTTTATCGATAGAGATACCGGCCTTAATATTCGAGAAAGCTTGTTAGAAAAACAGATCATCTACTCCAATATGAGTATCCATTTATAAAATTACGTTTAAAGAAACAAATTCAAAATATGTCGGATATGTTCGCTGTGGTATTGGCTCATCAATGGTGGCAATGGCATCAGTGGTCTTTGATTTTTGATCAGTAATGTCTCGCATCTACGTTCGATACAAGATATCTTTAACATAACCTCAAAGAAAGAAATCCAGGACAGTGATATATGGAGAGCGAGGTAGACAGGGAATCGGGCCATCCCTGACAATCCACCGGTTTGAAAATATTTGACTTAGGAAGCGACGAACATGCAGTCCCCTATGTGGCGGTGCAGCATCTTGCTGAAAAATGGTGGTTGATTGAAGGTTATCTAGTTGTGCTCATACATCACTTGCCTTTGTTATATATGTTTACAATTGTAAAGAGACAATATACATATTCTGTATATCAATATGATCCGAAGATAAATTGAAGGTAGCAAAATAGCTTAGTATCTTCCTATATATACATATATACTTGCACACACACACACACACACACATATATATATATACAGAAATATAGTTTTACAGTGTGCTATATTTATGGAATAAAATGCTCAATATAAGAGATAGAGCGTATGTAAAAATAAATATAAACGTGAACATTGAAGTCAACACTCAGAGGCGACTATTGACTGAAACTATTGAATGGTTGTACAACATAAATAACAAACACAATTGCCAGTTTATACAATTGGACATAAAATAATTTTATCCGTACATAACAGAAACCATGCTAGCCATTACGTTAGCCCAGGAACAAATAAAAATAAACACAAACGAAATCGATATCATTAAACACTTCCCTAAATCACTACTATTCCACAACGAAGACGCGTGGATAAAGATAGAAGGATGTTTGACACTACAATGGGATGCTTTGACGGTGCAGATATCTATGAAATCATAGATATATATTTATTACACGTACTAGGCAAAATAATAGAAAAAAATGATACAGGACTCTACAGGGACGACGGTTACATAATTTTAAGAAACTATAACATACAAAATACCGACTAAACTAGAAAAGCAATGATAAAGATTTTCAAAAATAACAGATTTGACATAGATATAAAAACTAAACTAAACGAAGTAGATTTTCTAGATGTTACATTCAACCTAAGAAAAGGCACATATAAATCATATAGAAAACACAATGATAAACCACTGTACATACATATATCTTCCAATCACTCGCCTTCAATAAACAAACAGATACCAAAATCGATTAACCGCGGACTTTCCAACAATTCTTCCAATGAAACCATATTTAACGAAGCTAGGAAAGACTACGAAACAGTCCTAAAAGTATGTAGATTCCTGGCAACACTCACATACTCACCACAGAGCAGAAAAAAGTCAACAGGAAGAAGAAATATCATATGGTTTAACCCACCATACAACAAAAACTTAAAAACAAACGTTCATGAAATATTCTTCAAACTCTTAAACAAACACTTCCCGGAATCAAACACTTTACTCAAAATATTCAATAAAAATACTGTAAAAATCAGCTACATTTGCACCGAGAACATGGTACAAATAATAAAAAAAAGCACAACAGGAAATCTATCAACAAACCACCGGAACAAATTAAACCCACGTGTAACTGTAGAATAAAGAATGAATGTCCCTTAAACGGTAATTGTTTACAAAACAATGTAATATACCAAGCTACTGAAAATCACTGGATAAAGATGAAAAAGTATATATAAGAGTAACTGAAGGACTCTCGAAACAAAGAAACTATGCACACAAAACATATTTCACAATTAGTAAATACGCGAACAGCACAATGCTTTCTAAGTATATTTGGGAAATTAAAAACAAAACGCAAATCACACCAAAAATATCTTGGAAAATAAGGAAAAGATCATCAGCCTACAACAACCAATCCAAAGCCTGCAAAATAAATTACTAAATAAACGATCTGAGCTCTTCTCAAAATGCAGACATGAAAACAAATTTCACTATGTTACTTAAAAATCGAAAACTGAAAAGAATAAATAAAAATAAACAAAATAATATAAAAAACAAGTAAAATAAATTAACCCAAGAAAATAATAAACAATTTAACAAACCACTCCCCTTAGAATAGACGAAATAGAACAAATAAAAATATAATAATAACATAAAATATAAGTAAAAATAAGCAATCCAAATAAATAAATCAAACAATAAACAAATTAACAAACCAATCCCGCCAAAATAATCGTTAGAATAGATTACAACAATCAAGTTGGACGAGAAAATTGCTATAACTGCTATATAACGATAAAAAATCGAATAGAGTAAATAAAAATATACAAAATAAAAAATATGCAAATAAATACGAAAAAATAATCCTAATAAATAAATAAATGAACAAATTAACACATCACACCCGCTAAAATAACCGTTAGAACTAATAAAATAAACATAAATAAGCAAAAACTAGTAAAAATAATCAATCCAAATAAATAAAATAATAAACAAATTAAAAACTGTCCCCCACCAAAATAGCAGAATAGACAATCAATCCAGAATTTGGACGAATAAATGGTTTTATCTTCCCCAACCAAAACAAAATATTAAATAAGTGACCTAAAAAATCCCCAAAATTGTTTTACTACATTAATAAAACATCGAAAACCGAAAAGAATAAATAAATATAAAATAAAAAATGAAAGAAAAACACAAGTAATATAAATTAACCCAAATAAACAAATAAACAAGCCACTCCCACCAAAATAACCGCCAGAATGGATTACTCAAAATGCACCACTGACCCATATATATAAATAGTCGAGAAAACATCCAACACTCGCGGACTGACGATTGCGTCTAGCATGAAACATCTTGTCGCCTCTGAGTGTTGACTTCAATGTTCATATATATATATATGGGGTGTCTATATAGTCTCTTTACAATTTTAAAATATTATTACATTAGAAATAAACTGACAAATATGTGGAAATTATTATAGAATGTGGCGTAGATATCGATGTTTTTAATATAATTTGATAGACCTCTCTATGTGCACCATTAGTTTCACGAAACACATCAAGACGTCGCTATGTTCGCTGTAGCATAGCCTCATCAATGTTGGCAATGGCATCAGTGATTTTTTGCTTTAGATCAGTGATGTCCCGTATCTTTGTTTTATACACAATATCTTTAACATAACGCCATCGAAAGAAGTCCAGGGGAGTGACATCTGCTGAGCGAGGTGGCCAGGGGATTGGACCATCCCTTCCAATCCATCGGTCTGGAAAGATTTGAGTTAAGAAAATACGAACATGCAGTGCCAAATGTGATGGTGCACCATCTTGCTGGAAAATGATGGCGGATTGAAGGTCATTTTGTTGTGGTGACACATCAATTTCCTTTGTAATATAATTGTAAAATTGTAAAGAAACTTTTTAGACACACTGTATATGCTAACAAATGCTACTTGTTTTGTTTTTAAAAGGACGACGTTTGGTGCGTAAAAAGACCTTGTTAATGAAAATATCCGAAAAATACTGCTATTAAACCAGTGGTCACTCAGAAACCACCTTGCCGCAGCTGATTGGCTTCCAGTTTTGTTCATTTTAATTAGGACTTGACATTTAGCGCTTTGCTTGCGCAATAGTCAATCGAATTCAGACAATTAGTTCGTTCTTTGTTCTTTTAATTTATTTTACTTTAACCCAGAAACAACTAATCTAATTTTTACGATTCTAAATAAGGTCTGTCTCAAAAGTACAATAAAATAAAAATAGGAATTAAACGATCTTTCTTAGAGCAGGTGTAATTAAATTAACTTCTCTGTAAAGCGTTCTTCATCACGCTTTTGGCGGGTCTTCAGCATTTTTGGCAGGTTTCCGCGAACGGAGAAAATGAAAGATAAAGAAGACAGCGAGAGAGATTCTAGAAGAGAGTGGAATCCAACAGAATGAAAGAGAAGGTAAATGAGAAGGTAAAAAAGATAAAAGAGTAAAAAGAGAAAAAAAAAGAGAAAAGGTAAAAATAAGTTAAAAGAGAAGGTAAAAAGCAAAACGTGAAAAAGAGAAAAGGTAAAAAAGAGAGTGTAAAAGAGAAGGTAATTAGAGAAAAGGTAAAAAGGAGAAGGTAGAAGAGAACGTACAAAAGAGAAAATGTAAAAGAGAAGGTAAAAAAGAGAAAAAATTAAAATGGAGAAGGTTAAAGAGAATTTACTAAAAGAAAATGTAAAAGAGAAGGTAAAAAGGAGAAGGTACAAGAGAAGGTAAAAAGAAAAAAGGTAAAATGGAGAAGGTAAAAGAGAATGTACAAAAGAGAAAATGTAAAAGAGAAGATAAAAAAGAGAAAAGGTAAAATGGAGAAGGTAAAAGAGAATGTACAAAAGAGAAAATGTAAGAGACAAGGTAAAAAAGAGAAAAGTTAAAAAGGATAAGGTAAAAGAGAAGGTAAAAAAGAGAAATGGTAAAAAGGAGATGATAAAAGAGAAGGTAAAAAGAGAAATGGTAAATTGGGAAGGTAAAAGAGAATGTACAAAAGAGAAAATGTAAAAGAGAAGGTAAAAATTAGAAAAGGTAAAAAGGAGATGGTAAAAGAGAAAGTAAAAAGATAAAAGGTAAAAAGAGAAGGTTAAAGAGAAGGTAATATTAAAGTAAAGTAAAAAGAGAATTGTGAATTAGAGAAAGAAATGGAAATATGATTCTCAAAAGGGGAAGGAACGGACAAGGAGCGAAAGAAAAATGAGAAACCATTTCGAGAAATGGGGTAATTAGGCCGAAATAGAACCAAAATGATTCTTTGTGTTTATGAATAATTTTCGATCTGTAAATGTATTTATACCAGCGCCAGCTCAAACGGAATGTGGCACAAGGCCGTATTTACAATGGGAATTCAAAACATTGTCCATTCGCCCAAAGTAAGGCGTTTCACATACACCCTTGTGCAAATTAATTGAAACAAAACGAATAATTCCATTATTAAATAATTTTTTTCTCATTTTTCCAATGAAACATGACCTAATGCACATGTTAGTACTTCGTATGTCCATTCCACGAAGTATTTCCTTGCAGATTAACCAGAGGTTCTCGATTGGATTTAAATCAGGAGAGTTTCCGGCACAGTCTACACTACTTTGATTTGCTCAATGTTAATGCTTGCCAGTCTGTTCGTGCAGCGTTACAATTTTCGTACGCTTCCTTGGAGTAACGTCCATCGCAGACAATGATCGTAGGACAACTAATCAACACTGGAGACAATAGTGTGTGGGCAAGATGAAAATCTGATTTAATCACGTGTGACCCAATATATTTCAAGGCCAAATAAATTTCATCATACGCTCCGAAAATAGATTCATATTACTGCACACCACTGCAAATAACGTAATCTGAAGAAAAATAGAAATTGATTATATCCTGTCATTTCATGTGGTCTAAAACTGACCGTATGGTGAAAGGAAACTAAAGCGGTTGTTTCAGTTAATTTGCACAAGGGTGTAAATATGGTATCTTGCTACTTCCAATTTAGTTTCAGTAGGGGGTTGTGTTGGCTGGTGGAATGCTCTCCAACCTCCCGAGTGCAGACAATCCAGATTTTTAAGTGTTCCTTATTTTTCAATGTCAGTGTTTGTTTGTTTTTACTCTCTTTGGTTTACACTGTGTTCGTTTATAGATTTTATTTATTCTTGCACTTACTTTGCATCACTCTTTTCTTTCCTTTTACTTGTTTCTTTTTCATTGCAGCAATCATCTTTTCCTTCCTTTCTTTCTTTCTTTCTTTCTTCTTTTATTATTCTTTTCCTTTTCTTCCGTTTCTTTCCGTTTAGTATTTCTTTTTTTCTCACTTTTTACTTTTTTTAAATTTATTTAATGTCCTCATTTCTTACTAACTTCTTTCCTTTTTTCTTCCTTTCGTTATATCTATCTATCTATCTATCTATCTATCTATCTTATTCTCTTCTTATCTATCTATCTATCTATCTGAGCTAGGTAGCTATATTTTTCTTTCTTTTTCTTTTTCTTTCTCCCCTCTTTTTAATATTTCTTTTCTCTTCTTTTGCTTATTCATTCATTTGTCTTTTCATTTGGTACAAATATTTTTCTATCTATCTATCTATCTATCTATCTATCTATCTATCTATCTATCTATCTATCGCAGTCTGTTCTTATCTATCTATCTATCTATCTATCTATCTATTTGTCTGTCTGTCTCTCTCTGTTCATCATCTATCTCAGTATGTTCATTATCCATCAATCTACCTCATTTCATTATCTATCTATCTATCTATCTATCTCAGTATTTTAATTATCTATATATATATATATATATATATATATATATATATATATATCGCAGTCTGTTCTTATCTATCTATCTATCTATCTGAGCTAGGTAGCGATATTTTCTTTCTTTCTCTTTGTCTTTCTTTCAAGTCTTCTTTCCTTTCTTTTTATTATTTCTTTTCTATTAGTTTTTCTTACTACTCTGTCTTTTCACTTAGTACAATTTTTATTATTTGTTAGTGTTTAATGTCCCTTTACTTTTTACTACCTTCTTACATTCTTTCTTCAGTTCTATCTATCTATCTATCTATCTATCTATCTATCTAACTAACGATTTGACAGTCTTTTTCCTTCTCTGCCATTTATTTTCTCTCATTTTACCGTTTCCTTCTTTCTTTCCTATATTTTCTTTACGTCTCAATCACTCATCTTCATTATTCCATTTTTTTAAAAATATCATTTATTCATTGGCATCCATTAGCTCACTTTTCTATGTCAATGACATTTTCTAAACCAAACGTTTTTCTTAATCATTTTTCTTTCTCTTTCGCTATTTTTCCCTTCCTCATTTCTCACCCTCGCTTATTTTATTGATCGTGCCTCTCTTTTTCAATTCTTTCGTCATATCTATCACTTTTTCTTCTTTAAAATTGCATTGGGTCTCAAGGTATTGGCCACTCTTAGAGAACTAATGGGAAGATACACGAAAACATTTGCAATATTTTTGTGCAGCGCCATTCACACAATATATACAGATTATTAATGAAAGCAAGAAACTCATTGAATTTAGCAAGAATTTTATGCATTTTTCCTGATTTTCGAAATTTCATTTTATTAAACGTTTTACTGAAACTCCAAGTAATATTGGCATTAGAAATTATAATCACATGACTTGCGCAAAGTTTCAGTGACAAATATTTTACCAAGATATTTAATAAAATTCCCATTTATAAAGAAAACATTTATATAAAACAAAATATTTAAGTAAATGTTCTGTTTATAATAAACAGTATTAAATAACATTTACCGGCCTGAATGTCCGAGAAATTTTCATAGAAAGTATGCATCCTCTGATAGGAATCGAACCTGTATCCCATACGGAAACGTCATATAGTCTGACGTGCCTTAACCGATTGGGCCACAGAGTAGAGTTCGGTTAGAAAAGTCGAATTTACTATTTTTAAACACAATTCTCCATGATTTTCTCTCATTCATTCATATCTACTTAATGCGTATCCAAATATAAACAAATGACGTCATACACTATGAAATGGACAAATTCCGACAATTATTTTTTAAGACATTTTTTATGTTTACACGTTCTTTTTATAGATACAAATATTTATTATAAACAGAGCATTTACTTAAATATTTGTATCTATAACAAGAACGTATAAACATAAAAAATGTCTTAAAAAATAATTGTCGGACTTTGTCCATTTCATAATATAAAACAAAATGCCAATAGTTGTTCATCCACTGGCTTTCTAAGCTTTTGTATTCCTTTATATGAAAGATAATGCGTATTGTTCAGAATAGCATTTCAAAGTTCAATTTTACTGGTACATAGCTCTCTATCAACATAAAAGTTGTTCTCCAGACGACACCACAAGTTTTCAGTTAAGTTATGGTTGGCGAAACGAACATGATATAGGTGTCTTTGAAACCAATTTGATTTGATACACGGTTTCTTTCTCTAAACAGAAACCAGAATATTAGTGGATAAATAACATATTACTAAAAGCGTTTGTGTTCTTCTTGATCTATGATTCTACGTGTGCCTTCATAAAATCGCTCTTAGTTTTCATCATACCAGATTTGAAACGCGATCTGGATATATTACTTCACAAACTCAAAATATCAAACCACATTCACTTTGAGGAATTCTTCAACTTTACTCGTTGTGGAATAGCACGGCAGCTAAAGGAAGCAGTGAGACATGGACCGTCGTTTATTTTGCTACGCAAATCATTCAATTTTCCTTAATACTGTCATTTAAAGGGAATATAAAGAGTGTCTTCATAAGTTTAGTCCAAGAGTGAGAATCCCTACGGCCGAACAAGGTGAGGATAGGTATAATACTAAAATAGCTTTGTTCCAACATTGACTTCTTGTATAAAAGAATACTCCAACGGTCGTGAGCCACGATTAAAATATAACATCCAATGCTTGTGTGAACATGAAAAGTCGCCAAAAACATGCTATTCAAAGTTTCCAAAGAAGTTAAAATAAATTCAATTCAAAAAATAAAATAAAAAGGAAGGAAACGCTAGTGACGAGGAAAGGGAAAAGGGACTGAGAGAAAGTAAAATAAATACATAATTAAATTCAAAGAGATACATACAAGGCGATTATATTCTTTCTAGACGGAGCTACTTAAACGAAAGTTTACTGGTGCCACGATTGCATAAATTTAAGCGTGCTACTACGTTGGCATCTCGATCCCACCCTTTTACTGTCAAAACAGTTAAATTTAACCGCTACTCCAACAGCTTCTTCTCTTGCACTTCCCAACGGTGTAACTCCCTTCCTCTTACTTGCTTCCCTGATAACTATAATCTTCAAAAATGTAAATGTTATGACAATCGACATTTTCTGTTGCCTTGATAATACACGGCCCTTTTTTTATCCTTCTCCGTTCTTCTTTTTATCATTTCCTCAACCCCGGTACCCGGTTTTTAACTTTATTTACACACTCTGTAGCTCTTTGAGTACTATAGTCCTTCCCGCCTTGCTTGGGGTGAATTGCTTAAAACATGGTTTAGCAGTTTATTAAATGTGATGCATTAATGGACATAAGAGACCATCAAAGAAGCCAGGTGCGCAAGCCGGGGTTGACCCACGGGATCACTCTCGAACAGAGAAACCCGTTACATCACACCGGCATCCTGTTTTGCAAATGTGGGCACGAGACAGTTGGGGAGATGGATATGTTAAAACCACATGAGAGAAGGAATGGACAGTTTCGAACACATCACAAAGTAGATAAAATGAGCAGGTAGTGGAGCGGGAGAATATACCACAGTTTGTCCGAGAACGATTCACGAATTCAGCAGCTGAATATAATGTAATATTCGCTTTCTCGTGTTCTCATTTTGCCGGCAGAATCACAACATATTTTTGGAATTGAGATCATATAGTTCTGGACGCAATTTTCACTATCCTAACATCTCAAATTGTCTTAATTTGATAAAAACTGAATTTTAAATACAGTGGAATCCCTCGTATCCCTCGTGTCTCATATCAGGAATTCCGCATATTCGGGTATGATTTTAAAGTCAACATTGTATGATATAAAATCTTCCAAAGAAAATATTCTCCAGCGTTCACACTGTCACAATGAACAAGGGAGTAAAAAAAAACATGATAGTGATAGAACCTGGACGGAAATTGTAAAAGTTAATGAAAAGGTTGTCAGTTTTATGGAAAGAAAGCCAGCATTCAGCTATGACAATTGCAATAATGCATGCAGAGTTAAAAAGTATCTTTCGTTTAAAAAATTTCAAGAACAAAAGCAAAACGAAATTCAGAAAAAGTTGCGAATGACATTAGAAGAGAAAGAATCATCATGCAACAACGATTTAAAAATCCTCGTTACATTATTTGTTTTGCATACGAGGAATACTTAATTGAATGAATTTTCATTAACATTACATAATTTATTTTTTATTTTTCCTTAAAATCAATTCAGTTATATTTCCCTCACCATTAGCTTATTTCGATTACTATCAAACATTGAAAATAAATGTTAAATCTGATTTTATTTTAATCTAAATATAACGTCTCATATCTGGACTTTGTAACCAATTCCTCATATCCGGAATCCCTCATATACGGACTTTGTAACAATTTCCTCATATCCGGAATCCCTCATATCCGGAATCCCTCATATCCGGAATCCCTCCTATCCGGAATCCCTCATATCCGGAATCCCTCATATCCGGAATCCCTCATATCCGGAATCCCTCATATCCGGACTTTGTAACCATTTCCTCATATCCGGAAGGCCTTCTTAATCCGGTTGTCAGGGATTTTACTCTAATTTCTTCTATGTACATGTCAGCTTTCTTTTTTCGTTTTTATATTTTACTTCTCTTTCCAAGAAGCGAAAACTTTCTCCTTTCTTTTTTCTACTTTCTTTTCTTTCATTTATCTACTTTTTTATTCAGCCTTTCTTAATTTGGTTTTAATCATTTCACCCCAAGCAAAACAATAAAGTCACTGCGACGCAAGGAGTTGCTGAGTGATAGGGAATATATACGATTAAAACAGCAGATAACGATTGACGTTGCATTTAAATTTTTGAAGATCAAGGTTGACTCGGAAGCAAAAAGCCTGAAGAGACGCTGACAAGCAATAAGTGTGATAAAAGAAACTGTTAGCATAGAACTTACGGTTATATTTCAACTATAAAATGATGAGACCTAAGCGCCAATCTAGTACGGCGCTTAAATTCATAAAAATCTCGGCACCACAGAGGAAAGTAATATTAATTTCGAAAATACAAAAATGTGGCACACGTCCAACAGCGGGTGGATAGGGGAATCTGTCTTGTCTTAAACTTAGCTAGCCACAATTACTGGCCCAAACATCTTACAGTATTACTTACCATTATTACTACAGCCACCATAATACCTCGAGGTCTCTATAAAGTTCTAATTAGTTCCCATGTGTATAATTTTTTTGTGGAGGGTGTGGAATAAAAATAACTTTTAAAAATTGAAACACCAGTGAATACTTAAACCGTCCTGGCTATGAAGAAAAACTACATCTGCGTCTTGGGCAAGACGATAAATTATATCTAACAGCAAGACATTTGATCAGGAAGCCTTCAGGAGATGGAACCACCTCTTAATTGCTGATGTTCCCAGGTCCACCTTTTAGGATCCCAGCTATGGGCAAATAGTTAACCCCCAAAGTGGGATCAAAACACTATGAAAAAGTAAAAATAGGTTTTAATACCAGCAAGACATTTTTGTAAAAATATTATCAGCAATTCATTTGTGAAGGAAAAACGCAAATTACCAGCAATACGTCTTTGGGGAAAAATATTACCAGCCCTATATTTTCGAGAAAAAATATTACAAGCAATAAAAATATTTTCGGCATTAAATAACTCCATTGAGGTTGATAAGTAGTAAAACAAACCAAACCAAACCTGAATGATAACAGGCAGGATTTCCACCATTCAGTTGCTAGATTTTAATAAATTTTGTGATCAAGAGAGTTATATTCAATTGTTCTTGTCTTGTAAAGATTTATTAAGCAGCAATGAATTTTTGAAAAAAATATTACCAGCAATAAAAAATTTATCGGCATTAAATAACCCACTGAGGTGTCGATATGCCGTGAGACAAACCAAACCAAACTAAACCATACCAAACCTGAATGATAACAGACAGGCTTTTCACCATTCAGATCTTAATATTTTTTGTAATCAAGGTACTTATATTCCATTGTTCTTGTCTTGTAAAAACAGCTTTCAAATCCCTTCTTCGTTTTCTCTCGTTCTTACCGACTTTATTTTTCACTTTTTCAATTTTTTCAATATTTTAAAATCAAACTTCTCATCATCCGCCATCTTTTCTTTCTCTACCACATCGCCCACCTCTTTACTAGGGTCTCTTTAGTTTTCACCTTCTCACCCGTTATTTGCTCGGTGCGCTGTGTGTCCTTTTAACACAAAACGCAAACATATCTTTTACCGATTGTAGGAAATTAAATCTCGTTTCCTATTTAAAAAAAAATATCTTTGAAATACAGAAGATGTTGTTTATCTTACCGCCCCTCCCCCCAAAAAATCTTCGTCACATTTTTATCGTCTTTCATCGAGATATATTTTTTAACACCTGAGATTATACAACCAGCTAATTTTTCGTGATTAACATTCTATGAAGACGTTGATCAATAATATCTGTTCGTGTCGCGAAATAAAATATTTCTACATTAATTACAGTTAACAGCTTGAAATCACGCAGGATCAAAATGTTTAGAGACCAATTACTAGGACTTTCATTCTTTTATTGTTCTACTCTAAAAACTCTTGTCAAGGCTGCCCATAGGAGTAACAGCATTTCCCAGGTGTGTAATGAGAGAAAGATTTAACTTGCATTCACATGAATGCATATGCTTCTTCTTCTTCTTCTTCTTCTTCTTCTTCTTCTTCTTCTTCTTCTTCTTCTTCTTCTTCTTCTTCTTCTTCTTCTTCTTCTATGTACTATGTACTATGTAATTTGCTAAAAAGTACATTAAAGAAAAGAAACAAAACAAAACAGAGAGAATGTTAAAGGGAGATAACCGCGAATTTCAAGTCAGGACATTATCATTGATAACTCTCTCCTCCATTTTGCGAACCCTACTTAATATATTCGAATACAATGCAAAAATATCACAAAGATAAAATCGGTCAATAATTATTTCTAACTATTTATACAATGACTACTGCATGCAATTACAAGTAATAATATCTAAAATTTTGAAATAATATATTAATTTTTGACATGAATTTTTTAAAACTGTTTCTAAAACTTTGATTTTCTTTCCGCCTCACCTGCTATCCTCTACCGACGCATCTATGAGGCTCGCCTCACTGTTTGGGAACCACTGATTCAGAACGTTAGCAATCATGGCACTTCATAATGTATCTTCCTATATTGCTATTAATAAATTTTGTCCTTTTCTTATCTCTCCTGAAACCTGTTCTGCCATCCATTTACTTAGACTCGCTAGGTAGGTTATACGTTGTTTTCCTCTGCCCCTTATGTTTTCAATCTATCATGTGTGTATCAAATGATCCAACCCCTCTTTCCTCATTATATGCCCTAGATATTTCTACTGACTCTTTCTGATGTTAAGTATAAGTGTCCTTTTTGCTTCCATTTCCTTTGAAACTTCGTCGATGCCCACATGTTCAGTGTATGGTACTCTCAGCATTCGTCTTCGTAACCAGATTTTTGCCACTTCTTCATCTGTGAGGAGTTGATCCAGCCTTCACTTCCATATAGGAGGACTGACTAGTCTCAAAGCGCCATAGATGTTGGTCTTCTTGTCGCAGGAGAGAACACAGGGAAAAGTGACTACGTGGTTTATTTGAGAGCAATGGAGCCACTTGCCCTTTACTATTAGGTTGAGTCGTAGATAGCTTTCATTTTTTATCGACTCTATTCTTCAAGATATATAAAGTAGAGATACATTTTATCTAATTTTATATCCACCCTTATTGGCAATGTCTTTCTGCCACCTATCAGGCAGCTTGTCGGTAAGTTGTCGAGTAAATATTTACAGTATTTATGATGTTCGGACTGAGTCCTCATCTTGATTGTTATATCCAGGTAAATGCCACGGGAAACAATTCTGCTATTAACATTTTCTTTTACTTAAATACGGGTTGTAGGAGCAAGATAGCCTAACGGAGCCCAACATTCTCCTAGACCTGTTATAGTACACAATTTGTCCTGCTATTTACCCATAGCTGGGGATGGGAAAAGATGATTCATACCTTGCCATTTCTTTCTGCGGCAGACCAGTGATACACAACTGACGAGGTAGATTCTTTCATGCAGTAGGTTGCCATTTCTATATGCGGTAAACCAATTGCCATCCAAGGCTATAGAACACGGTCTGTCCTGCTATTTACCCATAGCTGGGGATGGGAGAAGAGGATTCATACCTTTCCCATGAGTATTAGCACGTAAGTGAATTTCAGTCAGTCATGTGCCATGCGTAATACACGTTTAGGCGATCATGTATCTTTCCATACATGACTGACGAGGCAGATTTTTCCCCGCAGTAGATTGCCATTTCTTTCAGCGGTAGGCCAGTGATACAGGACTGACGAGGCAGATTCTTTCATGCAGTAGGTTGCCATTTCTATTTGCTTTAAACCAATTGCCATCCAAGGCTATAGAACCCGGTCTGTCCTGCTATTTACCCATAGCTGGTGGTGGAGAAGAAGAGGATTCATAACTTTCCCAAGGATATTAGCACATCAGTCAGTTATGTGCCATGCGTGATACACGCTTAAGCGATCATGTATTTTTCGATACATGACTGACGAGGCAGATTTTTTCCCGCAGTAGGTTGTCATTTCTTTCTGCGGTAGACCCGTTGCCATCCAAGGCTATAGAACCCGGTCTGTCCTGCTATTTACCCATAGCTGGGGACGGAAGAAAAGGATTCATAACTTTTACAAGAGTATTAGCACGTAAGTGAATGTAATGGATCCGACTGGAATTCGAACTCGGGACTCCTATTAAACAATTAAGACATAATAAACGCAAAGGAATCTGTGGGGATCTATGTCTGTGTTCTTAAAGGTCTTGTCACAAACTTAACATAGACGACAGTGCCAATTGACGCTTTGTTTATATATTCCTTGACCATGACTTTTGTGTTAAGGCACATTTTCTTTAAGTTTTCTTGAGAGCGCGGGCAAACAGACAAAATAAACACTGTTTACAAAATGGAGTGTTTACTGAATACGGGCATCCATTAAAAATAGAGTTTGAAGGCATACACACGCACACGCACACACACATATATGTATAATATATATATATATATATATATATATATATATATATATATATATATATATATATATATTATTACATGAATGCTATCTTAGAGTGTACTCTGCTTCAAATCTAGAACAATCTCTGAAGCCGTGCTTAGAAATAATGTTAGCTATATAAAATTTTCATATATATATATATATATATATATATATATATATATATATATATATATATATATGTATATGAAATCCTCAAGTAGGGAATGCAAAAAATGTAAACTGTCTTCTGAGGAGTTAATAATGCTGAAAAAAAAACTAACCGTAATCTCTTAAACAAAAGAAGTGGGTTAATGAGGACCTGCCTACCTAGACCAAATTTCTACTCAAACACGTTGACCCAGGTTAGTATATTCTAGACGGAACCGGACACTTCACATACTAGTATTGATAATATATATACATATATTTTACTTTGTCCTACCTTTAGTATACAACTATTGTTAATTTTAGACTGTAACGCATTTAACATTTTTGCTAATGCATTATTTCCATTATCTTAGCGCTACCATTTATTTTTTATTATCGTTTTGTCTTTTTCTCCTACCTTTAGTCTTACTATTAGTAACTAGTTTATTTACTTATTTATTTATTTTTATTTGCATTCATTATTTTTATTTATTTATGCATTTGCTTTATTCATTGCGCTGTATTTATTTACATACTAGCAGGATGGCCCGGCGTTGCCCGTAATTGATTCAAAAATCGTACGACTCATACAGCAATCGCTATCACTTGACTTAAAATATTTTTGCCCTTCTTTGCCATGAAAGGAGTGCCCTTTGCCGTGCTGATGTTGCTACATGCCTTACTTCTTGCCTATCTCACACTGCGAATTTTTTCTAAGCTCTATACTAAACATTAAATCTGTTATGAAAAAAGAACTAAACAAAATAAACACAAAACGATCAGCTTTAAAAAAGGACTCATAACTGGAAATCCGAATGAAAAAAGAATGTTAACAACAATTATTTTTTCACACCCAACCCAGTTCTGCGGAATCAGAATCAACGTTGAGTTTAAGCAAGCGAATGAGCCAATTGGAGTAAAGTGCCATTCAGATTTAAATTTTTCCCACTTGTGACGAATGCAGCTATCGATTTTTTTTGCATGCTAGCATGCTAGTTAACATTCGTGTCAGTCAGCTGTTGGCTTTCATGCTGGTCAATAGAATATTCCTGCCTATTCGTGGCAGCCAGCTATAGGCTCTCACTCTGGCCAGTAGAAAATTGCCGCAACCTACAGGAAAACTGCCGTAGAATCATGAAAAAAAATCGATTATTTCCACTATCGACGGGAGTGGGAAATGCAAAGTCGGTCTTGGCCGACTTGCTAACTTAGAGCATGTGCATGAAAATTTTGGTGCAAATCCGTCTAAAATTGCGGCCGTGCATTCGTTACACACACACACACGCAAACACACACACACACACATCCAACCTTTTATAGATAGAGATTTATATGTATCTATTTTACTTTACCTTATTTTATTTTATCTTATTTCATTTTAATGGATACGTTTTATATTTATGAGTAATTTAATTTTAATTTGATTTTATCATGTCATATTTTATTTGTATTGATATTACCACTAACCGCCCTTCAGGAAGCATATGCTAAAAGAGGAAAACAAGAACCTTCCACAGAAGTTATCATAAAACTCATGGAGCATATTCTTACATTTAACACTTTCAATTTCAATGGAGCACACTACCTTCAAATAAGAGGTTACGCCATGGGCACCATTGCAGCTCCTTCATATGCTACAATATTCATGGGAAAATTTGAGGAGACCCATATCTACCCCCTCATTGGTAACGACTGCGTATTCTACGCAAGATATATCGATGACATATTCTTTATATACACGGGCAGTAACGACAAACTCAACCAATTCCTCATGACCCTAAACACGGTACACGACTCAATTAAATTTGACTATGAAAAATCCAAAACATCAGTAACATTTTTAGACACTCACATTTACATAGATGAAAACAGGAAACTGCAAACGATACTACACACTAAAATCACCGACACCCACAACTATCTACACTTTAAGTCCTCCCACCCTAAACACCTCAAAGAGAACCTTCCCTATTCACAAGCACTTAGACTCAGAAGGATATGTTCCCACAATGAAGAATTAAACAAACACATTGAAAATCTGGAGCATCAATTCACAACACGTGGCTATAAACAACACCTAATCAGGGAACAAATAAATAAAGCAATTTCCACACCTAGAGAAAACACCCTAATATACAAGATTAAAACTAAATCTAACCGTATTCGTCTAGTAACCACTTTCAACCCAACTCTGCCTCCACTATCCCAAATAATCAAAAGTCGCTGGGAAATACTACATCTCAAACCAGACCTAAAAAAACTATTTAAGGAACCCGGCCTTCTAGCATATCGTCGACCTAAGAACCTAAAAGAAATCATAGGTAGTAACCGCATTTTAGGGGACAAGGTAATCCGGGATAAACTAACAACAAAAACAACAGGATTTTCCCAACCATGTAACAACAAAAGAAGTTTATGTTGCAATCACGTCACACACACGAATTCATTCACTAGCTCAGTCACTAAATCTACTTACAAAATCTATCACGACTCTAACTGTAAAAGTCATAACATAATTTACCTCCTAGAATGCACACTATGCCAGAAACAATATGTAGGAAAATCTGAATGGCCCTTTCACTACAGAATCAATAATTACCGCAATCGAATTAAGTCGACTCCCCATGAAAAATTATTACCTGTAGAACAACATTTCCGCATAGAAAAACACGACTTCAAAACCCATGCCAAATTCACTATAATTGAGAGAATAGAAAAGCCCAAAGCAGATAACACTAGAAGAATTTTAGAGTTCCATGAAAATAAGTGGATACGACGTTTACACACCCTGTTTCCAGCCGGATTAAACCATAAATTGAACAATATAGATAGTAGCAACACATAACCCTACAAATCAAAACCTACCCACATTTCATACCCATAGAAAAAAGACAGGCTTACGGAGGTGTTGAGGCCTCACAGCTATACACACACCCACACACAACAAACTCACTCACTTTCCTAATGAGCCAAATGATAACACACACCCATAGCAATATACAAGCTAACACATATCATACTCACTCACTCCCTTAAAAACTAAATAACACACACACACACACTTACCAGAGACTAAACAACTAAATAACACACACACTAAACTAAATAACACAAACACACACACACACACACACAAACACACTTACCATCCCCTCCCCAAACACAAATAAACTGCTGAACTGACCGGAGAAAAAAAAGGGAATATAGCTCTTATCTCAAATGACAACTTAAAAGAGACTGTTTGACCAACACAAGGAATGTTAAAAGATAAATAAATAAATAATAAAAAAACAAATGAAAACTACAGACAAACGTTCGTTTTCTTCATCAAGACATTCCTTTCTGTAGTTTACTGCTACAGCAAGCAGAGACAATTTTTCTCTCCCGATGATGGCCATGTTGGTCGAAACTAGTCGAGGAATCTAAATGAAATAATAATAATAAAAGCATAAGAATATTAATCTACAACCCAGTATGTCTGAAGATTTTAATTGATTTTTTTAATAATTTTTATCGTTCAATATATATATATATATATATATATATATATATATATATAGTCATAACCGCAGCTCCCTGATCATACTCGTTCCAGACAAAAATATTTTCCGTCAAGTCTGATTGATTTGTTTCATTTTCTACGGCTTATCAACCCGCCTTCCCTAAGTGTATTTGCACATAAGTGAATGAAAGGAAGACAACTTGACTTGGAACGCGGCTCTTCGATTTCTCATTGCCAGCCGCTATCCATACACCACCCTCCCATCCATCGACTGATCAGAAATACATAAGAACGTCGCCTCGAAATACTTTAAGTTGTCGTGACCAATTAAAATATATAATACATTAATAGTTCGGTTAATGAGCGTCATCGTATATCGCTACGTTTGACAACGATCTTTCAGATTCAATTATTAAATATATTCAATGTGTTATGTTTGCTTTCTCTCACTATTTCTGACCTGCTATCATACTGAGTTGATGTCATCAACACGCAACTCTCATTAGTTTTTGAAGACAATTTTCTGAGCGCACTTAGGAAGACGTTTTCATTCTTTTTTTAAAATAAACGAACGAATCGAGCCAATGAAAAATAAATGATATCATTAAAGACAATCTAATGAAAATCAAAACCATTAATATGAGGTTAATTCCTAATTAAGAAAAATTACATAAAGAAATAAAATAATGAAAAACAGAAAAGAAATTAATTGTAGTTTATTGCAAAATGCAAGAAAGAAAATAGAATTTGACTGCGAACATTTCTATAATTGAAATAGAATAATATGACCATATTTCTAAACGCGCAAAAGAATGATTCGAGACATTCTGAAAATACATCGTATATGTCGATAATTAATTTCCGATGCTTTTCTCTACGCATAGACATATATTATATATTAGTGTTCTGAACTGGAAGAGAGATAACACGTATTTTTTTGAAGCTCAAAAATCGAATACAAAATTTAACTTAAAGACCAAAAGAATCTATAATATAATTTTAATATTGCTTAAAACTAATAATTTAATATAATTCCAAATTATTTCTTTATAGTTTATTTCATTTATAATATATATTTTGATTATTATCTGTATTTGTATTTATATATGTAATTTTATTGTTATTTCTTTCAAGTTGTTCCAGAGATACCGGGGTTTTTTTTCTCTCTTGGCTTTTTGTTTTGTACAACCAATTGAAAATCTTTTTCTTACTTTGACTTAACATTTTAACATGCATTCTTAACAATTGGTAGTTTAGGTGTTAGTGCTATCAAAAAAGTAGAATAGATTATTTCTGCTATAAATAAATAATGACTACAAAGTATCCGTGTATTTTGGGCTTAAATCCCAAACTATGTTTATTTTTGTTTTGCCTATTTTTTATCCACGGTAATCAAATATCTATCTATCTATCTATCTATCTATCTATCTATCTATCTATCTATCTATCTATCTCAATCTGGTCACATACCTATCCCTATATTTCTCACATCTATCTATCTATCTATCTATCTATCTCAGTCTGTTTGTATCTATCTGTTTATCTCTGTATCTCAGTCTGTTCGTATCTATCTATCTACCTATTTATCTATCTATTTATCTATCTATCTATCTCACTCCTCTCATATCTATCTATCTATCTCTCTCTCTCTCTCTCTCTCTCTCTCTATATATATATATATATATATATATATATATATATATATATATATATGTATATATATATGTATCGTGGACACTCCCGTCTTTGATCGACGCGGGTAGTTTTCCCGCGCCTATCAGGGACCCTTTTTACCACTCATTTCCTAGGAACCGACAACCAGACAACCTGCCCATATTATTAGATTATAGTGGAGACGGTTTTGCGCCGAACCAACCACACTTTTTGAAGAGCCGAATACAGAGACCTGATAGACCGTGTCCCACATAGCCCCCAAACGACCCTCCGCTGGTTTTGAATTCAGAGTTTTCCTTCTCCTAGACCAGTTGCCATCCAAGTATATAGATCCCAGTCTGCCCTGCTATTTTACTCATACCTGGGGTATATATATATATATATATATATATATATATATATATATATATATATATATTATTTCAAATGTTATTTTTAGTGGCTAATCATGGTTGAATAGACGTTCTGTTTATCTTAAATGGTTTTTCCTTTCCTTTATGGATCTGAACATTCGAGAAATCTTATTAAAGGAAATGCACCCTCTGGCAGAATTGGCACCACCATCATAATGTCGATTAATTTTGCTCAATGCCCCGCTCACTTTGTTGCATAGATTGCAAGTGAAATTAGGCTGGACATCATGGTGATAGATTGTGTTGTGTTGCGTCGAAATGCATAGCCAATCAAACCAGCTTTTGATGAGTACACTCGCCCATATTCACCCCAAGTAAGAGTTTCCTTAGTACTACTTTCTTGGAGAAACTTACCTTGTCTCCTCTACGGAGCAGAACTTTGTAGCTTTGCATAATGAATTCTGACTTTTTGAAATTCGTTGAAACCAGTGGTCAGCATTGTTTTCGATGTTGCCATTTCAGATGCAAGTTCTTACAAGATGTTGGTGTCTATGCCGACCTTTTAAGTGCGTACTTGAGGTAGTTTTTTACGGCTTGCACTGCAACCATTTGCCTTTCACTCCACTAGTTCATCGTACAGTGGTTGTTTTGGAAATCGGCTGTTCACTATGCATACGAAGAATCTTGAATGTTTCTTGAACGGACTTTGAAGACAGAAGCCAGATGATGAATGCCCGTACCATTACTGAAGGCCTGAATATTCTTTTTTCTCTCCGCATTGCACAGTTGGGAAGGTAGTGGGGCTGGCACAATAAGATTGTAACCTGTTCTCTTTCTAGCTGAGTAACTCAAAGGGTGTTTTCAGTGATTCTTACGACAGGTGGTTTCAAGATGGCTAAACGCCGTATTTGAAAATCTGTAAAATAATCTCCATTATTTATTTTTTTATATGAAACATATTGTGAGATGGACAATTATGGAGTTAAACAATTTGAAAAATCTTGCTGTTACAATCGATATATATATATATATATATATATATATATATATATATATATATATATATATATATATATATATGAAGAAATATAGTCTTAATGTGTGCTATATTTTTGGGATAAAATGCTCAATATCAGAGATAGAGCGTGTGTAAAAATAAAAGTGAACATTGAAGTCACGATTGCGTCTAGCATGAAACAGACAGTCGCCTCTAAGTGTTGACTTCAATGTTCACTTTTATATATATATATATATATATATATATATATATATATATACATATATATATATAATTATTTATTTAAATATTATAACATAAATATGTTATAAAATCACAACAAAAATAGCCATTTTGTTTCAACACCTCCGCTGTCTTATATATATATATATATATATATATATATATATATATATATATATATATATATATATATACATATACATATATATATATATATATATATATATATATATATATATATATATATATATATATATATATTATTATTATTATTATTATTTTAGGATATTACATCGGAAAAATGTCGAAACCACGAGACAATTGCGCTCGTATTTCCATACGTATAAAATGCATCTTATCAGTCGATTGTAAATTACTGGCGAGTGGGCGATTTATTTAGATTTAAAAGCAAAATACAACCTTTCTTTACGAAAGAGAGAAAAACGGGGGTGGGTTATTAGGTTTGTGGGCTTTACTTAGATTATCCAATCGAATATCAATTAATTATGCCGTAAGTTCCTACACTTGATTGATAAACATTTAACTAAAAGTGAACCTCTTAGTAAAATATTTGAACGTCTTACCTGGATATATATATATATATCAAAAATCTTAACTGGATATAATATATATGCTCCTGAAAAATTTATTTTGGTTGAGCTCTCAGGGGAGGAAATATGAGGTTGTAAACAGTGATTATTACTGCTAATAATGCAAGTGTCTTCGGTAAAACAAATCGAGTTCTTTCAATCACTGTTTGTTTATCTAAAAATAAATAGGTTTAAATTCACCTTCATCCCTGCCGTGCGCCAAGGGCTTAGGAGTAGAATCTCCGACTGACGCCAATTCAGCCGGGTTTCGATATTAGCTAGAGGCAACCGGACGTCTAGCGACACGGACGAGCGATGATACGGCGAAACATTTTGTCTGTGGATGACAATATATATATATATATATATATATATATATATATATATGTATGTGTGTGTGCAAATATATAGAAAATGGGGAAGAACACGTTAGGTAAATAATCCGGTGTTCTTTAGTATTTTTGTTTTTATTTTGAAAAAAAAGACAGTGCTCCATACCAAAGTAGAGCTTAAATTATAATCATTTAAAAAAAAAATGATTCCTTCGCTACATAAGAGTTCTCATGTTTCAAAAACAAGAGCCAAAAACCTCAATATAATTATTAATATTAAATTGAATTAAAGTATCAGGCCCTGTTTCATCCCCAAGAGAAATATATATATATATATATATATATATATATATATATATATATGCGAAATATATATATATATATTATAATAATATTTTTAGTTTTTAAAAATATGATTCCTCCGCTACATAAGAGTTCTCATGTTTCAAAAGCGAGAGCCGAGACCCCTAACATAATTTTTTAAGTTATGTAGAGTTAAGGTGTCTGGACCCGCTTCCTTGTCAAGCGAGAAAATGATAATCAGTCCATTTTAACAAAAAAGAAGAAACAGCAGCACGCGTCTAGCTTGAAACAACCGCCTCTCGGACACCAGAGCGTTGTCCAATTAAAATAGGGTAGAAGCCATCCAAAATAATTAAACCGTTAAATTTCTTCCTAAATTCTCGCTTGACAAGGAAGCGGGTCCAGACACCTTAACTCTACATAACTTAAAAAATTATGTTAGGGGCCTCGGCTCTCGCTTTTGAAACATGAGAACTCTTATGTAGCGAAGGAATCATATTTTTAAAAACTAAAAATATTATTATAATATAAGCTCTACTTCTGTATGGAGCACTGTCCTTTTCAAAATAAAGCTAAATACTAAGGAACACCGGATTATCTACCTAACGTGTTCTTTCCTATTTCACTGCACACTTGCATACATATATATATATATATATATATATATATATATATATATATATATATATATATATATATATATATATATATATATTTCATCATTGAAATTCTTTAGTTGGAAGCATTTGCATGAACCTAATCGTATGGAGTATACATTTTGCTGAGAGTTGGTGAGAATTACTTTGAAAGTCATGGTGATGAGAATAATTTTACAAACTAAATAATGATGCTATGAATTGATATGAACCAAAGAAATTTGATAAAAACGGTTGAGAACTTTTGCATATCGTTCAGTAAGAATGCGTGTGAATGGTTTTATGTCTTGTGTCTATTAGCGTCTCTTTTATGATGGGACGAATGCCAGAATCATTAAGCGTGAAAGAGACACCATTAAATGGATACCTGATAATGAAAAAGTCTCCATACAATAAGACGGGCCGGGCCTGTTTCTGTCTCCAGGCCGGGGATGTTTTTCTTTCTGTCTAGACATATATTAATTAAAGGTCGTTTTTTTCCCCAAAGGTAATTCGTTGAAGGTCTTTTATTGGTGTTCGTTTCTTGTCCCAGACGGTCGTCTTGTCCCTGATAATAAGTGGTTGCCCAACGACTTTGAAATCAAATATTTAATTAACGGTTTAATTATTTTGGATGGCTTCTACCCTATTTTAATTGGACAAGGCTCTGGTGTCTGAGAGGCGGTTGTTTCAAGCTAGACGCGTGCTGCTGTTTCTTCTTTTTTGTTAAAATGGACTGATTATCATTCATTTTTTTTTTAGCGCTCTTCTGGAGACATCACTGGCCATCGGCTTCTTTGTTTACGTTGCAAAGGACAGCTTTCTTTTATTTTGGTATGGATGTTCGTCTGCTGTTCTAGGTTAAAGGTAATTAAATTAATGCCTGTCTTCAGATTCAACCGTGTAATCTTTTATAGAGTAGGGAGAGTGATAAAGAGTTTGATTTGCTAATTTTTAAAGTACTTTTCAAGTATTTGGAATTGTCCATATTTCAATGTTTTTGACGGTCGAAATCTTATGTCTTGCACCAGATATAATCTTTCCACAGGCAAACATGGATATTGGCAGAAATTATAATTTCGTGGGAAATGTTACTCTCTGTGATTGATTTACTTATAGACATCACTATATTGCGTCTTCTCTCTTTTAATTATTTCACCCCAAGCAAAGCGATAATGCTAAGACGCATGGGGTTACTGAGAGTGAAAGAGAATTAGAACTCACTGGTAAGGAGAAAGGAAATAAAAGAAGAGGATTCGGAAAGACAGAAGATGGTGATTGACGTTTCATTTCGTTTTATGAAGATTATCGGAGGCATCTGTGTTTATCTGCTTAATCCTCAATTATTTGTTAAATAGTTGTGTCCTGGGCTGCTCTGCCATAATAAAAGATCAACTGAATACATCTATTGTTTGTCCATTCGCTCCAATCGCTCCTGTTTGTCTATGCTTAGTTTAATTTAAGAAGTGGCTTTCTTTTGGCTGCTCAGCCATAATAAAAGATCAACTGAATACATCTATTGTTTGTCCATTCGTTCCAATTGCTCCTGTTTGTCTATGCTTAGTTTAATTTAAGAAGTGGCTTTCTTTTGGCTGCTCTGTCATAACTGGTAATGAGATGATTATACCTTAATGCTCTGCGAGAACAAAATTTGATCGAGGGCATCTTATTTTCAGATTAAGACATCACTGCACACAACTGACCAGTTAAATCTGAATGACTAACGATAGTTTCGTTTTTGTTTCTTTATTGCATTGTGTGATCCAAATTAAAATACGCACCCCCCCCCCCACACACACACATTAAACCCATAAAGTTTTTTTTTTCGAAATATCAACTGTGGATACAAAAATCAACACCACGTTGTAAAGTTAATCGCTAGGAGCTTGGTTTTAGAATATATTTAATATTGTCATTTTATCTTTTCAAAACATGGTTTGAAGATATTTAATACTTGTGATTCAATAATTTATTAGTAATTTGATACTCGTAAAATTATATACTCTTTTTCCCCTAACCCCTCATCAGGCGCTTTGGCCGAAGAGGAGCAGGGTGATGACAAATGTATATTCCTAACAAAACATCACAGTACCAAGCCACGTCCGAAGTGCAAAGAAGAAGTTTTAGAGTAAATGGATACAAAAATACGCTTACACTTTGTACCAGAAAAAGAAAGTAGAAATTTCTATGGCACATAACGAGAAAAGAGGGCATAGAAAATTTGAAACTCGCAGCACCTATTAAAGGCAAGAGGGGCAGAGGAAAACGGCGAATAAGCTACTTAACGGGATTGTGCATATGGTTAGCAGAACAGGGATTAGGAGAGATAGCAAAAATGACGAATGTTCTAGAGATTGATAGTGAAGTGGTTTACCGTTGCCTTCTCCACGGTGATTCTGTTGAGATACCACCGCTAGTAAGCTCGCCGTTTACTTTTTAAGTGTTCTGCCGAACTTTGATAGATCTTTTTTTAACATACAATTTTGCTAAACCAACCAACTCATTCGCTATAAATTGAAGTCGGTTTAAGTCGCCGACCATCCGACAATAGATTTCACATATACACACACAAACATACAGAATCACAGACACATAATAAAGTTACATAAAGTTACATAACATTTAAATTCAAATAGTTAAAATAGATATTCGTGCTTAATACTTCAATTTAAAAATAAAAATGTTTCAGTTTGAGGATATCTGTCAGCCTGTTAATATCTATCTATCTATCTATCTATCTATCTATCTATATTTCCGTCTGTTTATATCTATCTATCTATCTATCTATCTATCTATCTATCTATCTATCTATCTACTTCCGACTGTTCATATCTATCTATCTATCTATCTAAATTTCCGTCTGTTAATATCTATCTATCTATCTATCTATCTATCTATCTATCTATCTATCTATCTATCTATATTTCCGTCTGTTTATATCTATCTATCTATCTATCTATCTATCTCCGACTGTTCATATCTATCTATCTATCTATCTATCTATCTATCTATCTATCTATCTATCTATCTATCTATCTCTGACTGTTCATATCTATCTATCTATATATATATATATATATATATATATATATATATATATATATATATATATATATATATATTTCTGACTGTTTATATCTATCTATCTATCTATCTATCTATCTATCTATCTATCTATCTATCTCCGACTATTCATTATCTATCTATCTATCTATCTATCTATCTATCTCCGACTATTCATTATCTATCTATCTATCTATCTATCTATCTATCTATCTATCTATCTATCTATCTATCTATCTATCTATGTATTTCCGACTGTTCATATCTATCTATCTATCTATCTATCTATCTATCTATCTATATATCTGTTATCATTTCAGTAAATAAAACTTTATTTTACGGATGGTCTTTATAAATCTATACCAAATTTTGCATATGTATCTACCTATCTATACATATCTGTCTATCTCGGTTAGTTTTCATCTAACTGCATGGTCTTTATCTATATATCTAAACCAAACCTTTCATATCTATATAACTAATTCTTATTTTAGATCCATTCAGCAAAGAATAAACGAAGCATTTTCATCCTGGGCTTTTTGACATTGCAGAAAATAAATTTCTCTTGCGCGACATTTTGAACGACGTTTTAGTCACTCCCCGGAAATTCTTCAATCCATTCGGAACAGCCGAGCGACGTAGCCGGCTACAAATGTCTGTTTTTATCTGTGTATTTGCAGTCAGGTGCTTTGAGAGTATCATTTGGAATAGAACATATCAAGAATTTTCTATTAAGTCGACATGAACAAACAGTAAATAAGAAGAGTGTGTATTTCTGGGCACAGTCAGACGGTGCATTTGGCACGGAAACACACGAAAGAAGATATCTCAATAAACTTAACCAATTACCACTTGAAGATATATATATATCAATACATACATACATATATATATATGTATATATATATGTGTGTGTGTGTGTGTGTGTGTGTGTGTCTAGATGTATAAGGAGGGCTAGCGAAAAACAAGCATCCGACTGTTATCAATTAGATGCATTGAGGCGGAAGAACTTGTTGTTCTATTGTTGTACTGACAATGCAGTCGCAACAATCATGCAAGGTGACCTTCTTTTTAGAGAAATAGCACAGATTACATTTGCTGAAAAGATGTCGACTGCGCATCACAAGCCATGTTTGTCATGCGAGGATAAATGTGATCTGGCCTCTATGACATAGACAGATTTTCGCAAGAGCATGTACGCAAATATATATATAATTGTGTATTTGGGCAGCAATTCCTCGTTTATACATGTCTCATTAAAGATGACGGACAATGAACGGCAATTACTTTTCTTGTTGTATATCGTGTCATGTACTTTAATAGTTGTGTATTTGGGCAGCAATCGCTCTTGTTATACAAGTTTCAATAAAAAACAACTGAAAAGGTACTCCTATTAACGTGAGTACATCCTTTGTTGACTACCGGGTTCTGTACTTTAATAAATGTGTATTTGGTCAGCAATTTATTTTTTATACAAGTTTTATTGAACTTGACAGAAAAGGTACGGCAGCTACTTTCTTTGTTGGATATCGGTTCATGCGCTTTAATTACTGTCTATTTGGGTAGCAATCGCTCTTCTCATACAGGTTTCATTAAATACAACTGAAAAGGTACGCCTATTATCGTGAGTACTTCCCTTGTAGGCTGCCGAGTTATTTACTTTAATAAGTGGGTATTTGGGCAACAATTCCCTTTTTATACCAATTTCTTTAAAGACGACAAATTAAATATAGTAAATGTAGTAAGAGACAAAGGAAAATGTAACACATGAATCGGAATGAAGAAAGATGCCTTCCAGAAACAAAGCAAAGCGTTAAGATATAAGAACATGTTCTTCGGATTAAGAAGAACAAAAAATGAATGATATTTAATATATATGTCTTCCTGTATTTCTTTTGAAGAAGAGTCTTAAAGCAGCAGTAATTTGCTTCTACAGATAGGCACTAAGAATACCTCGAACAGATCGTGTGTGTAACGACGTACTTTTAAGACGAACAGGGACCAATAAATGACGCTAAGTGTGACGAGGAAATCGGAATGTGCATTGGAATAGAGGAAAATGCCTTTCAGAAATTAAGCAAAACATTAAAATGCTTAGAAATTCTGAAAAGATTGCTTGTTGGTTGATTTTGTTAAAAGGCATATCAAGTTCTATGGGTTGTTTATTGCCAAAATCTATCATTACAGATAATTATGATAATTATTATTATACAATATTATAATAATATTTCTTCCGTAACTTTAGACATTCAAAGTAAAATTATGTTTTTTTTAATATATAGTTTATACATCATAAAATATATTACTGGTAACTTTACTATAAAAATGTAATTTTTACTTTTTGTAATGTTGCATTGTCGGTTATTTTGCTATAAAATGTATTGCTAGTTATTCTGCTATAAAAATGTATTCATTTTTGTTTGGGAATTCACTATTTGCCAATAGCATCCCCTAACAGATGCCACCACGCAGGGTCAGAGTGGACTTGGGAACAATAACATTTAAGAGGCAGTAACATGTTCCTCAAAATCTCCAATCTTACGATCAAAGAACTTGCTGCCGGATGTAGTTTGTCGTCATACTCTGGATGCGAAAAGATTGTGGGAGTTTTATTTAATATCTAACCCGCTATAAGACAGCGACTACAGAACAATGTACTGAACGATGAAAATAAACCAGAGGCGACAGATATATGGTTCTAAAAAGGATACGGAGATAGCCATGGACCGTGCATAGAATGGAGTTCTAACGCCGAATGCAGAGAATACCCTGGACGGAACATGTGAGCAATAGGAAAAAATTAAGGAATCCATGAAGTCAATGAAATGTAAACTTATAAAGATAAAGAAATATTTGATATTTTCAATCATGGCTAAGTAATCTGGTAAGAAAGTTCAATGCGAGACAGTTTTTCTCTCCAGAATCTATCCGACATATCTATAAGTTTCATATTCGTCCATTCTTAAAATATTGCTGACACATATGGTTCAGTGCCACTGCTATTTACCTTGAGCTTCTTGATAAAATCCAAAGAAGAATCAGTAAGATTATTGGTCCTGATCTGGTGGCTCGGGTTCAGTCACTTGTCCACCGCCGTATGGTTGCTTCTCTGTGTCTTTTCTATTCCTAGACTTTAGGAATTTAATCAGCATGACCGAGATGGTAAACTGCAGGAGAGTGAGTGACTTGTTGTGTCTTCTCGGGCTAACGCTTTCAGCTGACATGAAGTGGAAATATATTGAATCCATTTCTAGGTCAGCTGCTATGACATTTGTTTCACAGTCGTGCGAGAAAACTTCTCTCTGCAGAATCTGTCTTAAATACCTATAAGTCTACCATTCGTCCAGACTTAGAATAATACTATCACATATGGTTCGGTGCTCTTTCCATACATACAAAGATCCTTGATAAAATACCCCCCCCCCAAAAAAAAAAACCAGCAATATTATTGGTCCTGATCGGGCGTCTCTGCTCCAGGCACATTCCCACCGTCATAATGTTGCCTACTGTACCTTCTCTAAAATACTTTCATGGTAATTGTTCGGAAGAGCTCTTCACTATAATGCCTAGACTATATAAATATTAGCGCAGTACTAGATTGGCAGAGAGATCTCATCAATATAGATTAAAACTAGCTATATGTAACCGTAAGTTATATGGTAACAGTTTCTTTTCTCACACTTCTCGCCTGTGGATATCCCTTCCCACTCCATGCCTGTTGTGGTGTTCTCCCTCTAACGAGTCTATGTTAGACTCTTCCGCCTGCTATAAGATTAGTAGGAGAGAAGGGCTTGGAGGATCAGTCTAATAGAGTGTTCGTCTGAGGCTGTGATTTTACGCAGCTGCTGTCTAACTCTCAGCTTTTGGGCAGAAAGGAACCCGGACGAGGGTGTGCCGAAGGGCAGAGTCTTCTTTCGGGGAGGTAGACAGACCCGAACACGTTTATGCGGATTATATGGGGATTTTTTGGCTGAGCCGACGGGCTCGGATGATTCACGTTAAACTCGGCCATGTGCCACACCTACCCTCGTGTGGGCGCTGCTAAATATTAACTGTCGAATAGATCTGTTCGGCTGTGCTGGTCAAACTCTCTGCCTCCGGGCAGAGAGGATCCCCAAACGAGGCTATGTCGAAGGGCAGAGTCTCGTCTCGCGAAACAGCTACCCGATCCCGTTTCATACGGGGTCTGTGGGGAATTTTTAGCCGAGCCTAGGGATTCGGATTGCCCCACATTAAATTCGGCCTTTTGCCACACCCTATCTCGTGGGGAGGCTGGTAAATATAACAGTCGAATAGATATAACGCTGGGTCATCCGACACACACTCACTAGTTGTGTAATACCCTTCTGTTGTACTTACTCTTAATATATGATATATCTGCAACACTTGTTTTGTTATTTCTTGAACCATTCACTTGGTCACAACAATGCTTTCCAGCGCCAACTTTAATCTGCAAAAATTTAAATGCAATGCCAAACGCTATCTACTGTCCTCATGATTACTCTTTTCTCTTCCGCTCATTTTTAATGTTTCTGTCCTAATTCTTCCACACCCAGTAAACCCCCTAGTAGGTTTATTCACTTAATATCATTTTGCATGGGGTGAGATCGATTTAAAAATGTGTGATGGTTAAAGAGCAACTGTAGAATTTAACACTCACATGAGTTAGCGGATGCGAGACACAGGTGGGAAATTAGTTAAAACATTTCTCTTTTTTTGTGGAAAGATGACGAAACCATAACAGAGATATATATAAAAAGTTACAAGGAGCAACAACTTGAGGATATTGTGGAGTTCCATTAAATATCACATGGCACATAACATTGGGTTTCGATGTTTCGCATTGTTAAGCAGATATCGTCCAGGGAAGAGATCTACGTTTAACGAAAGTGCGCTCTCTTTGAAGGAACTTAAATAGCTGTTACCAGGAGAGCATTGCTGACGTATGTGTATTTTCTTCGGGGTGCGATAAAAGTTGTGCATCTTTAGATGATTGCCACGGTACAAATCGTCAAAAGATAAACTTGAATAGCGCAAGGCCTGCGCTTTATATGGTTTGTTTGACCTTGAAGAGTAAACTATTTTCTGTTATCGAATATATGGATTCGGAAAAGCAATCGAACAAAGTAAATTCTATTTCCAGGTTTCCGATGATGACAGGAATAAAAATAGTCTTGACTATTATTTGATAACTGAACATTTCGGCTTCTTTCATTCTTTTCTCCTCCGTATTCTCCCTCACGTGTATGTATATATATATATATATATATATATATATATATATATATATATATTGATGCATGTTTCATTAAATAATACAGAGAATTTTTTTTCTATTTATTTTAAGTAAGTTCCTTTCATATTGTCTGATAAGTTTAATAACATTATCATTGAAAGACGAAAGGAATTCACCATATTGATACATGTTTTAATCCTATCTAAATATAAACAAAAACTAAAGAATTGGCACTTGAATAAACGTTAATCTTACGTTGAAACAAAATGTACAATTTCGTAGTGGAATTTTACATGTCCTAATGTAACAGTGCTTATTAAATATATATATATATATATATATATATATATATATATATATATATATATAGGGGTTAGGGGTAGAATCTCCGACTAACGCTCCCAGCTAGAGGCAACTGGACGTCTCGTCACACTGATGAGCTGTGATACAGCGAATCAATTAGTCTGTGGATGATTATATATATATATATATATATATATATATATATATATATATATATATATATATATATAATCATCCACATCATCAGTGTGACTAAACGTCCAGTTGCCTCTAGCTGGGATCGAATACCAGCTGAATTGGCGTTAGTCGGAGATTCTACCCCTAACCCCTATATATATATATATATATATATATATATATATATATATATGTGTTATATATATATATATATATATATATATATATATTATTATTATTATTATTATTATTATTATTATTATTGTCATAAAAGAAAGGTATTGGCTTACTAGCATGCATGGAAAGACCAAAGAACTGGATGATATAATTATTCAAACAACACGAAAACAGGAAAAAATATTCAATCATGGAAGAAGGTTATTTAAAAATACAGATGAAATTTTACATTCAGTAGATTCTGTAGAAAACCAAAGAAGAACTCAAAAACCAACTGTATGCTCAAAAAGTATAAAAAGAAAGCCAAGGATAAAACGCTTGAACAGATGAAACAACGCTGGAAAGACACACCTCTCTATGGCCAATATCCAGAACGTGCTAATGAAGCCGATGTTGATAAAGTTGACACTAATTGATGGATTTAAGATTGAATTCTTGCAGCGTACATAATAGTATGAATCCAAAATGTAGGTTGAGTGACAAATATCAGGAAACCGGAAACCATCTACTTTTAGGATGTTTCGTACTTGCCCTAAATGAATATAAAAATCGTCACGACAGAGTGGGGCAATATTTACACTGGACGATGTGCAAACACTTTTGAAAAGGTGTTCATAAACACTGGTATAGACATCACTAAGCACTGGCTACAGAAATAGAAGACATCACAGTTCTATGGACTTACACCATCTTTACAGGCAGGAAAACTGAATCAAATAGCCAGAGCTAGTTGATAAAAACCGAAACGAAAACCTTGCCTATTGACTGATATGGCTTGCCTAACGGACTGTAACATAGCAGTCAAAGAATTTTAAAAACTATCGAAGTATAAAGACATGGAAATCTAAATAGAAAAATGAAATTGAAAACTAGAAGAGCATTAGTTATAGTAGGTGCGCTTGGAATGATAAAAAAGGAACACAACAACACATTGAAAACAATCCCTGAAAATCCCAGCTTAGGAGAAATATAAAAAACTGTCTTGATAAGTACAACTGACGCACTAAGAACTTTTTCGATGTAACGCTAGTGATGTCATGGAAGTTAGAAAACAAATTACGAAATGTAGCCTTAACAACAAACCAATAAACAGCTTAGGTCTCCCCGTAGTTTTGGTAAGTAGTGCCATAGTATGAATCGAAATAATAATAATACAGGCTTGAGAGGAAGAGGAAATATTGAATGGTACTTATTAGGAGAGGTACATTAGGAAAGTGTCAGGAAAACCATACAACCGTTTGACCAATGATTTGAGACTGAAATTGGGCAGACGGAACTTAATCACAAGTCATCTTGACCGAGGGTTTGAGCGTACACGCATTGTTAAAATTGTTGATAATGATAGTTTATGAGCACTCTCTCAGAAACTGTAACTAAGGTCTGCTTTGCTTATTTACACTATAAACCACAGAAATGCACTCTTGAGTGTTGAACAAACAGAAATGTGCATGAGCATGTGTCTGTGCTAGGGATTTGGAATCAGACTGTGTGCCAGTCACTGTTCATATATATATATATATATATATATATATATATATATATATATATATATATATACGGTGATTGTACTTTCTCAGACGATGGTAGACAACTGATTATAAAATAATTTCTTCCTTTTAAGAAATCATTTTATAACCAGTTACCTACCAAGTTTTTATTTTGCGATTTATAAGTTTTATTATTATAATCTTTATAATAAAAGTATAATAATTATATATTGCTCTACTTTGTATTGAGCACTTTTTAAAAAACGTAAATGCTTAGAATTGTGGATTTTTACTCCATTTCTTCTTCCTCTTGTTTGTATATGTATAAATATAGTCGTCCACGGACAGACTGTTTCGCTGTATTACAGGCCATCAGTGTGGCTAGACGTTCGGTTGCCTCTAGCTAGGATCGAAACCCAACTGAATTGGGGTCGGTCGGGTTATTCTACCACTAAGCCGTTGGCGTACGGCGGGGATGAAAGTGAATTTAAACGTATTTATTTTTAGATAAACCCACAGTGACTGAGAGAACTCGATTGGATTTACCGAAAAGTCTTGCATTATTAGCCGTAATAGTCACTGTTTACAAACCCACACTTCCTTCCCAGAGAGCTCAACCGAAATACATTTTTCAGGATCATATTCCAGTCGAATCCATTACATTCACTTACATGCTAATACCCTTAGGAAAGGTATTAATCCTCTTCTCCCCCTAACTATGTGTAAATAACAGGACAGACTGCGTTCTATAGCCTTGCATGGTAACTAGTCTAGGAGAAGGACAACTCTTAATTCAAAACCTGCGGATGGTTATATGGGGACCCTGATGCAGGTGGTACACCAGATCTCTGTATTCGGCCATCCAAAAAGTATAGTTGGTTTTGCACAAAGCCTACACCACTATAATCAAAACATATGTGCTGGTGTCTGGCTGTCGGTACCTGGGAATTGAGCTGCTTGACCCTCATAGATCAAATACGACGAGAGAGTCCACCATATATATATATATATATATATATATATATATATATATATATATGAAGAAGTATAGTCTTAAAATGTGCTATATTTATGGGATAAAGTGCTCAATATCAGAGATAGAGCGTGTGTAAATATAAAAGTGAACATAGAATTCAACACTTAGAGGCGACAGTCTTTTCCGTGCTAGATGCAATCGTCAGGACATCGTGGTCTGATGATTGCATCTTGCAGGAAACAGACTGTCGCCTCTAGGTTTTGACTTCTATGATCACTTTGATATATATATATATATATATATATATATATATATATATATTCACACACAAATAAAATTCGTGACTTAAGTGATTGATGTTATATTCAGCACATCAACTTCGGAGCTTCGTAGACAAACCTTTTTGTATTTGTTCAGACCACACGTCAACTTTCAACTGGCTATATTTTTTCTCATTTTTTTTTCTTATTTTAATACTAGGATTGATGTAATTAATTTATGCACTATTGGAATGTTCGTATTCTTGTTGTTAGATTGATTTCTTTCTCTTTTTCTGTGTGCGCATATGCATGTGTATATGTGTCAAATACCGTGGTTATGTTTGCTTTTCATTATTTTCTTGTCTCGCCTCATATATATATATATATATATATATATATATATATATATATATATATATATATATAAAGTAAACAAACTTCTGAAAATAGTCATTTCTGATGAAAGATCGGGGCCGATCTGAAATATCAACTATATACATATATAAAAATATAAATAAATACTTTCACAAAAAACATTCATTTTTTTTTAATTTGCATCTTTTCATTTGTTTTATATATATATATATATATATATATATATATATATATATATATATATATATATATGTATGTATATATAGGTTTTTTTTTTTAAAATCACCCCCAAAGCAAGTTAATAAATCCACTAAAACGCAAGAGGTTTATGAGTGAAAGAATAGGAGAAAAAGAGAACATTACTAAGAAGAAAGGATATTAATGAACAGATTTAAGAAGACAAAATTATATCCCATATCTCGAGACCCCTGATATTTCTCTTTATTCTCTCCCCCAGGGAGCTAGATTTCCTTGTAAAATTTTAAGATGGTTCTAATCAGTAATTCGTAATGCTTTCTGAAGGAATTTCATTACTTTTCTTTTGGCATTTGCCTACTTTCAACCTGGTCCTTCATACAAATTATTTCCAGAGGCATGTTTTCTTCTTTCTTAAGCTACATAACCGCCAAAAAAAAGAAAAGAAAAAAGAAGAATGCGCTGCATGCGACCACGTTTTTTTCATTTTATTCGCCGTGTCCCTTCAGCATGTAGGTGGTCATGGCTCTCCACTTACCCCTTGTAGCTATCAATATCTTTCGTTCCTCTGCCACCTCGCCCAGACCACGTTCTATCATCAACTTGCTTAAGCCCGCCAGGTATGTCATGCGTTGCCTTACCTTGTATATACCTATTATATATTGGATGCATATTATTGGATACTTTCCTGAATATAATATTGAATACATAAGGGAAATTCAAACCCAACTATACCTAAATTAAAATAGATTTTCCTTAACCTTAACAACTCATATAAATCAAGCAAATTTCTTTGAAAGTTTATTCCTAACATCGCTTGAAAATGGAACGTGATTCTGGATTTTAAGTTTAATTTTTATAATTAGAATGAAAAATTTATTTTCAGTTTTGAAACATGGAAATTTTCAGTGTCGTGATGGAATCATATTTTTTAAAAGAAAATAATTATACAGTATTTACATTAGTCGGACTATTGTCCTCATCTTTGTCGCCATTTTTGTCACAACGTTTCGGCCGTTGTACGCTCCAGCCTTCTTCAGGTGGTTGGAATTTCGAACCGAACCCTATATTTCGATCACTGGGGTAGACTGTTCTAGTTCCACGAGCCATGTGACAAAAATGGCGACAGAGATGAGGACAATAGTCCGACTAATGTAAATACTGTACATAATACCTCATCTCAGAAATATAGACAGACCCCAAATAATTATAATTATAATCATATATATATATATATATATATATATATATATATATATATATATATATATATATGTGTGTGTGTGTGTGTGTGTGTGTGTATGTATTACATGAATCATTCATACAAAAAGCAGATAGTGAAGTTAATGATATAAATGACAAGAATCACTCTCGTAAACAATTTTTAATAAAATACATTAACCCCAATCCCGTTGATGAATGTTATGATCCCTGTTTATAAATTCCAGTTGTATAAGTTGCCATTTATATCATTAACTTCTCTATCTGCTTTTTGTATGAATGATTCATGTAATGTAAATTGAACTGCACCACATACTTGATATTAAAATAACTGATCCGATGTGCAAATTTCATATAATAACGGTGACATTCCTCTATTTATTGAACAATTTAGTTCATGCCATATTGACTGGAAATAAACTACCTCTACAAAAGAATTCTCATATTACTATATTAGTACAAAAACGCACAATTCAAAATTTTTAAAAAATTCAACCTCAGCGTTGCGACCGCACGCTCCAAAACATTTTTACAGTTAACAATAACACATTTCTAAAAAAACATATTTCAGAGTACACCTTAACTTTCGTTGTCATGTTATTACGTGGATGTAAAAAAGAAATATCTATTTCTATACCTGACGATGATTGTATGAACTATTGAAAGCTTGTAGTAAAAAAAAGACCTTATACAACTGGAATTTACAAACAGGGATCATAACATTCATCAACGGGTTCGAGGTTAATGTATTTTATTAAAAATTGTTTGCGAGAGTGATTCTTTCCATTTATATCATTAACTTCACTATCTGCTGTTTGTATGAATGATTCAAGTAATGTAAATTGAACTGAACCACATACTTGATATATATATATATATTTTTTTAAAATAATGATTTACATTTTAAAAAATCAAGAAAATCATTTACTTTCTCTTATTAGACACTTGTCACTTGGTTTCCTTCATAGATTGCCTTAACTTTTCAGCTAACCTGATGTATATATATTAGCCTTCTTAATTTAAAATTTTGGAAATCCAATTACATTTTTTTTCTGTATAAAAAATTGTTACAAAAGCAAATTCTTTTATTTTCTTTGATAATGTTCTTCTACTTTTTGTCTTTATTCATATTCGATATATTCTATCTTAGATTTGACACACATACACACACACATACATACATACACACACACACATATATATATATATATATATATATATATATATATATATATATATATATATATATATATATATATATATATATATAAAGACATTTTTATGTTTAACATTCTCTTTATATATACAAGTATTTAAGTAAATGCTCTGTTTATAATAAACAGTATTAAATAACATTTAACGACAGGAATCGAACCTGTATCCTATATGGAACCGTCATATAGCCTGATGTGCCTTAACCGATTGTCGAAGGACGAATATTTTCTATAAAAATCTCTCGGACATTAATGCCGGTAAATGTTGTTAATATTGTTTATTATAAACAGAGAATTAACTTAAATATTTGTATCTATAAAAAGAACATATGAACATATAAAATGTCTTTTATATATATATATATATATATATATATATATATATATATATATATATATATATATATATATATATATATATATATATATATATATATATATATATATAAACTAGAGAAAGACAAGGACTACAAGGGAGAAATATCGAGGAATTGCAATAAAAGATTTTAGAAACACAAAAGAGCACTTTTACGAAACAACACACACAGTGCATTAGCTGCACATTGCAATGAGACTGGTCACAGGTTTGATTTAAAAACTGTTACTCTAATTAAAACGAAAACAATTTACTAAGAGGATAAAGGTTTCGAAAGGGCTTTAATCCCTAGATCTTCTCAACAAATGTGTGTCAAGATTCTTACAACGTTTCTCCTTTCTTGGCAGATCTTAACCCGATCAAGATAGATAGATAGATAGATAGATAGATAGATAGATAGATGTAAAGACTAAGATAGATAGACAGAGAGAGAAAGAGAGATGATCTGAAGACTAAAATAGATAGATAGATAGATAGATAGATAGATAGATAGATAGATAGATAGATATGAATAGACTGTGATAGATAGGTAGATAGATAGATAGATAGATTGATATGATAGACTGTGATAGATAGATAGATAGATAGATAGATAGATAGATAGATAGATAGATAGATAGATAGATGTAAAGACTAAGATAGATAGATAGACAGAGAGAGAGAGAGAGATGGTCTAAAGACTAAAATAGATAGATATAAATAGACTGTGATAGATAGATAGATAGATAGATAGATAGAGAGATGATCTAAAGACTAAAATAGATAGATAGATATGAATAGACTGTGATAGATAGATGGATAGATATATAGATAGATATGATAGACTGTGATAGATAGATAGATAGATAGATAGATAGATAGATAGATAGATAGATAGATAGATAGATGTAAAGACTAAGATAGATAGACAGAGAGAGATGATCTAAAGACTAAAATAGATAGATAGATAGATAGATAGATAGATAGATAGATAGATAGATAGATAGATAGATAGATAGATACTACCAACTGAGATTTTGATTTAAAAAGCGCTACTCTAATTAAAACAGTAAACAATTTACTAAATTAAAAATGTTTAGAAACTGTTTACTCGCGAGATCACCCACTGTAAATTTGTGTTGGTGTTCTCACAACACTTCATCTTTCTTGGCAAATTTTCTATTATCACAATGTGGTGTACTTTAGTCGTCCTGGGTATGACGATAAACTACATGCCATCCTAGGTAAGACGATAAACTCCGTCCAACAGCAATCCCTCTAATCAGGAGGTTTTGAGAGACGTGGAACCACGTCTAAATTGATGGTGTTCCGAGGTACACCCTGACCGGGAGTAGTAGTATTTATTAGGGTCCCAACTATGGGTAAATTAACCCCTAAACTGGCGTTAAATCACTATGAAAGTGTAAAAATAGGTTTCAATATCAGAAATTTTTAAAAGGAAAATAAAATTACCAGCAATACATTTTTGGAAAAGAATATATCTAGCAATAAAAATCTTGTCAGCATTAAATAATCCAATGAGGTTGAAATGCCGTAAAACAAAACAAAACAAACCTTAATAACGAAAGTGATAAAAATACATTGATATCATTTGTATGCTCCTCCAATACATTAATTATTTCATATCCAATGCGAAACAAAAGGCTCGTAAAAATATTTAAAATTTGAAAAAGGGTGAACCATTCTGACAAATCCAACGAATCAAAACATATTATTTTACCTAACGACTCTCTCACAATTACAATTAAATAGAATTTATCTAAGCATTACATAAAATTTGATACAACTACTTCTAATGCAATCAAAGATTAATATAAAAAAATAATAATAATTAAAAAGGAAAAGGAAACAATTTACTCTATAACCTGTAATATTTGCCACAAGAAATACATAGGAAAAACCTCATGGAATTGAAATAAAAGTCTATATGAATACAATAGGGATCGTTTACAAAGCAATACATTAGTTGTTCACTGTAATGAGTCCAGCGAGGATTTTGGTTTAAAAATGTTATTTTAATTAAATGAGAAATGAATTTACTATGTCGGAAATGTATAGAAAGTGCTCTAATCGCTAAATCATCTGCAATAAATTTCTGTCCAGGTTTTTACAACATTTCACCATTCTTGGCAGATTTTCTATTATCACGATGTGGGATACTTAATAACGAAAGTGATAAAAATATAAACAAAAAGAAACTAAATGAATTTATTTAGACTATATAGACAAATACATATATTTAATAAGAAGAATTGAATTTAAAAGATGTAAATTTCAGTATCTCCTTACTGAGGAGCGGATATGTTCTTACATCAAAGTAAAGATCAATTTGTACGATGAAATCCACAACGGACAAAATGTGATACTCATGAATATTTCTCACTTTCCCATTGATTTTGCTAATACATACATCCATATATATATACCTACATATATATTCACTGTGTGTTTATCCGAATCTAAAAATAAACACGCTAAAATTCACCTTCATTCGTACCGTACGCTGACGGCTTAGCGGCTTAGAGAAGTTCGGACTGATGCAAATTCAGTCGGGTTTCAACCGGACGTCTAGTCACACTGATGAGCTGCGAAACAGTCTGTCTGTGGATGACAATATATATATTGCAAATATTCGTACACATACAGATTTTTTATTTATTTTATTTCCGAGTAATGAATAGCCATACTTTTCATATAATTAACTGTACACAGATGTATAAGAGTTAAATATGCATAGAAAACAGAAAAAATTGATTTGATAGAAATAAATCCCATTTATCCAGTTTAATGACTGAAAAACTTCAGATTTGAAGACTTTTAAATTTCTTTAATACTCTAGATTATTCAAGTGGAATATTCTAGAAGGTTCCCATAATGTTATCAGTAGTTATTGTTAGACTAAATATACAAACAGAAGATTACGCAAATTATATTCGTGCAAGAAGGTTATTATTATGGCAAGAGGCAAAGAATTGCCAAATACGCAAAAAGAACTGGTTATTAAGCTCTGGAAAGAAGGTAAAAGTTACAACATGAATATTCCATTTATAACCACTTGTTTATTCATTGCAAGGTATAAAACTCAAAACTAGTGGAAACCAAAGAAGAGCAGGTGCTCCACGGAAGATTTCTTCAAGATCTTCGGGGAAATTAATGCGTCAAATTAAATAAAATCCAATGGTTACGCGTTAAGAGTTACAGGATGATTTGCTTTCATCAGGAATTTGTGTCGCTTTTGAAATGACACCAATAGGTCAGGTTGAAATTCGTTTGTGAACATAATGGTAAGAAAAAATCCTATTTGGAAAGGGTATTATGGAGAGACGAAACCAAAATTGAGTTGTTTAGACGTAATTCTAGAAATCATGTATGGAGGAAAGATGGCGATGCCTTCGAACAAACGGAGTTCGAACTGTGAAATTTGGTGGTGGCACCATCATGGTTTGGGAATATTTTTCTGCAAAAGCTACTGGCAACATTTCAATAATAGCTAGTACAATTAATACCGAAGCATATCAAAATATTTTGGAAGCAAATTTAATGATTGCAACTAAAAAATCTTGAACTTCCTGCTGCTTGGATTTTCCAATCTACGAAGAAATGGCTAACTGAAAATAAGGTAAATATCGTGAAATAGCCAAGTCAGTCTCCAGATTTAAAACCAATCGAGGATCTGTGGCTTTATTTGAAAATTTAAATCCAATCGGGAACTGCAACACACATCCTGGATCTGAAGACCATATGCGAAGAATAATGGAATAAAATACCAACTAAAATTTGCATATAATTGAGAACTACAAGAAGAGTTTGGTTGATTTAAAAGTGAATAATGGCTACTCTACAAAGTATTAAATGAAGATTATGTATTTTTTTGCATTGTACAATTACTTTTTTCACCCATTAAAATGGATAAATGGGATTTATTTCTTTTTAATCAATTTTTCTGTTTTCTATGCATATTTATTTATTATGCATCTATGTACATTTAATATGAAAAGTATGATTTTCCATTAGTTTGAAATATAATAAATTAAACATTTCTATGTGTACGAATATTTGTACGCACCCCTCTGTATGTATATATATATATGTGCGTGCGCGCGTGTGTGTGTGTGTGTTTGTGTGCGTGCGTGAATGAGTATTTCGGCAGTATATGTTCATTTTAACATGTTTCAGTGAATAATATAGACATATTTTGTCTACTTATTTTTATACTGATTCTTTCCAGTTGTTAAAAAGTTACAGTGATCAAAATTTGAACTATAGCAAGTGTGACTGAGAGTTTCCATACGTATTTCTGTCAACACAAAGGTTTATTGCATAACGAGTTTCCCAATCGTCTTCCCGTCGCGAAAGCATTCTGGAAACTAGTCAGGTGTGACAAGCAGTATTTTGTAGGATGTGTTGTAGGATGTGTTCAATCGGGAATAACAGGTCAGCTTATTAAATGTATAGTAATTATATGGCTCTGTCTTCCTGTATACAGCACACTGCTAGCAGAGAGGCCCTGTTTACACTCAAACTGCTACAAGAAAACTGGCACGGTTATGCTCAAACTTCAATATATCTATATATGTATGTATCTCTCTCTCTCTCTCTCTCTCTCTCTCTCTCTATATATATATATATATATATATATATATATATATATATATATATAATAAAAGTGAAGATCGAAGCAAGCATATAAAAAGTGAACATTGAAGTCAACACTTAGAGGCGACAGGCTGTTTGATGCTAGACGCAATTGTCAGGTCACGACGACCGCGTCTAGCATGAAACAGCCTGTCGCCTTTAATGTTGACTTCAATGTACACTTTTATATTTACACACGCTCTGTCTCTGATATTGAGCACTTTATCCCATAAATATAGCACACCTTAAGACTATATTTCTTCTTATATAAATATATATATATATATGTATATATATATATATATATATATATATGTGTGAAAGGTGATATGATATTTATATATAAACTTTGAATATATATATATATATATATATATATATATATATATATATATATATATATTCGAAGTTTATTCGAACCGCACAACTTGCCATAATCTGAATAAATGCCCTTACATTGCATTTTATTTTGTGATCTCTGGTTGGTCGAGCGGAGAACTTTTCTCTTTGGAAATGAAATTCAACAATATTGGCTCTCTTAACTAATCAATTAAGCATCTCTCTACGGTACGGACTTAATGGGTTTTATTAAAATTATTTTAGCCTGGTATATAGCTCTAAGGTATCATGCAGCCTCCAAGGGCTGGATTCACTATTGCACCAAGACTTTGCGAGCGTAATTTGATAATCCAAACACCACGGTGTGGGCATATTTATTTTCTTGTATTATTTTAGCCGAAGGTCTCAATTATGGAGCTGCCCCTCCGGATCGCCCTCGAAACCGTGATAGAATTCCAGGAGCTTGTTCGACGTCAATGTGTCCAGATATCTGTCTATATAATATCCCGTGTCTCGTTATTGTTGACGTGGATGTGCTGTTCACTGTTTTCTATCTAAGCTTCGTTGGGTGTGTTCTCACGTATCGGTCGCATAGGTGCATGCTCACCAAATATCAAGCAACATCGGCTGACGGGTCCTGCGGCGAATTGTCGCTTAGGTTCGTCGAGTACTTTGCTAGAAGTGATGAGGTTTTGAGATCCGTGCACCCGATAAACAAATTAGATTTGGGGTTGTTGTTTGGTTTTCTCTAGTAAATAAAGTGATAGGTAACGAATGGATGGATGGATGGAAGAAAGAAAGAAAGAAAGAGAGAAAGAAAGAAATAAAGAGAGAAAGAAAGAAGTAAGTAAGGAAGGAAGGAAGGAAGGAAGGAAGGAAGGAAGGAAGGAAGGAAGGAAGGAAGGAAGGAAGGAAGGAATGCGTGAGGGGGAAAGGAAGGAAGGGAGAAATGTGCGATAAATAAATATAATAGATGTAAAATTAAAAGAAGTAAAGAAAGAAAGAAAGAAAGAAAGAAGGAAGGAAGGAAGGAAGGAAGGAAGGAAGGAAGGAAGGAAGGAAGGAAGGAATGCGTGAGGAGGAAAGGAAGGAAGGGAGAAATGTGCGATAAATAAATATAATAGATGTAAAATTAAAAGAAGTAAAGAAAGAAAGAAAGAAAGAAAGAAAGAAGGAAGGAAGGAAAAAAGGAAGGAAGGAAGGAAGGAAGGAAGGAAGGAAGGAATGCGTGAGGGGGAAAGAAAGGAAGGGAGAAATGTGCGATAAATAAATATAATAGATGTAAAATTAAAAGAAGTAAAGAAAGAAAGAAAGAAAGAAAGAAAGAAGGAAGGAAGGAAGGAATGCGTGAGGGGGAAAGGAAGGAAGGGAGAAATGTGCGATAAATAAATATAATAGATGTAAAATTAAAAGAAGTAAAGAAAGAAAGAAAGAAAGAAGGAAGGAAGGAAGGGAGGAAGGAAGGAAGGAAGGAAGGAAGGAAGGAAGGAAGGAAGGAAGGAAGGAAGGAAGGAAGGAAGGAAGGAAGGAATGCGTGAGGGGGAAAGGAAGGTAGGGAGAAATGTGCGATAAATAAATATAATAGATGTAAAATTAAAAGAAGTAAAGAAAGAAAGAAAGAAAGAAGGAAGGAAGGAAGGAAGGAAGGAAGGAAGGAAGGAAGGAAGGAAGGAATGCGTGAGGGGGAAAGGAAGGAAGGGAGAAATGTGCGATAAATAAATATAATAGATGTAAAATTAAAAGAAGTAAAGAAAGAAAGAAAGAAAGAAGGAAGGAAGGAAGGAAGGAAGGAATGCGTGAGGGGGAAAGGAAGGAAGGGAGAAATGTGCGATAAATAAATATAATAGATGTAAAATTAAAAGAAGTAAAGAAAGAAAGAAAGAAAGAAGGAAGGAAGGAAGGAATGCGTGAGGGGGAAAGGAAGGAAGGGAGAAATGTGCGATAAATAAATATAATAGATGTAAAATTAAAAGAAGTAAAGCAAGAAAGAAAGAAAGAAAGAAAGAAAGAAGGAAGGAAGGAAGGAAGGAAGGAAGGAAGGAAGGAAGGAAGGAAGGAAGGAAGGAAGGAAGGAAAGAAGGAAGGAATGCGTGAGGGGGAAAGGAAGGAAGGGAGAAATGTGCGATAAATAAAAATAATACATGTAAAATTTAAAGAAGTAAAGAAAGAAAGAAAGAATGAAAGAAAGAAAGAAAGAAAGAAAGAAAGAAAGAAAGAAAAGAAGGAAGGAAAAATGGAGGGAGGGAGAGGAAGGGAGGAAGGGAGGAAGGAAGGAAGGAAGGAAGGAAAGAATGTGAAATAAATATAATAGATGTAAAATGAAAAGAAGAAAGAAAAATAGAAATGAAAGAAAGAAAGTAGGAAGATGTAAGAAATAGTAAAGACCGAAAAAAAAGTAATAAACAAAGAAAGATGGTGTGATAAATAGAAGAAGGAAGGAAAGACAGAAGGAAATAAGGAAAGACGGAAATAAAGAAAGTGTAAGAAAGATATAATAGATGTAAAATGGAAAGTAAGTAAAGAAAGAAAAAAAAACGAAAGAGAGTAATACAAAAGAAAGAAAGAAAGAAAGAAAGAAAGAGTAAAAGAAAGAAATAGAAATAAAAAGAAGGAAACAAACAAAGAAACAGAAATAAAAAGCTATAAAGAAATAAAGAAGGAAAGAAAGATGATGTAAGACTTATAATAGATGTAAAATGTAACGTAAGTAAGGAAAGAAAGAAAAAAATATAATAAAATGTTAGAAAGTAAGAAAGAAAGTATCTGTAAGAAATATTAATTAAATAAGTAATAAACAAAGAAAGAACGAGTAATAAATAGAAATAACATTTAAGAAAAAGGAAGGAAAGAAGGAAAAAAAGAAATGAAGAAAGAACGTGTAAAAAAAAGATATAATACATGTAAAATATAAAAAAGGAAAGAAAGGGAGAAATAGAAATAAAATATGAAAAAGAAAGAAAAATAGAAATAAAGAAACAAACAAAGTGCAATGTAATAAAGAAAGAAAAGAAGAAAATAAAGGAAGAAGGTTTAATTAACAGATATTATAGATGTAAAGGTATTAAAGAAAGGGAAAAAAAGCGGTAGCTGTGTCCACTAAAAGCAAGAAAACGAACGTATTAGAAAGAAAGAACAAAAAAGAAAGAAAAAACGTAATAAATGAATGGCTAAATAAAAAAAGACAGAAAATAAAGAAAGAGGAGGAAAAACAAACGGAAGCAAGGAAAGAAAAGAAAATAAAAAAGAAGAAAAGAAGGTAAGAAAGTTAACAAAAGAATGAAATAAAGTAAGAGAATAAAGAAATAAGGAACAAACGAAATAACAAAGAAAAAATAAAACGAGAAGGAAAGAAAAACGTAGATACTGAAAGAAAGTGAAAAGTAACAAATCAGAGAAAAAAGACAGAATGAATGAATAGTAGAATGAATGAATGATAGAATGAATAAATAAAACGAAAAAAAAAATGTCCTCTATCATAATACCCGGAGGCAGAATTTAAACAAAAAAGTAAACTCTTTTTCCATCAAAACAAAACACAGAATTTACATTTTCTCTATTTTCTTTATGTTTTTGCAAATAGCTAACACGTTTGAAAGTACCTTGTGGTAATTTCGATCCGAATCTATCTTTCAATCCATGGGGGCGTGGGGGGGTTATTTTTTTTTTCCATTTCTACTGTCTATGTTAAGGAAGATAACTCATGTCATCAGATGCGTCTTGCTACTGATTTTGTCGTAGTGATTTCGCTCGTTTACCTCTACCGTTGAACTAGAATATTAAGTTGTCACAAGAAGTCACACATTTTTTGACTGGTTGCTGTTCCGGTCGTCTAACGAATTAAACTCCTTAGTAAGTAAAAAAAATCTTGACTTATTCTGGACACTTACTTTCCAGATAATCTTCATTCAATATATTGTTATTCATAAGCCCAATGAAAATTATCACAATGAAAGAATGTCGAGTAATCTCCCTGTATGAGTATAAACTCTGAAAAAGAACCAATTTTACATCGAATCATTACATGCGATGAAGAATGGATACTCTTTGACAACAATAAGAGAGTAGGACAATGTTTAGATTCAAGTGAATCATTAAAGCTATACCCAAAATCTCCACTGCACCATGAAATGTTAATGGTTACTGTAAGGTGGTCTTTCAAAGGGGTTATACATTATTCATTCTTGCCTCAAGGGAAAACAATAACAGTAATCTCGCATTGTGGATAAATTGAGTGTAGGAACGAAACATTTAAAAAAACAAACATCCTAGACTTGTGAATAGGGGTGGCCCAAGTTTGTTGCACGACAACGCTTGGTCGCACGCTCTTCAATCAACTGTCCAAAAACTGCATAGACTGAATTATAAAATTTTGCCGCCTCTTCCATATTCACCTGGTATCTATCCTACTGATCATCACTTAGTTAAGGATTATTAGGTTTTCATAGACAATAAAACATTATCCAATAATGAAGGAGTAATCGAAGCATTTGAACTGATTATCACATCAAAGTACGAGAATTTTTTAAAAGATGCGATCAAGAATTTAGAGCTTAGTTGGAGAACAGTCATTGATGAACGTGATGCCTATTTCAACTAAATAAATTAGGCATTTAACATTTCATATGCCTTTTATTCATTTCCTATAAAGTGTATAATTTCATTTGTAATAATCTATACTTATTTTTCCACTACACGACCGGAGATCGATTTCACGACGACCAAGCTAACTAGATAAGCTTATCCCTCAAAAAACTAAGCGTTCCTCGTGTTGAAATGATAATGGTAATATTAACCATTTCAACCCATTCAGCAGCCCAGGATGGAACAGCCAGTGCTATTGTCGGCTGAAATTTATAGAAAGTGTGAGTGAGTTTGAGAAATTTATTTTCCTGAAAAATTGTTCCGATCGAATATTAGAACAATTTTTCAAGAAAATGAGATTCTCAAGCTCACTCACACGTTTTTTTTTTATCAATTCGCGTGAAGCAAGATGATAATGCCACTTAGACGCACGAGGCTATTGGGAGTGAAAGAGAATGAAAAGACATTACGAGAGACTGGAAAGCCAAGCCTAAACAGAGAATGAAGGATTAACCTCTACTCCTTTTCAAAAGAACGAGTGGTGGGTGTTTACCGAACGATAGTCTAACGTATCTATTTATATTAAGATGAAAACAAAATAATTTTTTAATAAAATGTTAGTCGCTTTTTTCAGTATAAATGAGAGCTTCCTTCCTAACCTTTTGTTCAATGTTGTGTGGAATGTCAACATCTTTATTATGTTGTTATTTTCTCTTCGAGTTACATTTAGCTGTAACTGCTGTTTAATGTTCTCAGGCAATGTGATTTGTTTTGTTATTTGGTTTGCTTAAGCGTCTCTAGTTACGTGGTAGTTCAGTACTTCTTCAGGGTCTGTTTATATTTCTTATATGAGGCATTTTAATTATTTTACACTATTTACATTGTTCGGACAGTTGTCCTCATCTCTGTTGCCATATTCACGGTGTACGCTCCAGCCTTCTTCAGGACCTGTGTATATTTCTGAGATGAGGTATTTTAAATATTTACACTATTTGCATTGTTCAGACTGTTGTCCTCATCTTTGTGGCCATATTCACGACGTTTCGACCGTTGTACGCTCCAGCCGTCTTCAGGATCTTTACATTTCTGATATGACATATTGCAATTATTTAGACTATTTACATTGTTCGGAATGTTGTCTTCATCTTTGATACCATATTCACGACTTTTCGGCAGTTGTACGTTCCTGCATTCTTTAGTTCCCCAGGGAGACATAACCCAGTGGATTAAAGCGTCCGTTGGATCCAGTGTCTTGACCCAAATAGTTGTGAGTTCAAAACCTGTCTACTGCAGTGATAAGCAAAAACGTGGAGAGTTGAGTTAAAGGGAGATAACTGACATATACAGAAGAGACATGGCACGTGGAACTAGAACAATCTACTCCGGTCGACGAAATAAAGGTTTTTTTCCACTTATAAATTTCCGGCCATTTAGTGAAACTATCAACTACTACATGATATTGTGATCCATTCATAGTAGCTGCGAAATATATATGTAGTCTGTCTTCGGCCAAGGTTCTATCTTTGTGATAGGTATTTTTGCTGCCAGTGTACAACCTCTAAAAGTTTTCACTATTTTTTCAATATCGTCGTCCATTCTGGTCCAATGTACAGAACTTCTCATCGGGGATTTCATTTTTGAAATAACGGGATGTCCGCTACGGAAATCCTTCAATATTTGCATCTGTAACAAATTAGGTATTACAACACTTTGCTCGAATATTACTACACAGATACAGAGCGAGTAAGCGTTTAAGTCTGGATTTTGTTCTTTCTTACATTCTTTCAATTGTTTTTGTTGATTTTTTATTGCAATAAGGACGTCATTTTCCGCTTTTTTTATTTTTTCCAGGATAACTGGTAACACTCGTACTTCGTTGCACAAAACATTTTTATTTCCATTCCACCTTTTAGTGCTGCAGTTCTGAAATTTTAGGCATTGATCTTGGTAATCTATCCGCATCACCTAATTTTTAGACAGTTGGTACTCCATCGTAAAATCACAGTGTAATATGTTACCCCGGCGTTGTAGTCTATTACCTCTATGCGTAGGTATTCTTTCCTTAAAAAACATATATTATAAATAGAGGACTGTGGTCTGTTTGCAACCTAAATTTTCTTCCATGAGTAAATTTATGAAATTTCTTCACAGCAAATATAATTACTAGAACTTCTTTTTCTATCTGGCTGCAATTTTCCTCTGTTGGCAGAAACAAGCGTGAAGCACGAGCGAAGGCTTTCATTTTATCGCCATCTTATTTGTATAAAAAAACCGCTCCAATACCGTAATCATTAGCATCTGACGTTATTACAATTTCTGTTTTTGGATTGTCATGTGCTAATGATAAACCTGACGTAAGTCTTTTTTTTTTCCTTCAACGTCTTTTGAGAATTTTCATTCCAGTTCGACTTTACTCTTTTTTAAAGATTGTTCAGAGAAGTTTTCAAATTACGCATATTATGCACATATAGTTGATAGTAGTTAGCCTGTCCTAGAAAAGTTTGTAACGTAGTCTGTTTGTTGGTGGAGGCATATTTTTAATTGTGCTTGCCCTCGACGATCTTTTTGACGACCAATTTTATCAACAATTTGACCAACGTATTTAACTTTCGGCAAAAACAATTCTTATTTTTCTGTACTATGTCCTCCACAACACAAACAAAGATGCAAACATTAAGTCCCCGCAGCCATCCCTTTTTCACTTTTAGAATATAACTTTCGATTGCATTTTGCTATTTTAAAAGTAAAAATTCATGTGGTTGAGGTAGCAAAGTGGAAAGTTCATAAGAACACTTATGAAAATATTTATGGAAAACGAGATGGAAGCCAGGTTACGACAGTGGAAAAGGTTTGAAGAGCATGAAACCACATCCTAATTGCTGTTGTTTCCAAGTCCAACCTGACTCGTGGTTTTAGCAGGTGTTAGGGTCCCAGATAGGTATGGCTAAATAGGTAATCACCCAAATGGGTCAAAACAGGATGTAAGTATAAAAACAGATTGAGATAGTAAAAATTTATGCAATGCATTTTTCGAAAAAAAATTCCCAGCAATATATTTTTATAAAAGAAATTACAAAAGCCGCAAACAAAATTAAATTTCGGAATTTAATGACCCATAAGGTGTTGATGTGCCACTAAACAAGCAAACAAGAAATATCTGTCCATTAAATATAACCACCTTTCCTTTAATTATAAGCCCCACCTCAAAAAAAGAAAGGAAAAGAAAAAGAAACCTGAAGGAATACGGAAAACAATGAATGAAGCAAAATGAATTCACAATTAGAAGGCAAATAAACAATGAAATATATCTGAAATAGTATTAGTAACAAAGATTCCCACAGTTGTAAACTAAACCGATGTCGCTTTTAAAAGTTACAGAACTTTACACGGTCTAGTCACTAGACAGTGTAATGATCTGACATTGTTAAGTTAAACTTATTACCTGAATATGAAGATGAATTGCTGTATCTTCGTTGTGCTTTCTCCCTTAAGAATGCTCTTGAGAAATTAAATTTGTGCACATTTTGGGTTAAGAACAAAGTGGAATTCCCACTACTGAGTAAAAACCCTATTTTATTACTAATGCCGTTTATAAGTACTTACTTGTGTGAACTGGGATTTTTCAAATTAACTCAATTTAAGTCAAAGGACCGAAACAAGCTCAACACTGCACCTGATATGCGTGTAGTTGGAATCAACTGCCTATGAAGAAACAAGCACATTAAATGACCTTTTTTCAAATATTATTTATTTTATCTTTGCCTTGGAATTTTTTTATTCATACAAAGAGATAATACAAATAGACACATGCAAGTCCAACATGTGCGGATAAGAAATATGAATATATATAAATATAGATTGCCCATGCTAAATAAATGAACCTATTGGACAGAGTTTACTATTTACATAAGAATACATTGTAAAATAAAAATCATCGACTTTAATATGCAAATTCATTGTAAATGCTTTTCTTTTAACTATAAGAACGCATTGTAAAGGATTTACTATAAAAAGTGATTGTCTATAATTTATCATAAAAATGCATTGTTAATGCGTTCCTTCGAAAATGTACCGTAAATGATTTACTTTGAATATACGATATAGATATCTAATATGAAAATACGTTCATTATTTACATTATTCGGACTATTATCCTCATCTTTGTCGCCATATTTATTACAACGTTTCGGCCTTTCAGTATCTGTCTATATTTCTGAGATGAGGTATTATGTACACTATTTACATTATTCGGACTATTGTCCTCATCTTTGTCGCCATGTTTATCACAATGTCCTTCTTCAGGTGGTTGGAATGTCGAACTGAACCCTTTATTTCGCTCACTGGGGTATTCTAGTTCCACGTGACATGTCCAATGGATGTCAGTTATCTCCTGTTAATTAATCTCGAATTACAACGTTTCGGCCGGTGGTTTCTTCAGGTGGTTGGAATGTCGAATTGAACTGGGGTAGACTGTTCTAGTTCCACGTGCCATGTTTAGTGGATGTCAGTTAACAGTTATCTCCTGGTAATTCCCCTCTTCATGTTCTCCACTGCCTTAACCGGGTATTGAACTCACACTCTTTGGGTCCTGTCACTGCATCTACCCAACGCCTTTATCCACTGTGCCACCAGCTGAACTCAAGGTAACATGGCACAGTGGATAAAGGCGTTCTCAACCTGGATGAGTATGCGCCCTGGGCATCGATGTAATATTACTCGGGGTCCACACAAAAAATAGCAAATTAATTTTAAATTTTTGTTTTAGCTCCTTTAATTATTTATGCATTAATTAATTTATTTTAAATATTTGAAGTTACTGAATTAAACGTTTTCATTTTTTAAAATTTTTATGGCCATGTATATTATATATATATATGACCTTAGTCTGGGGATAGGCAACACATATTTTAGAAAATACACTTTCAGAATTATAAAACAAAAGGATTTTCTAAAAGGCCTTTTGATGACTTGAAGAATAATCACAGACACTGTGTCTCCATTTTCTTGCTTATTCTTATTTTCGCATTCTTCTTGACGCACTCTCAGCTATTTTATATAATTTCGAATTTTAAAAAAATGGCATTCTCATTCATCTGGGTATCTTTAAAGCGTCTGTTAAGGATTCAACGCTATTCGGAACAAGGCGGAATTTTAATAGAACCTGGAAAATATTGTCTTCAAAGCAAATGAAAACTTTATCCAGGATAATCAAGAGGTTCACTTTTCCCACCCAGTAAAATAATAGAAATAAAAATAAAAGTAAGAAAACAAATCTAACCCCCAAGGAAGAGAAAATCATTCTTAAAAAATAGATTATTTCGACAAAGGTAAAAAGTCTAGCAAGGATTTAAGAAAAGAGGATTGTAGCTGGGGAAAAGAATCAATATAAAAAAAAAACAATAAATTTTTTTTTAAAAAGAAAGGGGATGAAATTTTCTCCTTAAAAAGACCGGAAATATATATTTTTTCAGTTAGGAAGAAATCTTTTAAAAGATGAAAGAATATGTATCAAGCAGGAAACAATTTCTTGAAGAAAACTAAAAAGTGTTCTTCAAAGAAAACGCGATGAAGAAATCACAGAAAATGTTAAAAGAGAAAAAAATCAAAAATTGAAAAAGAAAAATTGAAACGAGAAAATAAAAAGAGATTTCGCATTAATGAAAATAAAAAAAAATGACAAAAAATATTGTCAACAAAGAGAGAAAACAGATAAATTCATTGTAAAAAAAAATATTTTTCTTTTTATATTGCCCAACTGGAAATTAAGGAATTGTCAACCGTAGCAAAGAAAAAACGAAAATAACAGATGATTTGTGAAAGAAAAGGAGAAATCTTCCAAAATGAATGTGAAATTATTTCTAAGCAGAAAAAATTATCAGCTCATGTTTCATATTTATCCTATATCTCGAAATTTTACCATCACCTTTTGATATAATGCCAATTATATTTAGAAAACAGGTAGACACGATAAAACCTAAACATTGTATACAGGTATTATGATTATTTTACTTCTAGTTTTATTCCCTCTTATTATTATTGATGTTAGGTGTAATATTTTCACAACTATTATATTGTCACTAGTTGTCATCGATCTTATTATTGTTGCTTTTTCGATGAAGCATTTTCACGAATAATTATTGTATTACTAATTTTATCCTTCTTATTATTCTTGTTTCTAGATTGGGGATGTTCATTTTTATTTTACTATTGTGTTATTTTGTCTTTAGATGGAGTATTTTTAGAAGGAGTATATATATTATTCAAACGTTATTTCGGTGGATACAGTGGCTGTTTGTTCCTTAGATAACAAAAAGACAAACATTGCTAAGAGATGCAAAGAGTAGGCAGTTGTGGAGAGCCATGATCACCAAAGTCCTGAAAGGACAGAAAAAAACAGCAAGTACGCTAACAAGATTGTGTAAATGGATGTCAATACAGGAAATAGGAGAAATAGTAAAAATTCCTAATATTGCTCAGCTACAAATGATACAAAGTTGTGGAGAGCCATGATCCACCAGGTCCTGAAGGGCCACGACATATAGAAGCATTGAATACAACAAATAAATAATACCTTGTTATTTTTTGTCATCTTTTCTAGAGCTTTCGACTATCCTCAGGAACAAAATATATTGTCAAGGAAAACAAATATATATATATATATATATATACATATATATATATATATATATATATATATATATATAAATATAAAAGTGAACATAGAAGTCAACACTTAGAGGCGTCAGTCTGTTTCATGCTAGATGCAATCGTCGGGCCACGATTGCATCTAGCATGAAACAGACTGACGCCTCTAAGTGTTGACTTCTATGTTCACTTTTATATTTACACACGCTCTATCTCTGATATTGAGCACTTTATCCCATGAATATAGCACACTTTAAGACTATATTTCTTCATATATATATATATATATATATATATATATATATATATATATATATATATATATATTATTCAAACGTTATTTCAGTGGATACAGTGGCTGTTTGTCCCTTAATAAATGATTAGGGATAAAAAAGACAAACATTGCTAAGAGATGCAAAGAGTAGGCAGTTGTGGAGAGCCATGATCACCAAAGTCCTGAAAGGACAGAAGAAACACCAAACAAGATTGTGTAAATGGATGTCAAAACAGGAAATAGGAGAGATAGTAAAAAGCCTAATATTGCTCAAACCTACAAATGATAGAATGTTGTAGAGAGCCATGATCGACCAGGTCATGAATGAACAGAGGGTAACGGCAAGTAAACTAACAAACTTGAATAAATGGATGGCAAAACAGGAAATAGAAGAGATAAGAAAAAGATAAATACTGGTAAGTGCTACAACTGAGAGGATGTTGTGGAGAGCTATGATCGGCCAGGTCCTGAAGGGACAGAGAGTAGCGGCAAATAAACTAACAAACTTGAATAAATGGATGACAAAATAGAAACCAGGAGGGATAATATAAAGACAAATATAAGTAAGTGCTACAAATGAGAGGATGTTGTGGAGAGCCCTGATCGACCAGGTCATGAATGAATAGAGAGTAGCGGCAAGTAAACTAACAAACGTGAATAAATGGATGACAAAAAAGACACCAGGAAGGATAATATAAAGAAAAATATAGGTAAGTGCTACAACTGAGAAGATGTTGTGGAGAGCCATGAGCTGCCTGAAGGTAACCGGTGAGACAAAGCAGAAGAAGAATTCTCAACAGAAAACATAATTTCAGGAATTTCAAAAAGAAAAAACTGTTTTATTACATTAATAAAAGAATGTCTATTAAGTTGGGAGCCAAATAAATAAACTTACGATCGAGAACGAAATCATTTTCGATTTGTTCATTTCAGAAGAAACATTTTGTTCAATTAATTTATCTGACGATTAAAAGCACCACGCCTGTCAGGAGCGTCGAACGAAATCTTCCGAATCACAAAATAATAAAATAGACAGATCTATGTGACCGTTTTCACGGAAAGGGTGGGACTGAGATGCCAAACTAGAAACACGATTAAATTCATGCAGTTTGGGAACCAGCGAAAACATCTCGTCGGAGTAATTGCCGTGAAAGTACTCGTAGAAAAGACAGAGGGAAGTATGACTGTAGACGAGATTGCCAGTCTAGAACCAATCACATTGCATATACATCACAACTTTCATCTAAGGAATGTCACGCTTATTAAAAGGAAAAATAGCTTACATGGAAAATTCTTTAGGTTGCCGCTATCGAATCTTCAGTAAGTCAGTCAGGTGCAATGGATGATACACAGGTGAGCAAATTGAAAGCATGTTCATAGTTGATATTACGGAGTGTTGACTTATTCTTTTTCTTAATACGCTTCCATTATTTCAAGCCTGTGGCTATCATATTTATATTATTAACAAATATGTTACGGAGGGAGTTTGGTAGGGTTCCGCGTGTATTTAAATGAAACCGAATTGAGCTATGGTTAGAGACCTGTAACGTGAGTCTTCCTGTTAGGCATGTTGGAGTATATCCAATATAATTATTTATTAATTTAATTTGATTGGAAACATACTTCCTTAAGGGATCTGTGAATTCGTAAATAATATATGTTCCCTGTAATTTGGATCTTGCAGTCATATAACTGCAGATACATACATAAAAATCTATACAGTTAAAAGTAAAAATTAGATCATCCTTGATAATGGCTAAAGAATAGCCGAAAGTGCTCGGACATTTTTTTAAAAAAGCTTTTCACCCCAGGCAAGGCTGGAAGCCACTAGCAGGCAAAGGGTTACAGAGGATTTGGAGCGAGATCAAATAGGAGTATTAAAGGAAAGGATATGGAGAAGGATAGAGGATAGATCAAGGCAACTGGAGATGTCGATTGACGTTATACTTGAATAGTTGGAGATAAAAGTCATCAGGGAATCAGGAATGAGGAAGGGAATTCCATAGGCGTGAGGTGCGAGATATGAAGCTATTGGAGTAGAAGAGACGTCTACATTTAACAGTTTCAACAGTGAAAGGGTGTGAACGGGATGCCAGCCTCGTAGGACGCTTGAATTCATGGAGCCTGGGAACCAGCGATAGCAGCTCATCATACAGAACATTTTGAAAATGTCTACATAATATTTGTCCGGGGAAGAAAAAAGTTATAGGAACACAAGAAAATTAAATAAAAAAAACTTACCCGAAATACAATGTCAGCTGAAAAAGGATGATATGAAAAATTGAAAAAAACGGAAATTTTTTCTTGACCAACACGATTCGTTCTATGGTGGACTTAATTAAGGATTATATTTTGCAAAAAGTATTTATAAATAAATCTAAAAATCTCGTTAGTTTTTACATTTTTTTTATATTTAAGAACGTTCATAAATATACTAACTGAAAGTCTACGGTGGAAGCTAAATGATGCAATTTAATATCTAACAAAAGAAAGTGAGTAAATATTGTTATTGCTTTCGTCGATTTTTTTAATATTATGTAATTAATATTTATTTCATTTTATTTTGAGTATTTAATTTATATATATATATATATATATATATATATATATATATATATATATATATATATATATTAAATAATAGAAGTTTATGTATTATCCTTTTTATTTTTATTTTTTTTAAATTTATCAGCATGTATGTTGGCTTTGGAACGGGGTATGTATATCTTTTAGGAAAGGAGATATTTGAAAAAAGTCCGAGACGCAGATTTAATTTTTGGTAATATTCTATAGACACGGTGGAATAATGGATAACAGTTCGGATTGAGTAATCTGAGAGCCGAGTTCGAATTCCAATCAAATCCATTACATCCACCTACGTGCTAATACCCTTGGGAAAGGTGTGAATCTTCTTCTCCTCCCCCCTATTATGGTTAAATAGCAGGATGGCAACTGGCTTAACGTAAAAAGAAATGGCAACCTTCTGCGGGAAAAATCTGTCTCGTCAGTCATGTATCGAAAGATACGTGATCGCCAATGTGTATCATGTATGGCACTTAACTGACTGGACATTATTGCTGATAGTACAATTGCGTTACTCTGAACGATGTTGCTGTGGATACACATGTTTTAATAGACGTCCTGCTTTTTAATAGTGTAAATTACGTATACTGACCTGCACATTCGAGAGAACTAACAAAGAAAAATCTGTTGTGGGCAGTGTTGGAACCTGTGTTTCTACTTTTATGGGGGGGAAATACCGTCTGATCCGATGTGCTTCAGAGCACTCGGCAACAGAGTACCACAGCACAGCAAGTTTCAATTAACTTTATAAAGAATGCTCATGTAATCAAACGTGTGTGAGCAAGTAGGTGAAAACAAAGATATACGTCAAAGATGAAAGGTGTATATCAGAGAACAATAAGTGAAAAAATCATTACTAGCCGAGATGGACAGAAACAGAGCAGCAGGGCCAGATAGGATTGTAATCAACAAGCAATCAGTTTGAAAATTACAGGATTTACTAGATTATTGAAATATTTAAGGAAATATACGACAATGGCGAAATACCCGAAGGTTTTAGTAGATCTGACTTTATAATAATGCCAAAAACGACGAAAAGTTTAAAAAATAAACCTAGTAGAATAGAACTTTCGGTTGCATATAGTTATTTCAACAGACCTAGTTGGCAATCGAGCAAAACGATTAAATTATGTGGTTGAGGTACTAGCGAGGAAACCTCATGAGAACAATTACCATGAAAATCTTTATAGAAAAAGGCGTGGGAAACCAGATTACGATGGTAGGGATCTGACTAAGAGCGAAATGCCAGATCAGGACCGATAACATTGCATATTCTTATTTGGGTTTTGTCAAGAAACTCGAGATGTATAGCAAACTCACCAGGCATGATGTGGTAGCAATGTTCAATGCACGAACGAATTGTAAACTTACGAATGTGCAAGATAGATTCTGACGTAAGAAAAAGTGTCTTGCACGACAAAGTTAATAAACTTTCCTTGCACCTGACCTAGCAATTGATTCAATATAATCATTCCACTTCAAATCATTCGACGAAGAAGGCGCAAAATGTTACACTCCTGGAGGTTGGCATTAGGCATGTTGATGGAGGGTAAAAAATGTTTCTATTCGAGGACTAAAAACGGCGGTTTTGGAGTCACGTCCTTGCCTAACCAGGGATGATGAAACACGAACCCGGTCGGAAGGTTATCGTTTTAATCACACGGTCACATTCCCAAAATATCAAGTTATAAACGAATCTAACTTGCGTTGGAATTCGTGCTTAACAAGTCTTTTCGAATGATAATAAATAATTTAGCGCACTGAAAGAATAGGTTTCTTTTTCTATACCTGTCTCTTGATGAATGAGATCGAATTTCCAGGAATTGTGTCTGAACTTTAAGACATTCAAAAGAAATATCCTCGGATCCTCGTTTTATATTTTCTTTATTTCCTTATATTTCCAGCTGTGCCGCGATGTTTTGCTTGTAAACTGTATTTGACGCACGTGTTTTGAACCTAAGAACGAAAAAAAACCCCAGACATCTGTGACATCAAGCGCAAAAAAAAGTTAGTTTAAAAAATAGGCGTAAAATACACAAGGACCTATCGAATGCAAACATAACGTAGTGTCTACAAAGCTTTGGAAAGAAACAAAATGAAGATGAAACAGAAGAACCTATAAAATAGATAAAAAAAAAATACAAAAGAAACAGTAGGAAAGAGCTTCTTTTTTTTTTAATGTCGAAGTAAATACTTGCTTGCCAGACGGTTTTCTATATTTAAAAGTCTTTGTTGTCAGGATTCCTTTTAAAGAGAGCAACCAACAATTTTTAGCAAGCTGAGCACGTCCCATTGATGGACTGTGCAACAGGGCAACAGTTAAAAAGTATTTATATGAACGGGTATTCACACGCGCAGAGGGACGCGCGCATGCACAAATTCTGCACAGATGCGCGTGAACACACACAAAAACATTCTCAAACACACATATACATACACCTATATATGTTAGAAATAAGGTTAATATTAGTTAATTGAATGAAAAATAAATGAGAAAAATCCTAATTGACGCGTTTCTGTTCTAGAAGGAACTTCTTCGGACATAGCTTTATCGATGGGGTTATATATATATATATATATATATATATATATATATATATATATATATATATACATGAGAAAAATTATATATATATACATACATGAGAAAAATTTATATTACTAAATGTATATAACTAAAATGATAAAAAATAAAAGTTTACTGAATTGGTGAAATAATTTAGCTATCTTTGTCATAAAGCTTACTTAAAAAAAATATTTAACCTGGTACTATACATACTTATACTCGATAAGAAAAAATAATTTTACATACTGTAAGTAATTCTAATACATTTACTTGGTTTTAAAAAGAAATATAGTATATTAAATATTAAAAATTAAATTTTTTAGAAATGTAGTTAAAACATATTCTAGCCTAACCCCCCGCCCAAAAAAATCTTTAAGTATACAAATAGAAAAATACCGTAAGAATTTTTGTCTATCTTTCCACTAGACCTGATTCTCTGCTGATTGATATGCATAATTTCTAACCTTGAACCCCACAAAGCATGTGAACACGATGGTACCATTGTAATAGTCATTAAGAAGTGTGCTCTCGAACTGGCTCATGTTCTCTCTAAACTGTATAATAAATACCTCTTGATGTCCTGCTTACTGGAAGTCAACGTCTGTTGTTCCGTCTGACCCATAGAACTATCGGCCTATGCTGTGTAGGGTGAATTTAAAATTATGCCAATATATCAAACCGACAATTATTCTTACCTATAAATGCAAGAAAAAAAATTCATAAACATATTTAAACCAGCACATAAATGAAAATTAAAACAACACACACAATACAAAAATATGTAAAATCGATCTAAGAAACACACAGGGGGCATTAAAAGATAAAAATACAGATATCTTTCCTCACTCTTTCTCGGACCAATCTTAATTGTTTTATTACCCTTCACGCAGAAGAACATTGTCAAGTTCAAAGAAGACATTTGTGTCACTAACACACACAAAAATAGAATGTTTGACATCGCGATGGTTTAACATCGAAAAACATTAGAAAAATTAATTCCTCTTAATAATATGTGTAAATATCCACTCTTTGTCTGATGAAGGTCGCGAGACCGGAAACGCTTGTAGCAAAATTATGAAAAATGAAGCATAACATAATTTTTAAAAATCCACATTACAGCCAAAAACGTTTGCGGTTTCTGATTTCTTTTTAGTATATATATATATATATATATATATATATATATAAAGACATTTATATTATGTTTAACGTTCTTTTTATAGATACATGTATTTAAGCAAATGCTCTGTTTTATAATAAACAGTATTAAATAACATTTACCGGCCTGAATGTCCGAGAAATTTTCATAGAAAATTTTCGCTCTCCGACAGGAATCGAACCTGTATCCTATACGGAACCATCATTTCGCGTGATGTGCCTTAACCTTTCGGCCACAGAGCGGCGTCTGGTTAGCAAGGTCGATTTTACTATCTTTAAACTTAAATCTTCCATGAATCTCTTCTATTCATATCTGCTCTAGCGTATCAAATGTAAACAAATGACGTCATATATTTTATATATAAATAAATTGTCGGGCTATGTCCAATTCTAAAATATATGACGTCATTTGTTTACATTTGATACGCTAGAGCAGATATGAATAGAAGAGATTCATGGAAGATTTAAGTTTAAAGATAGTAAAATCGACCTCGCTAACCAGACGCTCATCTGTGGCCGAAAGGTTAAGGCACATCACGCGAAATGATGGTTCCGTATAGGATACAGGTTCGATTCCTGTCGGAGAGCGAAAATTTTCTATGAAAATTTCTCGGACATTCAGGCCGGTAAATGTTATTTAATACTGTTTATTATAAAACAGAGCATTTGCTTAAATACATGTATCTATAAAAAGAACGTTAAACATAATATAAATGTCTTTAAATAAATTGTCGGGCTATGTCCAATTCTAAAATATATATATATATATATCAATTACGTGGTGCTGTTTAATTTATATTACAATGAATCATTCATATGAAAAGTAAATTAGTAAAATTAATGTGATAAAATGGCGAATTGATTTCGCTAACTAAACCTTAAAAATGCATTAACCCACTAACCACTAGATGTATCTTATGATCCTTGTTTTTTTTTTAATTATAAACTATATTAGGTCTTCCTTAAATATACAAGTAATGTCGACAAGAATTTTTTGTATATTTAAGGAAGACATAATACAGTTTATAATTTTTAAAAAACCTTCCCTGATCGTTCTTATTTATTTTTTTTATCCACGATTGGTTTGGAAGAGCGAGGATCACAAACAGGTGAGCCAAATTTTGGTTATTTACATGTTTTTTTTTAGGTGGGAGTGTATATATTGTTTCGATTCGCCTCTTTATTTTATCCTTGATCATATTCCCTTGTTCGCTATGTTTTGAATGGAAATAGTAATGGTAATATTAGCCGTTTCCCTATAAGGAAACATTTGGCATTCATTGTTACTGTCGATTAACATTTATAAAATCTTTCTCTTCAAACAAATTTTCAGGGAAATAGATTTCTAGAGTCCAGTAGCTTTTATGGCTCCTTCTTGTTTGGATGGAGGTTTCCTTCCTAACATTTTGTTTGAAGTGGTGTGAAATGCTAACAACATGTTTATGTCATTTTTTCTCTTTGAGTTACATGTGCTCTCCTTTTTAGTTCAGCAACATTTATTGGTCGATTTCCATTGCAATGACTAATAATAATGCAGATCGAAGGAGTGCTCAATTATCGTGGCCTTGTACCAAAATAAGCTTCCAGACCTCATTAGGATGGTTTGAGATTACAATGTTCCATAATACTATGCTAACGGTAATGGTAATATCAGACTTTTCCTAATAAAGAAACTTTTGGCATTCACTGACCGAGCAGCAGGTGTTGCTTTCGACTGAAATTTATAAAATCTTTTTCGAAAAACAATTTTTCAGGAAAAAGTTTTCTCAACTATTATCGCTCTTTCCAGTATTGAGGGCATTTCCTTCGTAACCTTTTATTTGAGCTGGTCTGGAGAACAACCCCTCATGCATATGACCTTGCTTCTTTGGTTCTGCCGGTCCTTAATCCCACTTTTCGCATAAACTAAACAGTAACATGGATACAAATTTTAAAAAAAGAAAGTGTTTAATCGCCTATTCTAAATGGATGATATCAAACTATTTGCCAAAGAAGACAATGAATTCAAGAGTCTCCTCACTTATGGAAAATGTTTAAGATTTCAGATTAGATAAATGTGCAATAGTAACATTCAAGAAGGGGAGAATTACAGAAACGCACTCAATAGATCTAAATTCTGTCACAAGATTAGGGAACTGGAACAAGAAGAAGCCTATAAATACCTAGGGGTCAGCAAAGGAAATGGAATACAGCATACCCAAATAAAGGAAAAACTAAGTAAATAATACTAATGGGCTATGCGTTTGGTGTTAAATACCGACTTGAATTCAGAAAACAGAATATGGGCCATAAACTCTTTGACTGTCATTGTGGTTCAATACAGTTTCAACATCTTTAACTAGACCATAGGTAACATTAAACAAATGGATATCAAAAAGAGAAAGATTCTCACTTTGCCACCGCATGCATCTTCCTAAGGCTGATGTTGTTCGTCTGTGCGCCCAGATCCTAAGGAGGCAGAGGATTATTTCAACTAGAACTGCATTACAAACACACATAATCGATCTTCAAAGACACATCGAACCTACAGAAGACTTTATGATAATCTGTGTGAAATAACAGGAAAAAAAGACATTTTATTCAGTAATAAAGGAAGCCAGTAAATTCAAAAGGGAATTTCAAGTATGTGAAGAAGTGCAAATAAACCCTAATACACCTACTGCAGCGGCAAAGTGCGTAAAAAAGGATGCAAAATCAAATACAATGTACCAAATACAGTAATAATGGCAAGATAAGCCTCTTTCCCGGTCAATGCTCTGCTTGTCCGAAACAAGCTGACCGAGACCGACCTTGTATCCATCAGTGGTTAAGTGAATGGTTAAAAGCTAAAACCGACAGTTTTATTCTTGCTGTATTAAACCAATGCTTCCTAACTAGAAATTACCAAGTACACATACTAAAGAACTGTGTTCATCCGAAATGTCGTTTCTGTGATAATATTTCAGAAACAATTGGCCATCTTGTATCAGGTTGCACGGTGTTATCATCCACTGAATATAAAACTCGACATGATAGATTGAGCAAATATCTGATCTGGAAAATATGCAAGGAAACTGAAAGAAACTGGTATGAACCCAGGTCAGGTTACAGAGATAGGACCTGTAACAATTTTATGGGACTTTACAATACACACAAAGAGAACAATCCAATCTAATCACTAGACACATTGATCAAAGACCATTATTTAAATGGTAGCCCTTGCATATTGTAGTGTATCATTGAAAATCTAAAAAAAAGAAAGAAAAAAAACTATCAAAATACAAGGATCTTGAATTGAAAATTACAAACATGTGTCAAATGAGAACATCAGTAATTCCAGTTGTATACGGAGTCTGTGTTTTGATTGGAAAATGTTCCGAAATGATCATTGACGGGATTCCTGATTGCACAAACCTTAAAGAAATACGAAAAACTGTACTCAGAGGTACAGCTCAAACATTAGGAAGAGCTTTTTCTATGTAAAATATCAATGGTCATTTCTTTTTTCACAAAAATAATCATGCGGAAAACGTCATAAAGCCATTTCTGAACTTATGTCTCTGGTTGGGAGTAGGAAGGAAATATTTAGTACCGCCAGTGTATTGGCCATGAAGAGACTTATCTTGCCATTGTTTCTGCATTTAATACATTGAATTTCCTTTTGCTTTCTTTGTCGCTGCAGTAAGGTTTATATGAATTTATTATTATGATGATTTTTATTATTATTGTTATTATTATTATTATTATTATTATTATTATTATTCTCAATATTATTATTATTATCAATATTATTATTGTTATTATTATCATTATTAAAATTATTATGATTTTTATTATTATCAATATTATTATTATTATCATTATTATTATTATTATTATCAATATTATTATTGTTATTATCACCATTATCATTATTATTATTATTATGATTTTTATTATTATCAATATTATTATTATTATCAATATTGTTATTGTTATTATAATTATTATTATTGTTATTATTACTATGATTATTATTATAAATATTATTGTTGTTATTATCATTATTATTATTATGATTTTTAATATTATCAATATAATTATTAATATCAATATTATTATTGTTATTATTATTATTATTTTAATTTTTTATTATTATTCTTATTATTATTATTATCAATATTAATATTATTATTATTATCATTATTACTATTATGATTTTTATTATTATTATTGTTATTACCATTATCAATATTATTATTATTATTATTATTATTATTATTATTAATCATATTCTGTGTATGATGTTATAAAATACTGCAGTTAAAATGTTTCTAATATTATCTCTTTTTGATTGCTGTCTGAATTAGATTCTGCTTCAGATGTAAGACGGTTTTGTCCGATAAAACGATTTTATCAAATCTTACAGAATCAATTTAATCTGATTTATTTTTGTCACAACAAAAAGCAAAAATTCTATGGCACACCTACTCTCGCATATATACATGTATACATATATATATATATATACATATATATATACATAGAGAATTTAATCAGTTTCCTATGATATAAATATATATATATATATATATATATATATATATATATGTGTGTGTGTGTGTGTGTGTGTGTGTGTGTGTAACATTTAATCAATTTCCTATCATATACATATTTGCTCCAATCTCCACAGCAAATGGTGAAACTCTCTTGACGGATAACTCAGACATTTTAGATGGCTGGAAAGAGCATTTCGAAATTGTGCTAAACACCACTTCGGTTACTGATGAGGAAGCCAACACATCAATTGAGAAACATCCAGAAATTCCAGAGTTGTCTTTTGAACCTACCTGTCAAGAGGTAAGTGACTCCATTAAGCAAATCTTATCTGGAAAAATCACCTACGCCTAAGGATCCTATTCCACTCGAAGTGTATAAACATGGTGGCCAAGAATTGGTAGAAAAGTTACATCTTTTCGTGGAGATATGGAAGGCAGGCTGTGTCCCACAGGATTATAAAGACGCCTCTATCAAACACCTCTACAAAAGGAAGGGTTCCAGTTGTATCAATGATAATCATCGTGGGATATCACTACTTTCAATTGCAGGCAAAATCTTAGCGAGACTGATTCTAAACAGAATGATTATACACCGCGTTGATGACATCTATCCTGAATCGCAATGTGTTTTTCGGTCGAGCCGTGGCACAATTGGCATGATATTTTCTCTTCGTCAAGTTGCAGAGAAGGTTCGAGAGAAAAAACCAGGAGTTGTACATGGTGTTTGTGGACTTGGCGTAGGCCTTTGCCATTGTGAATTGAGTGGCACTTTGGCAAGTCTTAAGGAAACTCGGCATACCTGAAAACATGCTAAAGGTCATCATCTCCTTTCATGAAGGAATGAAAGCGAATATCGTGTCTGATGGTATGATGTCAGAATCCTTTGATGTCACAAATGGCACCAAGCAAAGTTGTGTCATGACCCCTGTCCTTTTTGCCCCTTTTCTTCTCGGTGATGCTGAAATATGCATTTGCAGACACAGAGAGCGGCGTCAAGTTTCAGTTTCGAACAACTGGTGGTCTCTTCAATCATCAGCGCTTCAAAGCCCACCTTCGTACGCAAATTATTCGTGATTTGTTGTTTGCTGATGCTGCTGCTCTTGTAGCGACATTCCTTTGAGGAGGCCCAACATCTAATAAATCGTTTCTCTGCTGCATGTAAAGCCTTTGGTCTTACACTTATCATAAAGAAATCTGAAGTAGTGCACCAACGTTGTCCTACTCCGAAGCAATTCTGTGGTGAGAAACAAAAACCACAAGTCTACAAATTTCCAGAGAGACCATTGAAAGTAGAAGACAAAGACCTGAACTATGTAAAGTCTTTCACCTATCTTGGTAGCAAAGTCAAACTACAGTAGATCTTTAGATGACGAAATCATGCATCGGATTGTAAAGGCTACCAGTGCTTTCGGCAAACTTCGACATCGCTTGTGGAAGGAACGGAGTATTCGACTGGATACGAAAATTCGGGTTTACAGAGCTGTTGTCCTTGCCATTCTTTTGTACGGCTCAGAGTCGTGGACTCAAAACAGGTACCATATACGCCAGCTGGATGTTTTCCATAAAAGCTGTCTGCGTGCAATCTGTGGAGTTAACCTTCAAGATAGGACATCAAACGTAGAACTGTTTAACAGGTGTAATATTGGAGGAATCGAGACTTTTCTCATACAGTCTCAGTTACGATGGACAGGTTATGTCTTGAGAATGTCTGGTGACAGGATACCCAAGATCCTAATGTATGTCAGAGGACTACAGGAATGTAGGACGCCACATGGCTAAGATACAAAGACAAGCTGAAGAGCAACTTGTCAGCTGTCAATATACCTCATAACACCCTTGAGCGCTTAGCGTTGGGGCGCGTAGAATGGGGATCAACGTGTTTTAGTGGAAACAGCAGTTTTCAATCTGGTTGTTTGAATCGTCTTCAAGAAGTGAGAGCAAGATCTAAAACGTCAGGCAATATAACAGTGATCTCATCCCACAATCCTCACCCTTGCTCCATACATGACCGCCTTTGTAAATCACTGGCGGGTCTTAAGTAACACTTAAGATTATCGCACAAAATTTCATAACTGAAAAAATTAAGCTGTCAGATCCTCATACGTGGAAACCGACGAGGGAAGTCATTATATATATAAGAAATACGGTAGAGTAATGGTTAGCGTCTTGGACTGAGGAATCGGAATTTTAGTCCAATCCATTACATTCATGTGATAATATATGAATCCTCTTATGGGTAAATAGCTGGACAGATTGGGTTCTATAGCTTCGGATGGCAAATGGTCTAGGAGAAGCACAACTCTGAATTCAAAATCTTCGGAGTGTCGTTTGGGTGCCTTGTGGACCTTGAAAAATGGTTGATGGTTCAGCATAATCAAATCTCATGTGCTGATATCGGGCTCTCGGTTCCTAGGAACTGATCTGCTTGACCCTCATACGTCGAATTCCACGGTGGAGTTGAGTATGTATATATATATATATATATATATATATATATATATATATATATATATATTAAGAAATATAGTCTTAAGGTGTGCTATATTTATGGGATAAAATGCTCTATATCAGAGATAGAGCGTACGTAAATATAAATATAAAAGTGAACATTGAAACAGCCTGTCGCTTCTGAGTGTTGACTTCAATATTCACTTTTATATATATATATATATATATATATATATATATATATATATATATATATATAACATGTATGCGTCTCATATTTATTCTCTCTCCCTCTCCTCTCTCTCTATATATGCTATTATATATTGCTACACGATTAATATTGGTTATATTACATTGATATATATATGTATATATATATATATATATATATATATATATATATATATATATATATATATATATATATATATATGATAAGATGAGATAAAGAACAAATAGGAAATGTTTATAAATCTGACATGTTTCAGATTTATTAAATCTTCATTAGGGAATAAAAATGTAGAGAAAAATACCTTGACAATTGAATGTTTAGCTTTGTGTCTTTTAGAATCCAAAGAGAGACGACGCATTCATCCTTGAATTCAGAACGTTGTTTTAAAGAGTCGAATGCACGTGAAACATGACTGACGATTGAAAGTCAAACAGAAAAGTGGACATACTAGAACTTTCTTTCTTCTCTTTCTGCATATCTCATTCTCTGATGAAGCTTTAAGAGAAGTGAAATAGGCTGTGATCGCTAAACGTTTCCTATTTGATATATATTTGATCCTAGCTGTCTCTCTCACACGTACATATGTTTGCGTAAAATCATGCATATATATATATATATATATATATATATATATATATATATATATATATATATATATATATATCAATGTAACATAACCAATATTAATCGTGTAGCAATATATAATAGCATATATATATAGAGAGAGAGAGAAGGAGAGGGAGAGAGAATAAATATGAGACGCATATATGTTATATATATATATATATATATATATATATATAAGAGTGGATACTGGGATCAACATCTAATGGCGACACCCTTTTAAATGAATGCAAGTAATCTTAAGGCCAAAAGGTTGCGTTCAAACATGAAACAGACTGGTGTTGATCCTAGTGTCCACACCTATGATTAAACACTCTTCATTCATAAATTTGATTATTTCTACACATCAATACAGCATACATCAAAATTGTACCTATATTTTATCATATATATATATATATATATATATATATGTATATGTATATATATATATATATGTGTGTGTGTGTGTGTGCGTGCGTTTTATTTTCAAATGGGGAGATATAAATAGATATATACTATGCTACTTTTGTTATTCAGACTTGTTATACTACTATGTATTCAAGCATGTATATGTACAGAAATTAATCCGTTGTTTCATTCTTAGTTCACATATAACAGTGAGGTGATCGCTTCCGCAGTCGGGAGTTGGATAAGTTTTTCAGAGCACAACTGCATTCCTGAATCTGTTCTCGATGGTTATGTAGTCGATTTGGTTTTTCGTTTCTCCTCTTGGGCTTCCCTATATCCATAATCGTTTTGGGTGCTCTTAGCTATTACCCGGCCATTCCCCGCGTACCACTGGACCTAATATTCTCCGTGTTCGTTGCGGGTTCCTAGTCCACGTTTGCCAACTATTTCACCATCCCTCTCCTTGATTACTTTGGCATTCAGGTCCCTCATGATAATTATGATTTATTGAGATTTATACTGAGTCTTGTAGTTTTCTACTATACAGTTGAATTTTTTTTTATTTCTTCTTCCGTGCTTTGTGCTGTCGGTGCATACACAGTTATAATATATATGTTGAAAGGTTGTCCTTTCGTTTTAACTAGAATAATCTTTTTAGATAGCTGACAGTATTCCAGAATATCTTGATCTAGTTTTAATCCAACTCCTTTTCCATTTTTAGTTTCCGCTTGCATATATAATCCTGTGATTGTAACTGACAAAATATCCGTTGCTTGTCTACCTAGTTTCACATACACCTAAAATGTTGACATTTAATTTACTCATCTCCTTCATTATATTTTCCAACTGGCCACAGTTTTTTAACGCTCTAACATTCCATGACCCGAGAATTACTTTTTGTTTGATGCGAACAGTCGCTGGATGACGGTCAGGTGACACGTGTCGCACATGTCGCGCCTTTCCGGGCGAAGAGTTAATTTCCATGGATTAACTTCCGTGGATTTGCTTTCATATTTCTTTTAATAATTGCCATGATATTTCCTGGGATTGATAGTCGAGTAGTTTCTCGTTGGCTTCTCCATGGTGATTTATTGAAACACTTCCTCTTACTAAACTTAAAATACATGTCCGCTATGTAGACGTGATTTTTATTTTAACGAAAAACAAACAAGAAATACATAATCTCAAACCCGCATCCGAAATAAATTCTGTCTTTAACTTTACTCATGAACTTAGTCAAAAGAATAAACTCCTATTCTTAGACGTTCTCATAGAATTCAGTAATAACACATTCACCACTTCATTATACAAAAAACCAACGAGCCGAAACTCTTGTCACCTTAATTTTAAAAGTGAATGCCCATTTAAATATAAAATTAGTAGTTCTAAAAAGATTCCTAAAGAAAGCACACGAGAATTCACCCTCCCGGTCCCTTTTCCTTAAAAAACTCAATAATGTAAAACAAACCCTAGTTAACAATGGTTTTCCTAACTACCTCTTCGATCACCAGATTAGACTATTTCTTTCTCAAGTAAATAATAACAATACTAAACATACAGATAAAAAAAGTAACATTAGCATCTACGAAAACCAAATACATGTTAAATATAAACAAGGCAAATTTTCTCTTAGAAATATCATAAAAAATACACATCCCCAGTCGACAAGGACAAGGAAATTAAATTATCTATTACAAAAAATTTAAAACAGCTAACCTTCTTCAACAAGAATAACAATATACCCGCAAAATCGTATCAACAAAGAAACAATATTATTTATAAGTTCAAATGCTCATTAATGAACTGTGTTCCTGGTCAAACCAAACTCATAATTAAATTGGTCAAAATACAAAATGCCTATCTAGACAACTCACGTTACACCTCCCTGACAATAGGTCAATTAGGACTCATTTAAACTCACACAGAAACCTACCAAAATCTATCCAAATATACTAGTAAAAATAGAAGTATCCACATGTAAAAAAAAAAGATTAAAAATAATGGAAGCCCTAATAATAAAAAAAGGAAAACCCAACATTCAATAACATTAACTACAGACACGGATTAAAATCAGTTGACCGCGTTTGGCAAATAAACTTTTTCCTATGTCTTCAGATACATGCATAAAAAACACACACATTCAGTTAAAAATTATAAATAAGCATCAAAATTGTCGCAGATAACGGCTGAAAGAATAGCCGAAGCGATCGGATATGCAGAACTTTTAAACAGTTTTTACACACTTTGTGTTCCAAAAAAAGAAACAATTAGTACGAACATTAGAAAAATGAAATAAAAAGATAAAGCATAACACTCTGAAAGTTGTCTTCAATGAAACTTGTATAAAAGACGGATTTCTGCCCATATACACAATATATATATATATATATATATATATATATATATATATATATATATATATATATATATATATATATATATATGTATGTATGTATGTATATGCGGACTTATACATATATGCCTGAAGGTATTTTATATACATAGATGTAGCTACATTAGAAGGCTCCCCACATATATCTATATTCAATTACACATACGTCAATATTTCCAACTTAAAACATATAATACAATTTAGTGTCTTCATATATATATATATATATATATATATATATATATATATATATATATACGATTCCATAAACATACATTTATAGATAGACACAAACTCACACAGGCATACACACACATATAACATATATATATATATATATAGCATATATATATATGTATATATATATATATATGTATATATTTATTTATATATATATATATATATATATATATATATATATATATATATATATATATATGTGTGTGTGTGTGTGTGTGTGTGTGTGTGTGTGTGTGTGTGTGTGTGTGTGTGTGTGTTAGTGTAGGAAGCGAATCATGTACTTTTTGGCTGACATCTTATTTAATATCGAGGTAAATATTTTTTCTTATCAAGAATAGCCCTTGGGAATAAAACAATGCAGAAACTATGGAGATACTTTCATATTTTCCAGAGATTTAAGCATGAAAGTTTAATATTTACACTACTTATATAATAAAAATATAGGTTTTCTTTATTCTTTTATTTTGTCACGAAAGTTTTCATTTTTAAAAGCCAATATCGTAAACACGATGCAAGAAAGATATGTGGATTTTCATCTCTTTTTTCATATTCGCTGATTAGTATATATATATATATATATATATATATATATATATATATATATATATATATATATATATATATATGTGTGTGTGTGTGTGTGTATGTATGTGTGTATGTGTGTGTGTGTGTGTGTGTGTAACATTGTCACACCTTTCTTGAATTTCTTCATAGATAAGTGATGAAGGTAGAAAGTCTACGTTGCGTTTTTAAAAAAATATATTATTTTTACGTCTTATATTAATCAACTACTGTGTGCAACAGTATATCGAATATATGTAATACTGAATCGATACAGAAATGGCATCTTCTATCACTTGTATGGCAGTAAATTCAAGACAGTTTGCTTACAAAGAAAATACTCCAATCGACAGACAAGTGCTTCTACAGATAGAGGTTGGGAATTGTATGAACTGAACACAAGGTCATCGAGAAAGTTCTTATTTTATTATTTCCCACCAAGATTAACATTCAAAATATGTTTTGGCTTTAAAAAGGAATTAAGCATAGCTGGGATCATAAAATCAATGTAAACGATCCTTTCCTTCGCTGCATAGTATATGCTTCGTCAGAGTTATATACAATTTTGAATTCAGTTTTCTGTCTCCTATATCGGTTGCCACCAATAGCAATTGAACCAGGTCTGTCCTGCTATTCTCGGCCATTACACCAGTCACACTTCTAAGCTTACAGCACCTGGTATTCCCAAGCGATCATCCATCTAGTTACTGACCAGGCTTGACGTTGCTTAATTTCGGTGACAGTACAGGGGCAGGTGTTTCAATATTTTATGGCTTTAAATTCTAAAACGCAAAGGGAATTAAAAACTTTAGGAAGAACCAAGAACAGAATCCGAAACAGGAAACAAGGAATAAACTTCTACCCCCGTTCAAAAGACCGGACGACAGGCGAACGTCTCTTTTTTTATTAATTGCTCTTTTAATACGGCTCGGTTATAGTTTGCACTTTTTCCAAAAAAGAGTCAACCCTAGTTGGGATCATCGTGTCAATGCGAACGATCCTTTCCTTATCTGCATAGTATGTGCTTCACCAGGGCTAAATACAGATTTGCAATTGATAACATTTTCCACTTCACTGAAACAGATGTTAGACACAGTCGCTCTTACAGTTGATTGCTGTCAAACTCTCCGGCTCGGCGGAGATGAACCCGGACGAAGCTTTGCTGCAGGGCAAAGTTTCGTCCGGGGAGGTAGACAGGCCCTGAACCCGTTTTTACGGGTTCCCAGGGAATATTTTTGGCCGAGCCTACGGGCTCGGAGAACCCACACTAAACCGGCATTTGTGCAACATACACCCTCGTGGGCGGGGGAGGGGGCTGTTAAATATTAACATATGTTTAGACAGTTCTATTTTCACTTCTTTTTTACATTCTGTCTTTCATTCATTTTTTCAAGACAAGTAGAGTGTCTGATATGCCTTTTCCGTCTTTCAACGCCATGTGACCGTAAGCGATAGATAGATAGATAGATAGATAGATAGATAGATAGATAGATAGATAGATAGATAGATGTATAAAAACTTCGCATATTTGTTAACTGGGGGGGGATGGCTTTTTAATTTTAACGGCTCCGAAATTAAACTGCTCTCCATTAATCATCTGAGTGACCCTTCTCTGCCCTTCATCTGAATGGCTGATGCTAACCGCCAGAAGAGTGACACTTTGCGCCTTCTTGGACAAACGTTTTCGCCTGACATGAAATGGAAAGACTATATTGAATCTATTGCTAGGTCACCTGATAAGAAAGTTGGTTCTCTGTGTCGTGCGAGACAATTTTTCATTCCGGAATCTATCTTACATATCTATAAGTCTACCATCCGTCCATGCTTAGAATATTGCTGTCATATATGGTCTGATGCTCCTGCTATTTATCTAGAACTCTTTAATAAAATCCAAAGAATCAACTATATTATTGTTCCTGATAGATAGATAGATAGATAGATAGATAGATAGATAGATAGATAGATAGAGAGAGAGAGAGAGATAGAGAAATGTAGGAAAATATTTGGACTTAACAACTTTAGTAAAATATTGCAATAAAAAAGCATAAATATGAATACTGGCCGATGTTTTAAGAAGTAAGGGGATACAACCGGAAAGATTTGAAAATGACAACTTTTTCCATTTCACTGAAACAGACGTTAAACACAAGTGTCTTCTCGCTTCTTCTATCTTCCCCGCTTTCTTTTTGTCACTGAATCCAAGTACCATCTCTGATATGTCATTTCCGTCTTTCCCTGCGTTCAAAACGGAAGAGTACATTATTTTCGAGGTATTGGTAGATTTGGAGATATCTTAATGTTGCGAGGGAGAATATGTCCCAACAAGTTTGGACTGGGCCGGCCGATAAAAGACATAAAAATACTCCTACATCAAGAGGAATAGCAGGAGGAGCAATAACAACAGTGGCTTTTGCTAATCATTCTCTTGCCTAGTTTTTATTCTACATTATGTTATCCTTTACCAAAAGGTAATTAACTTGTTAAACCAATTCCGGTTTTCTACTGTTGTTTTTGATGACTCAGTTACACTATTAATTCATACAAAAATGGAAGAAAACGAATGGCATTAACAATTACATTTATCAAAAATCTATAACTACATTTAAATTAATATTCTTTTTGTTATGGTCCAATATCTTCGTAACCACTGTTATGGTCCAAGGTTAGAACCAAGGAAGAACAACACGAACACAAGAGTAGAAATAACAAAGATATATTAAACAGAATAATAATACAAGATGTTAAAGGTGTTAGTATGACTGTCAGTGTGGTTTGGAGTGAACTACTATTGACTCGACTCGATTCTGTCTCGACTCGTTCCACTTCCTATGTCTCTCTTGAGAGGCGCAGTCTTTATAGTGTCAGGAAGAGTTCATTATGTCGTTACAGGTAAGATCCCATAACACTTTTCTGTTGTAGAGTTTGTGAAGAAAAACCTAATAAATTTGCTTAAGTTAGCTTTCCATTAGTTGGTGTAATACTTGGATATCTTTTTATTAATTGTTGTGAAGGAGAATATTTCCCTAGAAGTTTGGACTCGGCTGCCGGATGAATGAAAATACTCCTACATCAAGAGGAGTAACAGCAGGAGCAGTAGCACTAGTAGGTTTTGCTGCAAACAGTTAGCCATTCACGGCTAAACATTCTCTTCCCTAGTTTCTACTCTACATTATGTTCCCCTGTAGCAAATGATAATAAGCTTATTAAACCAATTCCGGTTTTCTACTATTGTTTTTGATAACTCATATACAACATAGACACACAGTAGGATCTAAAACAAGACCTGTCAGAAGGCAAATAATCCTTATTGCAGGATCAACGGTCATTATCTAGCAAAATGGATCATTGGTAACTAAACTAGTTCCTCCAACCAGGTTTTTTCTGGTGAGAAGTGTGGCTAGACACCCAGTAGGCTGAAGTCAGCATTCTTGTAGGGCCAACGATCATCGAGCAGAACGGGATAGACTGGGCTCCATAGCTATGCATGTAGCCAGCGTGGTGATAAGACGGCATCGCTTCACAGACTGAAGCCTGGGCGGAAGGTTTCTACCGATGGAATCAACGGTCACGCGTCCGGAGCCAAGACGAAACTTTATACTCGGAGGATATAGGATGTGGTTTAACAGGAAGAGAGACGAACTCCGCCAGGAGTACTTGCCCAAGACACGCCAAAATCGCCTTTCAACCTAGATATGTGGAGGGAAATGGTCAGCTGTTCCACACCCGATCAGAAGCTAGTAAAGGTACTATAAATGATATGAATTAAATTACATAGTTGTTATAGTGTTGAAACCATAGAAAAATAACACAGACTCGGATATAAAGTTAAACGGTATATAATTCACGGAAACGTAATACAAAGTATGTGGACTGGAGAGTACTCCTCTCACTGGTGTCCTGACTCACTCATTCATACACTCACTCGGTGATACACTCTTGGTGACTCACACCTGGTGACTTCCTCTGCTTACTAGAAATTGGTAGCCACATTATGTAAGTGTGGAAGAGTCCATTTGTAGGTATGTTAGGTTCCCACAATACCCACTTCCAAGCCTTTTACTTGAAAAAGGGTTAATACCTTTTCTTCTTTGGGTTAATTTAGGTACCTCTACGATATCGCTAAAAAAATGGCATAAGCATGATTAAAAAGACGCCAAACTTGACGAAAACAAAATTTTATCGTTTAAATGCTTATGTTATCTGGAAGAGGAAAGACCAAAGTTTTTTTTCATTATTTTTTAAAATTGTTTCCTTCTTTTTAGAATATTCTAAATTTTGATTAAAAAACTTTGTTTTATCTTTGTATCACCGTCACGAGTGAAATAACATATACAATTTTTATACTTTTTTTTGTATGACACACATTATTTTTGGAAATCTTGCAAAAATGAAAATAATTGTCGGATGTTAATGAAACTTTCAGAAAGTATTCACAGATGATCGAAATTATTATAAATATGTTTTTTTTAATTAAAGTCATGACAGAAATATTTTTTTATATTTATTATCCCCCCACCATAACTAATTTTATGAAAACTCTAGAAATTCGCACGCGTCAGGTTTAGTGATTATAATAGTTAAAAGCACAAGGCTTTGAAGAATGCAAATCACGTTTTGTTTTTTTTGTAATTGGTCCACCCGTACCTGAAAATCAGCTCCGAACTGTAACATACAAACTCAATAAAACAAATATATTATTTAATTTCAAATGCTTTTATTTGCTTTTAGCTGTTTTTATTAATATGGACAATATTTTCTGAAAGCAAAAATTTTTTTCGATGAATAATAAATTTTTAATACAGTTATTTCTAAATTATTTAATTATAATACATTTTTTACATTAAGTTGTTAAAATATTTTAAAATTATTTCAAAAGCGCGTCGGGTTTTCTAAGTGTCCTTATGATATAGATCTTGTTTTAGTGTTTTGTAAATTGTATCGTTTTGACTACTCCGAACAAAGCATATAATTAAAAAATGTAATTTTGTTTTCAAAAAAATCGTTAAAACGGTTGTTATTAAAATGTACGGGAGGTAACAAGTATTAAAAGGTCACGTGACTTGATTGTAATGGTGTTGCAAATTCTTAGCGAGACAAATGTTTTGCATTTTGAATTAGAGTTTTTTACTCATTACAAAAATTTTAACATCATCCTAAGCCATTTTCACCATCAACATTACTACATTTTTAAAAATACCATTTATTTCATTTATCATTTTACATATTTCATTGCAATTTCAATTTTTTTAAGTTGTTTTACAGCTTTCACTTTTTTTCTTTCAGTGAGCCGTCTGTCAATTTTTCAATTACGATCCATTTTCATACTGTACCATTTGATTTATTTTTAATTTTTTTATATAGCTACTTTTTCAATATATTTCTTGAATTTGTGAAATTCTTTTTATAGATTTTTTAATTCATGTATATTTTTTTTTGTTATGAAATAAGAAAGATAACATATCCAACCGAGCACTGAAATTTGACGCACTCAGATATTTTTCGAAAATTTTTTTCTTTTTTTTTACGTTTTTTATATTTTTTGATTTAGTTTTAATAGTCTTCATTGAGATTGTAATTCATTTCATTTACATATTTTTCATATAAATAAGAAAAAGAAAAGAAAATTACCTAGCAATAGCTGATATTATTTAACTTTTGTCATCACCATTTATTTATCAAAATACTATATAAATTTACAATTTATTTATTTTTTTTGCTCCTTATTAGTTTGTTTCATTTCTAGACATAAAGAACAACATATAACTATCTCGGTGACCATTGTGAATTCAAACAAACTATCCAGTATTGCCTCCGAGTCCTTGGTCCATTCTGTCTGCAGCTCATAAAAATTCATTGTCATCACCCTGCTCAAAATGTGTTAAAAAACAAAAATACATCAAGCCATTTCTCAAACTTAAATTATAAAAAGAAAAAATTGTTTTTTTTACAAGGTGATGACAACTTCTTATTGGTGGCTGGCTGGCCCTTGACCCAGCAATGTCGAAGTCAATTTTTTTGGCTTAATTTCAACACTGTTTTCCTCAATGCTGATTTTAAATAAAAAACATGCAAAAAAAAAACCTGGTTTCTAATGTTCAGGTATAGTAATTTTAACTATTTTTTTTTCATATTTTATGCCGAGAAAAAATTTTTATGATCATTTTCACCAACCAATTTCACTCGGAAATGAAAGAGCATTCTTTGCTTTCAGGAAATACTTAGTTTCATGGGGTGCAGATCAAAAGTTTCCTTGATATTTTGTTCAGATGATGACATAAGTTATTTTTCAATATTTTTTTCAGGGCAAATAGGCTGCAGAGTGTAACAAAATAACTATTGATATGTTTGTGATGATTTTTACTTAGGATAGAAATGTTTTATCAAGCAGATATGTATTGACTTTAGGGGGCTACAGCTACGTGACGTCATTTATGTCCTTCCGTATGATCATTCGGATCTCACGTTAGCTGTCGATATGTGATGACAACACATCACTCATTGCCTGTCAATAGCGAAAGATGTTAAGATCGCCTCCCTTTATTTTAAACCACATTTTTTTTCGAAGGAAGTAAGTAAAAGTTTCCTTAGAAATATATTAAATAATCTTTAAATTAGATAATTTTCGTTAAAAAAATTTTGAAAAACCTATAATTGATTTTTAAAAGAAATTTAAACTCGGATTTCAACTTAGTTTAAAAAATTTTTTAAATATGGCTGATATCGATTTTTTTTCAATAATTTCGCTGACAAAAAAAAACAAGATTTTTAACTAAAATTTCGGACATGCTAAGAATGAGTAAAAAATTTTAAAAAATACTCAAAAAATACTTCGCTATTTCTTCTTAATAATGATATACATACTTAAGCAGATAAAAAATTTTTCATGAAATTTAAGGCCTTTCTTGTCAAGCTATACTGTTTTTTTTTACATTTCGTGGAGGTACCTAGGTTAATTGTCAAAAGTTCGGTGAATTTCCTTTTTCTCCCCGACCTTCGTTATTCAGGCGTATGTTACGGGGGTTAGAGGTCAAATGTGTCGTAAATGATCTCGATGGGTTCTTCCACTTCATCCTGTGTGCTGTTAGAATCTATTTCATGCCGTTTTTTAATTTGATTTATATGTCTTTTATGTGTATGTCTTGGTCCTTGTATAATATACACCATTTCGCCGATCCTTCTAGTGATCGTGCCCTCCTCCCAGTACGGCATATACTTTTGAAAACTTAAAAAAAAAAATTTCTGACCTGGGAGAAATCGTTTTTTTGTTCCTTTTTCTGTGTTACATATTTTTGACCGTTTTGGGATTAGTTTGTCAAAAACAGATCTCATCTTTCTAGCAAACATGATTTCTGCCGGTGAGCCAGTTGATAGTGTATTCGGGTTCGGCGTTATACGATAAACTTGCAGGAACTGCTGTAATGCTATGTCAGTAGGAGTTCCTTGAGCTTTCTTAAATGCTCTTTTCAGCGTGTCAACGAACCTCTCCGCCTGTCCATTAGATCTAGGGTGGTATTGAGGCGTAGTCATGTGCTTGACTTGGAAAATGTCGCAAAAGTTCTTAAATTCTGCTGAGGTAAACTGTGTGCCATTGTCGCTGACAACGCAGTCCACTACGCCAAATCTCGCAAAAAGCTCATGTAGGAAACTGATTGTTACAGCCGTTGTAGGCCTCTTGCATCTTAAAACTTCCGGCCACTTGGTATAACTGTCAACAATGATTAAGTAATAATAATCGTCAATTGGCCCAGCAAAGTCGATATGTATACGTGACCAAGGCCGGTCCGTTTTTGGCCAAAGTTTGAAAGTGGTAGGTGGAGCTTTGGCTGCCAAGGTGCATATTCTGCATGTGTTTATCATTTCCATTATGTCCTTGTCCATCGCAGGCCAGTAGACATAACTCTGCATGAGACTCTTCATACGGTTTTTACCGGGGTGTCCACCGTGGATGTCTTTCAAAATTCGTTTCTGTAATTTCTTCGGAATTACAACTCTTTCACTGTATAATAAGACATTATCACACAGGGAATAGACTTCTGACACGCTATTATCTTTTGTTGAGTTGTTAAGTTTTATCTCGCAAATAAAATCATCTTCTAGCGCTTCGTTTTTGATTTCCGACAACGTTACTGGTAATTCCCGAACGGTATTCGCTATTATTGATTTTATTTCACAGTCTGAACGAAGAGCTGCTATAACTGAGTCTTCAAGTGGTTGGTTTTGATTAGCTATTAGTCTGGATAGACCATCTTCATGGACAATTTTATTAGTTGGTAAATAATTTATTTTAAAATTATAATTGAGAAGGATGGTACCCCATCTCAAAAGTCTATTCGTCGTATAAACCGGTAACCCTTTTTTTGAGCCAAATATGGTTAGTAACGGTTTATGATCGGTCTGTAGAATGAAATACCTTCCATGCAGATATCTGTGAAACTTTGTTACTGCGAATATGATACTGAGGGCTTCCTTTTCAATTTGGCTATACACATTTTTCTGCGGGTAGCAATGTTCTTGATGTGTGTGCTGTGGGTTTATGTGTACCGTCCGGAACATTTGCTTGCTATAACAATGTCATCTAGATAGGCACACGCAAAGTCCAAGCCGCCCAGCATGGTATCCATGATCTGCTGAAATATAGCGGGTGCAACTTTGACTCCGAAAGCCAATCTGTCAAACTTGTATAAACCCCTGTGGGTGTTGATACATAGAGGTTTTGCGCACTCCTCTTCAACAGGGATTTGAAGGTATGCATCGCTTAAGTCCAATTTGGAGAATATTTCCCCACTATTTAGTTTATTAAATACCTCCTCCGGTGTGGGGAGAGGGTAATGGTAATCTTTTAGAGCCGCATTGAGGCCCGTTGAAAAATCCGCACAAACACGAATTTGGTTGGATTTTTTCTTACGTATACAGCGGGGGCAGCCCATTCGCTAAAACTCACTTTGGATAGTATACCGGCATTTTCTAGTCGGTCTAAATTCTTTGTTGATTTTTTCAACTGATGCAAATGGGACATTTCTTTTACTTTTGAAAACGGGTTGAACGTTTTCTTTCAGCTCAAATTTGGCTTTTGTTTTATTACATTTTCCTTGTCTTGCCGAAGAAACTTCGGGAAGTCTTTCAGGTAATCTGTTGTCATATTTTCCACTTTTTGGCAAAAATTGTTGATTGGTTGATCCCACAACTTAAACCGTTCCATCCAATCCGTTCCAAACAAATTCTCAGAATTTTTATGGACGAAAACTTTTAGTTTCTTCGTAATGCCATTCAGTGTTACAGGTAGCGTTAGCTCACCTTCACATTTGATTTTGTCACCAGTTACTGCACGTGCTGTTTTGTTTGCCTTTTTAATTTCCTCCAAGTCTGAAAATTAATGATTGAGAGATCCGAGCCAGAATCTAGTTGCAGCTTAACTGTTTTGTTTAGAATGTTAACTACAACGTATTTTCGTAGATTCTTATCTACTTTTTCGTTTGATAAGGTTTGTCTGACTCTGTTTCTGTTATTCCTTTTATTTCTACAGTGTGCCCCTTTGTGGCCAATTTTAGCACAATTATTACATGTCTTGTTTCGGTAAAAACAGTCTGTCTCCCAATGTTGTCCACCACAACGTCCACATGGACTAGGGGGTAATTTTTGTTTTTCACAGGGTCATCTATTTTTAAATTTTGAATGGGCGTACTCTTTGCTTTCTTTACCTTTTCTAGAGGAGTAATTTTTTGGCTTGTACTTAATCCTCCTAACATAAGATATGCCTGATTCCCCGATGTTTTTAGAATCTCTTTTCCCACTGATTACTCGCTGGCAATCTTCCGCTAGTTTTTGTAATGTGAGACCTGGTTCACTTTCTAGTCTTGATAGAACTCTCCGTCTAATCTCCGAGTTTTTTTGCAGAGACTAAACCTTGGGCAAATATTAAACATTTGAAATCGTCAGCTGTCAGTTCAGCCAAACGAAAATCGTCACAGTGCTTATTAACAATGGACGCAAATGTAAGATAATCCTCGTCATCCCGTTTTCACAAGTTAAAACGCTTCCATCTTTTGTAGAATAAAGTTGTATTAGGGCTAAATAACCGAGACAAAAGTTTTACTGCTTCATCGAACCCTAATTCACTTGTTTTCTTCGGAAAAATGTAATCGACGAACTTACTATGTTCGGCTGCTCCCAACTTTCTCAAAAGTAAGCGAACATTTTTAGCGTTTGTCCAATCGTCACAATCAATCGCAAAAAGATCTTCATATCTTCTATAAAAGCTTCAAATATTTTATCTTCTTCAGGAAGATAATTAAATGTCTCCATAGAATTCCAAATTGTGTTGTGTGAAAATGCAGTGTTGTTTTCACTAACATCCTTTTTACCGAAAGTCTTTAGAATAATTCTTGAAATTTTTCATCTCGTTCTTTTTGCTTTTCTTCTTGTTGTAGAAGCAATTTTCTACCAACATTTGTTGTCGTTCCTCAGTCTTCTGTTGCAGTTCAAATTGTGCATTCACCATCTGAACAATAATTGTTTTAAAGTCTTCCATAATGACTTCAAACACGTGTTTTCTGAGAGGAAGAAAACAAAATTTAGACAATTTTTCTTCTCAAAGAGGAGGAAAAAGAAAGTAATTCCTTTCCTTAATATTTGTCAGCTCTGTTTGGTAATACTAAAAAAATACTTTTTTTTTCTAATACAGTCTGGGTGTTTCAACTTTTCTCTAGAAGGAGAAAAATTTTTTTTGCATAAACAACCACGCTACCAAACAAATATTTTTCTTTTTTTTCTCTGTGTGGTCAAGAGAAGAGAAGAACAATTATAGCAATGAGGGGGGAAAAATCTTACTTACAATTTTTCACTAGTAAGTATTTTCAAATTGTTGGTTTTTACTTTAGATTGAGTAAATATTTATTTTATACTTTTCGAAATATATCCGACGTCCGTATCAAAACCTTTTTTCGTATTTACGTTGTCTGTCATTCGGTTGGAACGTCCGTTTTTTTTTTCAGTTGCATATTAACATATAACTGTTGTATATGTAACTTTCTTTCGTGAAAGATTTCTCTTTGTTCGCCAGACTTGAGATTTACACAGTGGAATCTTTTTAAGACTTGAGATTTACACACTGGTATCTTTTTAAGACGTCTTTATGGAGTGATCCTTTTTTCTCTTCAGGTAGAGGTTTCTCTTTGGTTCTTCAGTTCTTCTGGTAGGCAAGGGATATTTTTGTTCTTTCCTTTGTGTGATTCGGAATATCTCGTCGCAAGTTGTTATGGTCGGCAAGATAGAATTTTGGTCTTTACTTTCATGAGGTCGTTTCGAATCTCGACGCCAGTTGTTATGGTCGACAAGAGAGAATTTTGGTCTTTCCTTTCGGGAGGTCGTTTGGAATCTCGTCGCTATTTGTTATGGTCGAGAAGAGAGAATTTTGGTCTTTCCTTTCGGGAGGTCGTTTCGAATCTCGTCGCTATTTGTTATGGTCTATGAAACCATAGAAAAATAACACAGACTCGGATATAAAGTTAAACGGTATATTATTCACGGAAACGTAGTACAAAGTATGTGGACTGGAAAGTAGTTCTCTCACTTGTGTCCTGATTCACTCATTCATAAACTCACTCAGTGATACACTCTTGGTGACTCACACCTGGTGACTTCCCCTGCTTTCTAGAAATTGGTAGCCACATTATATAAATGTGGAAGAGTCCATTAGGTTCCCACAATAATAGTCTTGTGAGGGATAATATTTCACTACAATTTTGCATACAGCTGTCGGGTGAAAGACAGAAAAAGAACTCCTACATCAAGAGGAGTAGCATCAGGAGCAGTAGCACCAGTAGTTTTTGCTGAAAACAGTCATTCACGGCTAAACATTCTCTTCCCTAGCTTCAATTCTACATTATGTTTCCCTGTACCAAAAGGTAATAAACTTGTTGTTAAACCAATTTCGATTTTCAACTGTTGTTTTGGATAACTCAGTTACAACATATAGCATAATAAGAAGTGTGTATTAGACTGTTTTGAGGGAGAATATTTCCCTACAAGTTTGGACTCGGCCGTCGGACGAAAGACGAAAATACTCCTACATCAAGAGGAGTGTCAGGAGGAGCAGTAGCAGCAGTAGCTTTGCTGAAAACGCTTAGTCATTCACGGCTAAACATTCTCTTCCCCAGTTTCTCGTCTACATTATGTTTTCCTTGTACCAGAAGGTAATAAACCTGTTAAACTAATCCCGATTTTCTTATTTTGTTAAAAGAGAATGCTTTCCAATGAGCGTGTATTTATGAAGTTGAAAATGGAGGACGTTCCGAAATGTTTTGGCAACCTCATTCTCCTAATCTGACGGCTTCCGATTATTTTCTCTGGGGGACACATTAATGAACGTGTATAGATCAATAAACTCCAAACAATACTATACCTCAAGGATAACATTTGTAATGCTATTAAAATTGCCCGTGTGTGATAAGTTCAAAATTTGAATCCATTGCTAGAAGTCTACCATTCGTACATGCTTAGAATATTGATGCCATATACGGTCTGGTGCCCCTGCTATTTTCCTGGACCTCCCCAGTAAGATCCATACGAAGATATCAACAATATCATGGGCCCGATCTCGCGACTCGGCTTCAATCACTCTGCCCACCGCTGTAAAGTTGTCTTTGTGACTTTTTTCAATTTTCTTTATAAATACTTTCATGGTAATTGTTGGGATGAGATCTTTGCTTATTTAAAAATAATTATTTACACGGGACTTAAAAAAAATATATGATGAATTTTACTACCATTCCTATTGTTAAAAAGGTAGAACAATAAAATTAACCAGATTAATGATTTCTAAAAATGTATTGTAGCAATAATATTAAGCTGGTTAATTTAGTTTAGATAATCGTATTTTATGAGGAGGAAATAATTTATCCGCCCCGACCCACCAAAGAATTACGATTATCCAAAAATGTTAATGAGGAAAATACAGTTCCTTATGTAACTTCAACTTAAAACGGACACCAACCAGTGAAACAACTGGGAAACCGTTTGGAACCAGGTAATTCCTTAAAGACGATGGAAAGTAACCCTGCAGACATTATGCTTTTTTTAGAAGCATCTTGTAATTCTGACAAAATAATACTTTAAGTTAATATTATTTTCATTTCACTACTATAAAATCTAACTCAAAATAATAATAATAAAAGTACTGCGTAACAGGCTGTCGTGGCAACTGTAATTAACAGAATAAGGGTTGTGTATGTTTTCTTCCTCAAGGTCAGAATGAGCGAAAACGATGGTTAAAGGCAATAATTCAAGACAACATACGTGACAAATCAACTACTGCTGCTTGCAAAAGGCATTTTCCATCTGATTATGAAACAGTGGTATCAGTCTATATCTCTGAGATGAGGTATAATGATTATGTACATTATTTACATTATTCGGACTGTAAACCTCATCTTCATTGCTAACAAGGACACATGGCCCAATGGGTAAATGCGTTGGTTATATCCAGTGACTAGATCCAAAGACTTGTGATCTCAGTACCAGACTACAGTAGTGGTGAACAAATCTTGGAGAATTGAGTTAAAGGGAAATGACTGAGACATTCGGAACAGGCATCGCACATAGACCTAGAACAATCTACCACGGTGGACGAAATAAAGGGTTCGATTCGTAATTTCAATCACCTGAAGAAGGAAGGAGCTTACAACAGCCGAAACTTTGTGAATATGGCAATTAAGATGAGGATAAAAGTCCGAATAATGTAAATAATGTATATAAAACAGTGGTTATTACAAGAAAAGTTCGACCCAGTAATCCACCCTCAATATTTCATCATTTACCCAGTCTTCAATCAAAACCAACAAACAAGTCTTTTGCTTCTTTTTGAAATGTGCAAAATGATGATTTGGCTGATTCTAGAAAAAGACAACATTCTCAAATAGTCATTTTTGGTTTGGTTTGGTTTGTTTTAAGACATATCAACCTCAAGGAGTTATTTAATGCCGACAAGAGTTTTATTGCTGGTAATATTTTTTTTAATGTATTGTTAGTAATAATGTATTGCTGGTAATATTTTTTTTAATGTATTGTTGGTAATAATGTATTGCTGGTAATATTTCTTTTAATGTATTGTTGGTAATAATGTATTGCTGGTAATATTTCTTTTAATGTATTGTTGGTAATAATGTATTGCTGGTAATATTTTTTAAATGTATTGTTGGTAATAATGTATTGCTGGTAATATTTTTTAAATGTATTGTTGGTAATAATGTTTTGCTGGTAATATTTCTTTTAATGTATTGTTGGTAATAATGTATTGCTGGTAATATTTTTTTAATGTATTGTTGGTAATAATGTATTGCTGGTAATATTTTTTTAATGTATTGTTGGTAATAATGTATTGCTGGTAATATTTTTTTAATGTATTGTTGGTAATAATGTATTGCTGGTAATATTTTTTTAAATGTATTGTTGGTAATAATGTATTGCTGGTAATATTTGTTTTAATGTATTGTTGGTAATAATGTATTGCTGGTAATATTTTTTTAAATGTATTGTTGGTAATAATGTATTGCTGGTAATATTTCTTTTAATGTATTGTTGGTAATAATGTATTGCTGGTAATATTTTTTTTAATGTATTGTTGGTAATAATGTATTGCTGGTAATATTTTTTTAAATGTATTGTTGGTAATAATGTATTGCTGGTAATATTTTTTTAATGTATTGTTGGTAATAATGTATTGCTGGTAATATTTTTTTAAATGTATTGTTGGTAAAAATATATTGCTGGTAATATTTTTTTTAATGTATTGTTGGTAATAATGTATTGCTGGTAATATTTTTTTTAATGTATTGTTGGTAATAATGTATTGCTGGTAATATTTTTTTAATGTATTGTTGGTAATAATGTATTGCTGGTAATATTTTTTTTAATGTATTGTTGGTAATAATGTATTGCTGGTAATATTTTTTAAATGTATTGTTGGTAATAATGTATTGCTGGTAATATTTTTTAAATGTATTGTTGGTAATAATGTTTTGCTGGTAATAGTTCTTTTAATGTATTGTTGGTAATAATGTATTGCTGGTAATATTTTTTTTAATGTATTGTTGGTAATAATGTATTGCTGGTAATATTTTTTTTAATGTATTCGTGGTAATAATGTATTGCTGGTAATATTTTTTCTTCAAAAATATGTTGCTGGTAATAATTATTTACAAATTATTTCTGATATTAAAACCTATTTTTACACTTTCATAGTGTTTTGACCCATATTTGGGGTTAACTATTTGCCGATACTTGGGACCCTAACAAGTACTACCTACCCGGGTCTTGTTAACACCAGCAATTAAGAGTTGATTCCACGCTCCTCAAAACCTCCTGATCAGAGGCCTTGCTGTTGGACGTAGTTTATCGTCTTACCCAGGACGCGGATGTAGTTTATCGTCATGCACAGGACGGTTCACTTTAAAAAATTGTACAATAATATTGATCAAGAGAATTCTGTCTCAGCAGTCACGTGATATAAATCAAACAATCAGCTGTTCATCCAATCAAATGATTTTTTTTTTACTGGAAGTAATCCAATGTTTTTAATTGGTCACAAATCAGTGAAGCAATTCGTTATTATAGTAATTTAAAAATTGATTATAAGAAACAAAGTAAAGAGAATATTAATGTTATGTCGCCACAAAGGATTAAGACAAAACATTATGATTCTGATATTATTATCAGGGCATTTAAATACTTCGTTAAATCTCAGTCATTATATAACAGTGGATACACGGTGGAGAAATGGATAGCGGTTCGGTTTGAGGAATCGGAGAGCTGAGTTGGAATTCCAGTCAAATCCATTACATTCACTTACGTGCTAATACCATTGGGAAAGTTATGAATCCTCTTCTTCCCCACCCAGCAATGGGGAAATAGCAGGACAGACCGATTTCTATAGCCTTGGATGGCAACTGGTCTACCGCAGAAAGAAATGGCAACCTACTAAGGGAAAAATCTGCCTCATCAGTCATGTATCGAAAGATGCATGATCGCCTAAGCGTCTATCACGCATGGCACATAACTGACTGATGTTTACTTACGTGCTATACTATTGGAAAACGTATGAATCCTCCTCTTCTCCGCCCATCTATAGGTAAATAACAGGAAAGACCGGCTTCTATAGCATTGGATGGCAACTGGTCTAACACAGAAAGAAATGGCAACCTACTGCGGGAAAAAATCTGTCTCGTCAATCATGTATCGAAAGATACATGATCGCCTAAGCGTGTATCACGCATGGCACATAACTGTACTGATATATCAGACTTCCGGTTGATTATAACTTAACCAGTATAAGAAAATTACCAAGTTTAACATCAGAGGTTTCAACATTAGATAACTTGAAGTTTCTTAATGATATTTTAGTGAAATCTCTGAAAATCAGAAAAAGTGTATTGTTTTAGTTGATGAAGTGTATGCCAAGGTTGATCTACATAGTAGAAGAATTGAACATTGAAGAACTGACTATAGGTTGTCTTTTCTGAGGTACTGATGAAGATCAGTTTTCATTTGATGAGAATAAAGTTTGATACACAATAAAAAGCAGGCATATTTTGTGTTTTTGTTTTCTTTTTACAATCTTTTCTCAGTATGAGAAAAAACAAACATTTGAAGTACCTTTATAATTGATTTGCTAATATTAATGCACAAATAGAGAATAATTTCTCTGGAAGTCACCATCTCTGATCTGGCCATTTCTTCACTTTCACTCAGAATTTAGTTGAAACTTACCTGCAAAACAAAAATAGAAAGAATATTAATTTTTGTTTTTTAAAGTTTTTAACATTTTAAGCATTCAAAAAAATAACACTAAGTTGTTTGGACTATTTATAAGATAAAAGAAATAGGAATAAAAAATGAATAATTAAGAATGATCCCCCCCCAATTTTTTTTTTTTACTACAGACTTTTTAACATTATCTTTAAAGATTACAAAAAGATAAGACTTTCTGAGAGCTGTGTGGACTATTTATTTCATAAGATAAAAAAAAACACAAGTCAAAAATTGAGAATGCTTCATTTAAGAAATTCATATACTATATACTATTAGTCCAGGGGTTTTCAAACTGTGGTCCACGGACAATAGGGTTTCTGCAAGGACAAGATAGGGGATCCGTGGACAGCAAAGTCTTTTTATACGAAGCAGGATTTTCGGCACTAACCAATCTGAAAAACAAATACAGATCCAAACTTGCTTCAGAAAGTGACTTACGTGTATGTTTATCAGTAATATCGCCAAGAATTGACAGTTTGTGCAAAGCCAAGCAAGCACAGGCTTCTCACTAAGTGTGTATTAAAAAATCCTGTGTGTGTAATTGACAATAAAACTATTTGTTAAATACTATTACTGTTTTCATTTACATGTAAAATTAATATTTTAATATAACAAAATTTAATTTTGTTACATTTTGCAGCAACAGGCAGCATTAATTTATTTGAACACTTATGTCTAAAGTAAGCTTTAAACCAGCTTTTATTGCATTCATGCAAAATTATATGTTATATTCAGCAAATATTTATGTATAAATTTCATAAGCGTTTATAAGGGGGTCCCTAAGGTAAAGCCTGAAATATAAAGGGGTCCGCAAGTCAAAAAGTTTGAAAACCCCTGATCTACAACAGTGCTACTCAGAGTGGTGCTCCGCGGACCGGTGCGACGGACACTTATATATAAAAATATATAAATATCTTTATTGTTCGAGTTTCAGCGAATGGGTAGAGTGACACGCAAGCACACATTTCTTTCCGCTCAGTAAGCCTGCGCGCCCTATTTATTTTAGCCTCCGGATGCATTCCTTGTTTATGCTATCACCAGTTCTGATTTCCGGTCACACACTGATGCAGCGGAAGTAAGGACAAAAGTCTTTCCTAAACTGATATTTTACAGTGAATCATAGCGAAATAAGTATTCTCTTCATCTTCTGTGAAACAAATTATACATGTCACATAAATCACAATAAAGTTTGTAAAGATTATCACAATTATTGTTTCCCTGAAATTCACATTTTGTGAACTATTTTCAGATTCTGTCGATACACGATTTTGTAAAATGCTGATATTACATTCTGATTGCATTATACAATTATATTTTCTGTAATCATTTTTACAATATTATCTAAAATGCCTAATTTATGGTGAATAAAGTGATTTTTGTGCATTTTCTTATTTTGTGGTACTTTTGTTCTTTATTTAAA
>OZ038503.1:28392153-28429653 GCA_964036315.1 Acanthosepion esculentum | reverse complement strand
TCATATCTATCTATCTCTGAAAAAGTCTATTCTACTGGCTTTCGATATAGTTATGCCTAAATATATAACTCAACTTAATCGTATCCATATATCTATCTATCTATCTATCTATCTATCTATCTATCACAGTCACTTCGTACTTAGTCTTTTCAAATTTATCTACTATATAACTCTCCCTCTTTATTTATTTATCTATCTATCTATCTCTCCCTTTCCCCTCTCTCTCCCCCTCTGTGTGTATATATATAAATATATATATAGATATCCGTCCATCTATCTAGCAGTTCTTCCTTATTTTTATTCCTTACTCAAACCTGAAAAACTGATAGCTGTGCATCTGTCGAACATCGTCGCTATTTCGACACAAAGGTTTCTAATTAAATTCGTTTTTTGTTCAAATACTCCCCGGCACACAGACAGACAACGAATTAAAATACAAAGCACTTTGTTTAGAAATGTGTCCGCATCCCGGTGAAATAAACAATCATTTAAATCAGAAGCATCAAAACGCGAGAGGGCAAACAATGTCCCTCGACTGGACGGGGCTGTCTGAAGCCCGTTTTAAATACTTTCTCGTTAAAATCATTATAAGATTGGCGATTGTTTTCTTTTCAGTTACTTATTTATCACCCGAGACCAAAATCCTTCAGAATATTCTTGACTTTATCAAATCTTACAAGAAAGGAACAAAAAAGGGGAAAAATGAATAGAGTTAAATGTGATTTTAGTATGAAATGCATAAGGATTTTATAAGTATAATGTTTTCTGATTTACAGTTACAAAATTAGGCCTTTTTTTATTTTAACTATTTCACCCAAAGAAAGGCAGTAAAGCCACTAATACACAAAGGGTTACTGACTGTGAAAGACTATGAGAAAAAGAAAATATTATTAACGCGAGAGAACAAAAAAGAATAGGAATTAAGAATACAGATGATACCAACGGAGATCTCATTTAAGATTTAAATATCAAAGATGACTAGAAATTAAGAAGCCGGAGGTAATTTTCAGAAGCGGAGAAGAATCTATTAGCATAGAAGTTACGGCCATTTCAAATGAAGAGGCCTTGCCGCTAATCTAGTCTTCTTTTTCTTTTTGCCATTCGCTTCAGTATGTTAGCGAGCATGGCTATCTAAAGATTGCTGTCCGTTTGTATCTCTTTATGAATTTGTCTTTTTGCTATCTCTTCAAAACTTTATTCAGTTAACAATTTGCTCAAGCTCACTAAGTGTGTTGTATCTTCTGTCCCACTCGCTTTCAAACTGTCCTGTGAGTATCAGATTTTCTAAGCCATCTTTCCTCATTAATTGCCCTAGAGATTTCAGTGAGTTAAGTGCAAGTGTCCTTTTGTTGCCATTTTCGTCGTGTCTCATATGTTAGGTCCATGGCTTTCTTAATGTCTCTAAGAAATTTCTGTTGCTTTCAGTTACTTTTTCATCTGTGATGAGATTGTTCATCCATCACTTCCATATAGAAGTATTGATATTATATGACAGTTCAGCACTCTTTTTTGTTTCTGTTGCCTCAAACCTCTACTTCATTTGTAATGAGAGTGTTCAGCATTCACTGCCATATAAGAGGACTGATATTATATAACAGTTCAGCACTCTTTTCTTTGTTTATGTTGTCTCAGATTTACTCTTCATTTGTGAGGAGATTGTCCAGCATTCACTGCCATATAAGAGGACTGATATTACATAACATTTCAGCACTCTTCTCTTTGTTTCTGTTGGGTCAAATCTTTTCTTCATTTGTGAGAAGATTGTCCAGCATTCACTGCCATATAGGAAGACTGATATTACATAACAGTTCAGCACTCTTTTCTTTGTTTCTGTTGCCTCAAATTTCATTTTCATCCGTGAAGAGATTGTTCAGCATTTACTGCCATATAGAAGGACTGATATTATACAACATTTTAGAATTCATTTCTTTGTTTCTGTTGCCTCAAATATCTTCTTCATTTGTGATGAGATTGTCCAGCATTCACTGCCATATAGGTGGACTGATATTATATAACAGCGCATCACTCTTTTCTTTGTTTCTGTTGCCTCAAATCTCTTCTTCATTTGTGAGATTGTCCAGCATTCGCTGCCATATAGGAGGACTGATGTTATATAATAGTTCAGCACTATTTTATTTGATTCTGCTGCCCCAAATCTTCTCTTTATTTGTGAGGAGATTGTCCAAAATTCACTGCCATATAAGTGGACTGATATTATATTACTGTTCTGCACTCTTCTTTGTTTCTGTTGCCTCAAATCTCTTCTTCATCTGTGAGATTGTCCAGCATTCACTGCCATATAGACTGATATTATATAACAGTTCAGCACTCTCTGTTTCTGTTGCGTCAAATCTCTTCTTCATTTCTTGACTTTTGAAATTATCAAATCTTAAAAGAAAGGAACAAACATAGGGGTAAAATGGATGGAGTTAATGGTGATTTTAGTAGGAACAGCTTAAGGATATAATGTAATCTGATTTACAGTCACAAAATTAGGCATTTTATTTTAATTATTTTACCCAAAGAAAGGTAATAAATCCATTAAGACACAAAGAGAACCCCACGATACACAGAGGTTACCGCAATATTAATTTACAAAAGGTGAATCGTGATATAGCGAGAGATTACTGTAAATACCTCCCATGACATCTTATCTTCTAAAGATATACCAGACATATTCACCAGAGTCAAATATTCTGTATACACTTATATCCAATGCTGTTCGATAAAAGTGACTCACCTGTTTTTTTTTACTAAACCTATTTTTTGTCTATTGTTTTTGGAGTTAAAATAATTTTAAATCTTACTAATATAAAGACCCCTTCCCGACCACCTATAAAAAAAGTTTATTCACACTAAGGTATTCTATTGATAATTATAAATTTGGATATAAATGAGATTCAGGAAAAAACTCTGTGCAAAAAAGTGACTCAGATATCACATTCTAATGATTTATCTGGTAAATTTAGAGAGCTTTTAACAAAATATTGAAAACTATTTTACAATACGCTCAGAACAATATTCTAGAGAATTCTAGAACAGCTTAAATTAAATCTAGAGTATTCCAGAATATTCCAAAAAGCCTCATACAGTATAAAAACAGCTTGAAATAGCCACTCAAGTCACTAACCAGATGAAAGGGTACAAACACGCATCAGAACCACTTAAGACATCTATTATTGCCCTCTCAAAAGCAGGCAAGTCTACGAGAGAAATTGCAGAAATTGCTATAACCTCGCAATCAACTGTCTCTGGAGTGCTTAGGGCACATAATGATGCCACTCCTGCTCCAAGGAAGGAAACAAGAGGACGAAAGAAAAAGATTGATGATAGAACTGGCAGGGTAATCAAGAGAGAAGTTGCGAAGAATAGGACTATAACTAGCCAAGAAATTGCAGCCAGTCTAAGCGAAGACCAATGTGTTAGTCTTGCCTCTTCAACAGTTCGTCGGTGGCTGTTAGAACAAGGCTACAAATATTGTACACGAAGGCTTAAGCCGCTAATAAGCTAAGCCAACAAAGCCAAGATACTTGAATGGGCTTACTATTAAAAAATGTCACCGTAGAAGACTGGAAGAATGTTCTCTTCTCCGATGAAACTAAAGTTGAGCTAAATTCAAAGGATAAGGGGAGTCACTTTTATCGAACAGCACTGTATAAGTTTACTTCATGTATAGCGCGACCCGTCGATGATTTTTTTTTCTTTTTTTTGTAAAATACCTGATTTTTTCACATCGCTCGAATATAATGCGACCCCAGCACTTGGCCAATGCTAATAGACCTAGCGTAGTCAAATATTGCAGTATTGAGTATCACCCTGGTTATAGATTATGTCCCCACAAAATTGAAGTAATTTAAAATGCGGATATCTGAGTAACTATACGTCGCAGGCAAACGAAATTAAATAAGCTTCATGTTGAAGATTTATCCATCAAAATTAGAACCAGATATTGAAAGGGATGTAGATTTTAATACCGATTTCATAAAGCCTCGCAAATCTTCAATATGCGCACCACCTGTGACACGACACACATCAAGTCGGTAGTCCAGCTCCTGTCAAATACGATGTAGCATGTCTTGCGTAACATTCTCTAGCGCCTCAGTGAATTTCTGCTTAATTCCTCTGGGTTTGTAGGGAGAGGGAGATATAGACCTGTCCTTTCACATAGCCTTATAGAAAAAATTACAATGTGTCAGGTGGACGAGTGACCATTTAAACAACACGTTGTTATTATCACTGGAACACTCAATCAATCTTCCTGGTAGATTTTCACTGAGACAAGTACGGAAAATCGTTAGTGTTTACATATTTTGTTAAAATTTGAGATCATTTGAACGTGAATTGGGTCTGTTATTGGACTACAAATTATGTCAGTTCTTCGGGGTATAATCTGTATTCTATAGGAAATAAATTATCTTCATTATTTTCTGTACAAAGCTACCACAAAATGGTGATAAAAACATTTACCACAAAATAACTTACACGAAGCTATTGCTTTCCTTCATGCCTAAATAAGGCAGTATCTCCTATGTAGCCTAAATTTATTCACTTTTGTCGCTACATGAAGGGCAAAACTTCGTCCACTTTATGCGAACAAAGGTGTACGCAAATTGGAGAAAGGAAAAAGAACATTGTTAATTCTTCATTTATACAACGTATTTGTCGATTTTAAGCGGCACACAGTGAATTACGTTCTGCTGTTTATGTGGCAACAGAAAGAAAGGATCTAGCATAAGTGAGGCAAGTTGAAAGAGCTCACTTGTACCGTTAAGTTTAGCCAAAGGTTCCGTTGAGAATGCAAACCTACCAGGTAGGTTACGGTCACCAAAAATGTATGAATGTTAACCTCGCTAGGAAAAGTATACCTGTGTATAATACCACCAACCACTGAAAATATTTAACCTCTTCAAAAAAATTACCAGTATATAGTGTGACCTCTATTTTTTTAATTAAAATTTGGTCATAAAGACTCGCATTATACACGAATGTATGCGCGATATGCAATATGTTGGCTAAAGGAGATATTCACTGGAGGTTAAAATTCATCAAAATTAAACATATACATGTTAATACATCCAGTCAGTTAAGATCAGAAACCATGTGTTTAATTTTCTTCTTCTTCTTCTTCTTCTTCTTCTTCTTCTTCTTCTTCTTCTTCTTCTTCTTCTTCTTATCATTATTATTATTATTATTATTATTATTATTATTATTATTATTATTATTATTATTATTATTTTCTTTGATATGTGGCGTTTACACATTTCTTTCCGGGTCCCGGGACCTAAGGTTAGAAATGGCATTATGACACTTTCCACTGCAAAGAAAAAAAAATATGACATAGATAAAGGCCTTCGTAGAATGTGGGCTGTACTTGTCTGAACAATTTTTTGAGGCATGGACTTCCAGGGATCCCTTCAATCAGCCTACTGGAATCTTTTCCAACCAGTCCAAGGGCTCCAACTACAACAGGAATTGTTGATGTTCCCATGTGCCACATTTTTGAGATTTCTATTTCAAGGCCCTTGTATTTTGACAGTTTTTCGAATATCTTCAAAGATACATTGCAGTCAGCAGGGACTGCCATATCAATAAGGAGGCACTTATTTTGTTTGTGGTCTTTAATAACAATGTTATAATTTGTTAAAATTTATCATTATCATTATTATTATTAGTAGTAGTAGTAGTATTATTATTAATAATAATAATATTATTACTATTATTATTTTTATTATTAACATTATTATTATTATTATTATTATTATTATTATTATATTAATACGCTTGTACCTACCTACCGTCCGTGCGTGTCTGTCACGCTTTCTTTCATTAATAATATAGCAAAAAATTGGATCTATTTTAAAGTTGCATTCTATTCCTGAAGAAATAAGCCGATTTTTTTTTACTTTTAATCAATCAGACCCTTGCGAATTGAACTGGATATATGGCAAGTGCGGAAACGAATCGCTTCTATTTTTAAATAAAAATATCTAATATACGCGTGTTCAAAAAAAAAAAATTAAAAATAAAATGTTACTACAACCAGTCAACGAAACGATCGGTAAATTCCGTTTCTAATGGATCTACGAATGCAATTTCAAAATATTTCACAGTTTGATGTCCATATAGTTCAATAAAACTGATTTTATAAGAAGAAATCTTGCAGAATTGTGTTTTTTAGTCTTTTAAAATATTGAGCCTAAAAACTAATGTAAACAAACTGGCGAGATCGGTTTGTTTAACATTACATGCTGACCGTTCGCATCCAATTACGGTGTTAAATTAAGACTTTAATTAACAATTAAAAGATTAATATGATGGAATCATTCATATTCTCTACTCACCCCCGAATAAAATGCACTCTTCTATCAAAACCAGTTTTAGCCAACCAACACCTCACATTGCAAATCTCGACTTTTCATTGATTGGGACAACACCAAAATGTTTAACAATTGTATAAAAACCTTTTTCGCGCCAAGTTCTCCGGAGCCTATTTTGGATTCCAAAAACAAATAAAAAGGACCATTTCGACCCAATTCACTAGTCAGCCACTTAGCCTCAGAGAGATGCCAAACGAATCCACGCGTGTCACTATACTGACCTAAGGAACTTTTCGCGCGTTAACTGCTTACTCAAATATCAACATAATTCTCTCAAACTTCACTTACAACTTTCTAAGAAAAGTGTTCTTACACACTACCAAAATAGAAATTGTACTTAGCAAAAGATAAATACAGAACAATCCAAGGTAAACAACTCTAGAAAATTTAAGACATTTATACATTAATCACGCACTTAAACTACACTAATTTCCGTATAAGTAATATTTTTCCATTTTACTCCATTTCACCTGTTCTTAAACACATGAACAATTACGAACTGTAAATCAATAAGATATCAAATTTATACATGGTCAATTCTTGAATTAACAAACTACAAGTTCTCTAATTGTATATAAAGTGTACATAAATGTCTGTTGTTTTTATTGAAACTTAAATGACCGTTGTTTCTTATTCAATTGCCTTGTGATTGATTCGTTTTGAATGCCCATATTTTGTATTGTTGCGGATTAATATGGTGAACATGCCCATAATCTAGCCATCTTAATGTTTTAACCTTCTGATAACAAAATCAAATTCATAGCAATCCGAACTAATATTTGGCAGCTAATGGTTACATGTTTACTGAATGCATTTATTTAAACTGTCCTTAGTGACATTCTAAGCTACGTGATGTTATTATGGTTTAATGTATAAGATAATGCATGGTATTAGGCTTATTTTCTTTGAAGTTCAAATTCTGTCTTTTATGACACCAGTTAAATCATACATTTTAGATGCATCAAGGGTGGTCATCAGTGATGCACTGTTCTCATTGCCGATTTCGGGTTTCGCATCATATCGGCTCCAACAGCAACCCCAACCTGATTCTAGGTGAAACAGGCCGCCTCCTTGAAAGCGTCGTGCTACGCACCGCGATATTGCAAAAAAAAAAACCAGTAATAAACGAGCAAGGCTGGAATTCGACCGTTCTTATTAACACATGTCAGTCAGCGTCAGCCAATGAAAACAGGGCTTTTCACACTCCTCTTCTATATAATGGTGTCTTATTACTACATCCGGTTTATTTATTTCCGGAATCCATACCGAGGTAAGCTGGTATCTTTATTGCATTGTTTACGTCCGTGTTTTACCTTTTAAATACTAATCCCATATCCATACCAAATAGGTAACTAAACCTACACTCATATCTACTCAAAACTAATCTATACTAGAACTTTCTCAAAATAAATTCGCTAATTTAACCATCCGATCAAAACAAAAACGAAAAAAAAACTTATACACGTTTTGTAATTTACCGACTAAAATAATTCTATGGCCTACTAACAATAAATAAATAACTAAATAAGTATGCTATCTATTCAATTAAGTAACCTATGCTCATATTTACAATCTGATACATATTTCTCAAAATAAATCTACTCAATTAGTGCCAGCATCAACTCCCTAAAATGTATAGAGTAACAAAATGGTTGCCAACATTTGTCTTTCAAGATCATTCCAAAAGATATAATGGATAGAGATGATCTTTTTTTTTAAATTAAATCCATCAGACCCTTGCGAATTGAACTGGGGGGTATGAGAAGTGTGGAAATGAATTGCTTCTGTTTTAAATAAAAATATACGTGTTCAAAAAAGAAAAAATTCTTACACCCAGTCAACAAAATGGTCATTAACATCCATTTCTAATATTTCACAGTTTGATGTCCATAAAGTTCAATAAAACTGATTTTATTATTATTATTATTATTCACAAGATATCTTAGAGAATTGTGTTTTTTAATCTTCAAAAAAAATGTGCCCAAACTAATGGAAACAAACTATCGAGATCGGTTTGTTTACATTGCATACAAAACATTGGCGTCCAATTATAGTGATAAATTAAGATTTTAATTAACAATTAAACCTACGATTCAGACAGATGGGATCTATTAATATTTAAAATCGAAATGAAATCCATATCAATCGGTTATTTATCGATTTATCAGTGTCTTTATTTCCGTACACGTGCGTTCTGCAATTGATTTACTTAAATCAGTGTGCTGTAAGTACGAAAAACTTACCAAACTAGCAAACCGATCGATCTGATTTTTTTATTTGTATTCAGTCAGACCCTTGCGAATTGAACTGGCGGCATGGCAAGTGAGGTCTATATACTTATACGCTATATATATATATATATATATATATATATATATATATATATATATATATGTACTTAGGAGTTCTTCATTTACAGCTAAGCAGACTGAATTTTTAGGGGCTAAGATATATATATATATATATATATATATATATATATATATATATATATATATATATATATCGAATGCAATGAGAAATAAAGTAATATATAAATTCTAATGTTCACAGTATTAATAAAAAAAACGGCTTGATACCGATAGTAGAGCGATAATTATTTATTATAATTTTTTCATATAGTCAAAAACAGTTTATTCACTACAAAGATGCAACTTCGTTTCAGTGCATTTCAATTGCAGCTCGACGTAACCTATATTTTTGATTCTCATCCGTATATATATATATCTGACAATCTGCCTAATTGAAACCTTGGTAGGTTTGTCTGGCTCATTAGGTTTGACTATATATATATATATATATATATATATATATATATATATATATATATATATATATATATATATTGAGGAATCGGAGAGCCGAGTTCGAATTCCAGTCGAATCGATTACATTACGAAACGTGTGAATTCGTCCCTTCAAAAAGTGTGGATGGTCCTGCACGAAACCTTCGCTACTATAATCAAATCTCATGTGCTGTTGTTGGACTGTCGGTTTCCTAGGAACTGATCTGCTTGACCCTCATACGTCGAATTCGACGGGAGAGTCGAGTATATATATATATATATATATATATATATATATATATATATATGTAAGAGTGTCCGGTGAAACTCAGACATATCTAAACACCGACTCTGTAACTGAATGAATAAGAAGCCTAGAATGAAACCTTTGGAGGTTATCTACTCTGTTACACTTTTGGCCTTAACTTTGAAGTTGGAGTCATTATTATGCTTCTTAGAAACTTCTTTATAAAACAAGGTCGATGCAACGAAACTCGCTTGGAAGTCCTTCAGCTCCACGAGCATATCATCGAAGCGTCAATTATAAAAGGATCTCACTCTCAGACGACAGTACAGATCCGAAGAATCAAGCTTAAACTAAGCGATGCAAACATTCCATTCGTTCTGCATCGAACCCAGTTCCCGGTTTGTCTGTCCTATTCTATGACAATCAATAAAGTGCAGCGGGAAAAAGTCGATCGATTTGGCATACCCTTGCCGCAGCCATAGTTCACTCATGGTAAGCTTTACATAGCGTCTTCAATACCAAGGGCGATGAACAGTGTGAGAGTTAAAGTGATAGCTCAAAACAATTCCACTCATAATCACAGAAGGGGAATCACGTTCACTAGAAACACTGGATATAGGGATAGTCTGTAACGCGTTTATTTCATATATACATTCACACAACAACATAAAATAAACTTATATTTTTAATTATGAAATTGTTATGGGTCCTTACCTATAACTACCGAATGAACTCTTCCTAATACTATGTATACTACGCCTCTCAAGAGAGAGAGTGACGAATCGAGTCGAGTTGATAATAGTTCACTCCAAACCAGACTGACAGTCATACTAACACCTTCCACATCTTGTATTATTATTCCGTGTAATATATCTTCGTTATTTCTAATCTTGTGTTCGTGTTGTTCTTCCTTCGTCCTAACCTGAAATAATAACAGAAATAAATGATAATATCATTTTTTTATTAGCCAAAATAGGGCAAATTAAGCAATTTTGATTAACTGATAAATATTCAATGGATGATATTAAAATTAGCGGGAATTTTTTCACGGTTCCAGTTATTTATTTATTTATTTATTATTATTATTATTATTATTATTATTATTATTATTATTATTATTATTATTATTATTATTATTATTATTTCCTTTGATTTCTGGTGTGTACAAATTTCTTTCCGGGTTCCGCCCAGGGACCTAAGGTTTAAAATGGCATCATGACATTTTCCTCTGACGAATTAAAAAAAAAAAATTTTTAAATAAAACATAAATATATTTTACATAGATAAAGCCCTTCGTAAGGTTTTGGCTGTACACGTGAGAACAATTTTTTGTATTTCTTACAGGAATCTATTCTTTTCCAACCAATCTGAGGGCTCCAACTACAACAGGGATTATTGATGTTCCCATGTGACACATTTTTGAGATTGTATTTTGATAGCTTTTTGAAGATCTTCAAAGATGCATTGAAGTCTGCAGGGAGTGCCATATCAATAAGGAGGCACTTTCTTGTTGGCGGTCTCTAATAACAATGTCTAGACGGGTAGCTTTGATTGTTTCATTATTATTATTATTATTATTATTATTATTATTATTATTATTACTATTATTATTATTATTATTATTATTATTATTATTATTATTATTTCTTCCTTTGTGTTCTGCTGTATCAACATTTCCTTCCGGCTCCCACCCAGAGACCTAAGGTTAGAAATGACACCATGACATTTTCCACTGACCAATTAAAAAAAAAACAAAAAAAAAAACCAAACATATTCTACATAGCCCTACGTAAGGTGTGGGCTGTAATCGTGAGAAGAATTTGTTGTATTTCTTTAGGGCATGGGCTTCCAGTAATCCCTTCAATTGGAATCTTTTCCAACCAATCCTGGGGCTCCAACTACAACAGGGATTGTTGATGTTCCCATGTGCCACATTTTTGAGATTTCGATTTCAAGGTCCTTGTATTTTGTTATTATTTATAATATAATTTATTACTATTACTATCATTATTATTATTATTATTATTATTATTATTATTATTATTATTATTATTTCCTTGGGTTTCTGTTTTATACTCATTTCCTTCCGGGTCCCGCCCAGCGACCTAAGGTCAGAAATGGCTTCATGATATCTTCCACTGATCATTTTTTGTTAAAGAAAAACAACCAAAAATTAAATTTAGGATCAACACAATTTTCCAGTATGTGTGCTTGCTAATTTCTAGTTAGCAAGCATTGTTCCTGTGCAGCAAGAATAAAACCTTAGCTTTCAGCTTTTAACCCTGCATAGGTACTAATAGGTATTGGGCTTGTCTACATCAGCTTGTTTGGTACTGGCAAAATATTGACTATGAGGAGCTTTATCTTACCATCGTTTCTGCATTTGGTACATTGTGTTTGCTTTTGCTTTCTTTTTTTTAAAGTTCTTTGCCACTTCTGTAGGTTTATTCCGTTTTATTGGGACTTCTTGAACCACTTGAAATTTACTTTTTCTTATTATCTTTATTAAACAAAATGGTTGACGTAAAACATCCAAACTTTTTCAACAGTTATGTGAAGAGCATGTTTTAAGACAAGATAAATATAGGAAAAAACACAATGTTTGACGATGTTAAGCAATATTTCAACAGAATGTCTGTCTTCTTCATGCTATATTTAAATAACTTTCTCAAGTATAAAAATATATAAATCTACAAAAAATTTTAAGTCTTTGTACAAATGCTGCTTGCCTAGGATTTATTGTTTCTTGTAACGAAAAAAACGGATGTATTTGTAATAATGATGATGGGGAGGATAGGGAATGAAGACAGAGACTGTACCAATAATAATTAAAGCTCTAGGTCTCGTAAGAAAAGGAATGGACAATTTTGCTGTGGCCCAGGTAACATCAGCATAGAAGTTGCCCAGAAGATCACCCCACTAGGAACAACCCATATTCAAATGCCAAAATTGCTATCAATTAAATGACAAGTCTCCTATAAGGCCTAAGGGCCATAGTTTGGACCCAGCTATACAGGAGACAAAGCAGGAAACACAGCATCATCATAACATTATTATTATTATTATTATTATTATTATTATTATTATTATTATTATTATTATTATTATTCCCTTTGATATCTGGCGTTTACACATTTCTTTCCGGGTCCCGCCCAGGGACCTAAGGTTAGAAATGGCATCATGACACTTTCCACTGAAAAAAAAAAAAATTACATAGATAAAGCCCTTCGTAAAGTGTGGGCTGTACTTGTCAGAACAATTTTTTGTATCTCTTTGAGGCATGGACTTCCAGGGATCCCTTCAATCAGCCTACTGGAATCTTTTCCAACCAGTCCAAGGGCTCCAACTACAACAGGAATTGTTGATGTTCCCATGTGCCACATTTTTGAGATTTCGATTTCAAGGTCCTTGTATTTTGACAGTTTTTCGAATATCTTCAAAGACACATTGCAGTCTGCAGGGACTGCCATATCAATAAGGAGGCACTTATTTTGTTTGTGGTCTTTAATAACAATGTCTGGGCGGTTGTTATTATTATTATTATTATTATTATTATTATTTTTATTATTATTATTATTGTTATTATTATTATTGTTATTGTTATTGTTATTATTATTATTATTATTATTATTATTACAGTTAAGAGAAAAGTGCGATTTAAGAAAAGAAAAGAAAAACACATTGTTTGGCAATGTTAAACAATATTTCAATAGAATGTCTTCCTCAAGATATATTTTAACAATTTTTCCAAGTATAAAAATACATAAATCTACAAAAAATAATAAATCTTTATAGAAACATTGCTTGTCTTGTAATAAAAAAAACAGCTGTACTGGTAATGAATGCAACAAAATCAATGGTTTTTTTATGTATGCATTTTACACTGACAAAACCTGTCTAATATTTGATTGTTATGCAGATTTCTTTATAATAACCCGAGTTTAGTGAAATGGATTACTTATTAACTATTTTTTGAAAAAATGAATTCAAAATATATAAGGGGGTAATGAAAAGTGTTTGGCCTGACTCACTTACTAAAATCTGACCAAATATCAGATTTTGAGAGAAGGAGGGGAAGGGTTGCAAAGAATCCATTTATGTTTACGCCAAGAAACCTTTAAGCCCCCCTCTACTGGCCGACTACAAGTTATGTAGATATTATTAAACTACAATCTCAAATGTTTTACACTCCCTTTACACAACTTGCATTTTTCTTTTCATTTTATCTGTGGCTGACTCTTGCTTTAAAAACTTTATTGAGCAAAGAGGACAAGAAGAACAGGAATCAAGGAGACAGAAAATGATGATTGATGTTTCATTTAAATTTTTGAAGGTCAAAAGTGACAGGAAAGCAAGAAGCCAAAAGAGAAGCGTGAGAAAAGAAACCATTAGAATACAACTTTGAGATACACTTAGTAACGTCAACAGCAAAATCATGAGACCTAACTGCAATGTAGGATTTGAAGATGTCCTAATCAGTTTTACAGTGTAAATAGATATGTAATGATTAGAACAAAAGACTTAATTATTCTTGTAATATTATGGGTTACATTAAAAAAACAACAACAACAACATACAAGAATGTTAAAAATCTCTTAGCCTTGACCAAGAAGCTCTTGGGAAAAAGAAAAAGTGAATCAGACTGAAAACTTTTCAGCATCTTCTCATATTATTATTATTATTATTATTATTATTATTATTATTATTATTATTGTTATTGTTATTATTATCATTATTATTATTATTATTATTATTATTATTAATACTACTACTACTACTACTACAGTTAAGAGAAAAGCACAATTTAAGAAAAAATAAAGAAAAGAAAAAATAAAGAAAAGAAAAAACACATTGTTTGACAATGTTAAACAATATTTCAACAGAATATCTGTCTTCAAGTTATATTTAAACAATTTTCTTCAAGAATAAAAATACATAATTCCACAGAAAATATGTCTTTGTACAAACCTTTCTACAAAGAGTTATAATGTTTGGTAGATTTATTTAGTTTTATACTTGAAAAAACTGTTTGAATATAACTTGAAGACAGGTATTCTGTTGAAATATTGTTTAACATTGTTAAATAATAATAATAATATAGTTAACAATGTTAATATTTCAACAGCATGTCTGTCTTCAAGTCATATTTAAACAATTTTTTCAAGTATGAAAATACTTAAATCTACAAAAAAATATGTCTTTGTACAAACCTTTCTACAAAAAACTTATAATTTTGGTAGATTTATTTATTTTTATATTTGACAAAAATTGTTTAAATATAACGTTGAAACATTGTTTAACCCTGTTAAATAATAATAATGTAGTTAACAATGTTAGTATTTCAACAGAATAGGCGAGAATTAGGAAAACCCCAGCTAGAGAGAGTATCGAAGGAACAGAAAACTAGGTAGAAGAAGCAAAAAAGAATATGTTTATTAAATATATATAGAACGGAAATACTTGATTGACTGAAATCCTACTCAAATCCTACTCTAATGTGGATACTTGCCATATTTATAAGTAGGAGCAGTCCATGGTGACAGTAATAAGGAAGAGCGGGAAGGCAGAGTCCTACTCTACAACAACTTATCTCTTGAAAAGAAACGCTTTATAATCTGTTTTTTACCTTAATCTTTCATTAATTCATCGATCCTTATTCGATCAAGAACATTTTGACATGGTAACTGCTGAATTTATTTTTTTTTATATAAAATATAATTACACTGTCGTGTTACACATGGCGATTCTATACCTTTTTTTTAGATAGTCACGAGGATCACGTGACGGCCGGTGAATGACGTCTTTTCTCTCATTTTCACTCTCCGTACCTCCCACTGCGTACTAGTAGCATTTCCGATTTACTTGAGGTGAAATAATTAATAAAAAAAACAATTCTATCCCGACAAGCATTTTGTGATTTAATAAAAAAAAAAATTGAATGAATTTCAACTGCGAGACATTTTATTTTATTTTTGGTTTGAAGCAAACGACGAAGAACAACTGAATCTAATTGGCCAGATTATCAAGAGCAACAGGAAGAATCCTTTCAATGACATTTCTAAGTTACCCGCACGAGACACATTGTTTTCGAATCATTATATGCTTTAATGATGAGAGACAAGATCCGGTGTTGAGAGTTCTTCAGAATTTGGTGCAGCTGCCAGGAAATTCACAGAGAATAATGGCGCAATTAAATCGAAGACGCCGATGAAAATGAACAAGTTAGGCGGCCCAAAGAAAAAAAAATCATCTCAGTTACGCATGCGCGAAAAGCCATCTGCCTGTGTCTCACTAACAGGGCCCCGAAATATATTACGAAACTGACCAGAATTTTGACATAAATAATGCTACGCTGATCAAAGAAATAATTCACTTTTGCACAAATATCTAGAGAGGGCCTGGATGGAAAGGTCATCTTCAGTAAATTTGCTTCCTGCTTCTTACAACATTTCCCTATTCATGGCAGATCTTCTGCTATCATAGTGTGGTATATCCACTAACAAAAGTGATGTAAACAAAAAAAAAAATGTAGTAGTTGTACCAACATAAATTTTGTTCGATGAAGTCATGAAAGACGAAACGCGTCGCAAGTAAATTTTTTCGACTTAGTCATACATTTCACCAATATTGTTTTTGATATATAAAAATATATATCGTTAACTCTCATACATATCTGTGTGTTCACGCGAACGCGAGTATATATATATATATATATATATATATATATATATATATATATATATATATATATATATATATATATATATATATGTATGTATGTATTTGATAGTTGTATATTTAGGCAGCAATCCTTCTTTTCATTAAAAACGACAGACAAGGTACTACGGTTAAGTTTTTTTATTTAATTTTTCTTGTGTACGAACAAGAGCTTTCTTTGCTGGACAAAGGGTGTGTAAGAACTGTCCAAATGTTTTATTTTTCCGAGCGCTTTCGGCTATACCTTTAGCCATTATCAAGGATGATTTGATTTTTCAGCTTAATTGAGTGTGTGCATTATGTATATGTCTTAGTGTGTAGTAGTGGTGTTTTAATTTCCAAATACGGTTAGCACGTTGTGGCTTTGTTCGTAGTTAATATTGTTGAGGGTAGGCTTTTTCTTTTTTATTAATAAAGCCTCCATTATTTTTAACCTTTTTTTACAGGTGGAAGCAATTAATATATTTGTGTTTTCTACTAGTATATTTCTAATGGAGTCTGGTAAATTTTTGTGTAAACATGTTATCTGAAAACCTGGAAAAATCAACCAATTAGTTTTGTGTTTTTTTTGGGGGGGGGGTCTTCTTTTTTTTTTAATATTAAACATTTTGTGGGATGGCCAATTTTCAGTTGCTGTTAACCGAGTGGGGCCATTTTTCTGTTACACCCGGTATATTCACTCATTAAATCAGAGTTCACCAAATATAAGGCCTGAGAGAAACTCAAGGTAGAAGGTTGTTGTGTTGCATGGGCGGAAGTAAGGGCAAGCAGTGGAGTTCTTGTCACTATGCAGGAAAGATAACGGCTAACTATCGACTTGAATTAGTCAAGATTTAATTAGTGAATAAAATTTCAAATCTCAGACGGAGAAGTTCGGGTTATGGTGTGGAAGTAGACTTTAGAAGGAACTGGAAGCCCATTTCCAAACAGGAAACAAGGAATAAACCTTTATCCCTGTTCAAAAGAGCGGGGAAGAATGTAAACTGGAGGAAGGGCGGGGAAGAATACTAATTGTTAAAAGGAATCAAGGGATAGGCGAACAACCCCCCCACTCACACACACCGACCCGAGGAAAAGACTTATTTTAAAGTATCATTTAACCAAATCGATCTAAATATCAAGAAAGTGCTTTAACAGAGAACGGAAAATGCGACTTCGAAACCCTAAGGTGAGTCTCGATAACGAGAAATGTCTTCCAGAATCTAAGCAAAGTATTAAGTAACAGGAAAATTCCATTCGAAAAGATTACTGAACTTATGTAATATAGGCTTGGCCGATCATGTCTCTTTCGATTCATGACCCTTCGCAGATATTCCCGCAGTAGGTTGCCATTTCTTTCTGTGATAGCCAGCAAAGTATATAGGACACAGCGTTTTTTTTCTATTTAACCCATAGCTGGGGGAAGAAGAGATGAAATTTCCAGAAAGTATTTATGCGTAAGTGGTTTTAATGATATCTGTTCATATTTCTGAGATGAGGTATTGTAATTATTTATATTATTTACATTGTTGTCCTCATCTTTATTGCCATAGTCACGACGTTTCGCTTGTTGTACGCTCTGACGTCCTTCGGGTGATTGGAATTTCGAACTGAACCCTTTATTTCGTCCACCGGATTATATTGTTCTAGTTCAACGTGCCATGCCTCTTCCGGATTTTTCAGTTATCTCCCTTTAACACGACTATCCAAGTTTTTTGTTCATTGACGATGTTCTCAAGATCACATGACTCAGTGGATAAAAGCTTTGGTTGGATCCAGTGGCTTGACCCAAAAAGTTGTGAGTTCAATACCTGGTTACTGCTGTGGTGAACAAAAAATTGGAGAGTTGAGTTATTAAAGGGAGATAACTGAGACATCCGAAAGAGGCATGGCACGTGGAACTAGAAAAATCTACCTCGGTGGTCGAAATTGAAATTCCAGTTACCTTAAGAAGACCGGGGCGTACAACGGCCGAAACCTCGTGAATATGGTAATAAAGATGTGTACAACAGTCCGAACAATGTAAATAATCTAAATGATTGCAATGGACCCGACTGAATTTGAACTCAGCTCTCCGATTTCTTATTCCGAGTTGTTATACATTACACCACACCGCACATCCCTAAATTGAACGATACAAAATAATTAATGGATAGGAAATGTCCTTAGATGCAAAGAGTGCATAACTGCTATATGGTATCCAAAGCAATAAAAAGCAATGGATGTTTATGTAATGCACTGTATCCTGGACAATCTCCTCTCAGATGTACAAGAGACGACAAGCCTGAGAATGAAACCTGAGAATATCAATATATATGAGAATCTAGAAAGCTTTAATAAAAATCAAAACACATGAGCCGAAAGCGACGTCTGGAATCTTTGGAACGCTTAGGAACGAACAAAAACTATAGCCGTCGGGATCATAATTATTGTAAACTCCACAAACCTTTCGTTAGCTGTATATGTCCCTCATCGGGGTAACGTATGGTTTTGTATTCTGCGTTTTTCTTCTTCTAGAATGGTTGCCAGTCATAGCTAAGTAGACCTGTCAAACCTTAATATTCAAACGCAGAACATATATCTGCGCAAAAGGGAATGCAACGAACTGCTGTTACACCACCCGCACATCCATGAGCTAGAAAAATGTACTTAAAAACAAAGATGCTCTGTGGTATCTCGTATCCTGTACGATAGTGAATGGAGGACAAACTATACACAGATAAAGAGCCTTGAATAATAATGCATAGCGGCTCGGATTTAGGAATCGGAGAGCCGAGTTCGAATTCCAGTCTAAACCATTACATTCACTAACGTGCTAATACCCTTGGGTAAGGTATGAATCCTCTTCTTCTCCACCCTGATATGGGTAAAAACAGGACAGAGGGGGTTCTGTAGCCTTGAATGGCAACTGGTCTACCGCAGAAAAAATGACAACCTACTGCGGGAAAAAAAATCTGCCTCGTCAGTCATGTATTAAAGGATACATTATCGCCTAAGCGTGTATCACGCATGGCACCACTTACTATTCCTCATCTTCATTGCAATATTCACAACGTTTCGGTCGTTGTACTTTCCGGCCTTCTTCAGGTGATTAGAATTTCGAACCGAACCCCTTATTTCGTTCACCGGGGTAGATTGTTCTAGTACCACGTACCATGCCTGTTTTAGTTATTTCCCTTTAACTCAAATCTCCAAGTTTTTTGGGTTCACCACTGCTATTGAACTCAAAACCCTTTGGATCACTGGATCTAACCAGCGTTTTTATCACTGGGCCCTGTGTCCTTGAGGACAACTGTGTACGACTTTGGGGGACTTATAAACCTAATGTCCCAGCAACCATTTTTTTATCCTCATCTTCATCGCAATCAAGGACACATGGCCCAGTGGATAAAGGCGTTGGTTAGATCCGATGACCAGATCCAAAGTACTGTGAATTCAATACCAGAACCAAAAAAAGTTTGGAGAGTTGAGTTAATGGGAAATAACTGAGACATCCGGAAGAGACACGGCACGTGGAACTAGAACAATCTACTCCGGTGGACGAAATAAAGGGTTCGGTTTGAAATACCAATCACCTGAAAAAAGTAGGAGCGTACAATGGCCGAAGCCTTGTGAATATGGCAATGAAGATGAGGTTAACAGTCTGGATAATGTAAATAATGCAAGGAATCATGACACAACATCTCAGAGATATAGACAGATATGCCGACAAATACTGAGAGTACCATAAACAGACCACATGAGAAACAACGAAGTTTTAGAGAAAATATAAACTACAAACAAACAGATATTTACAATAACAAAAAAAAAAAACAGGAAAATATTTCTAAAACACATGCTATTGATTGACAGGAAAATTTATTTTTTCTTTCATTAATGTTCACCCCATACAATACTCAAGAGCCACTCAATAAAGTGAGTTACTCTATATTCTCGTATGAGCATAAGAATAGTGAAGTTCGTGGGGTTATGCAAGAAATATAAGGGTTAACTCTCTAATTGTAATGATCTGGAAAACATTCTTCCGTAAGTTTCTTCCACGAATGTTTGTTTCTTTGTTTGTATCAACTCCTTACGGGTCGTTTAATGCCGAAATTAAATTTTCTTTGCAGCTTTAATAATTTCTTTTACAAAAATATATTGCAGGTATTTATTTTTTTACAATTATGTATTGCTCGAAATTTTTCATTTCTTTTTTTTAAAATATGTATTGCTCGAAATTTCTCATTTCTTTTTTTTACAAATATGTATTGCTCGAAATTTCTCATTTCTTTTTTTTACAAATATGTATCGCTCGAAATTTTTCATTTCTTTTTTTTACAAATATGTATCGCTGAAATTTTTCATTTCTTTTTTTACAAATATGTATCGCTCGAAGTTTTTCACTTCTTTTTTTTACAAATATGTATCGCTCGAAATTTTTCATTTCTTTTTTTTACAAATATGTATTACTCGAAATTTTCATTTCTTCTTTTTACAAATATGTATTGCTCGAAATTTTTCATTTCTTTTTTTTACAAATATGTATCGCTCAAAATTTTTCATTTCTTTTTTTTACAAATATGTATCGCTCGAAATTTTTCATTTCTTTTTTTTACAAATATGTATCGCTCGAAATTTTTCATTTCTTTTTTTACAAATATGTATCGCTCGAAGTTTTTCACTTCTTTTTTTACAAATATGTATCGCTCGAAGTTTTTCACTTCTTTTTTTTACAAATATGTATCGCTCGAAATTTTTCATTTCTTTTTTTTACAAATATGTATTACTCGAAATTTCTCATTTCTTTTTTTTACAAATATGTATTACTCGAAATTTCTCATTTCTTTTTTTTACAAATATGTATTACTCGAAATTTCTCATTTCTTTTTTTTACAAATATGTATTACTCGAAATTTCTCATTTCTTTTTTTTACAAATATGTATTACTCGAAATTTCTCATTTCTTTTTTTTACAAATATGTATTACTCGAAATTTCTCATTTCTTTTTTTTACAAATATGTATTACTCGAAATTTCTCATTTCTTTTTTTTACAAATATGTATTACTCGAAATTTCTCATTTCTTTTTTTTTAAAATATGTATTACTCGAAATTTCTCATTTCTTTTTTTTACAAATACGTATTACTCGAAATTTCTCATTTCTTTTTTTTACAAATATGTATCGCTCGAAATTTTTCATTTCTTTTTTTTACAAATATGTATTACTCGAAATTTCTCATTTCTTTTTTTTACAAATATGTATTACTCGAAATTTCTCATTTCTTTTTTTTACAAATATGTATTACTCGAAATTTCTCATTTCTTTTTTTTACAAATATGTATCGCTCGAAATTTTTCATTTCTTTTTTTTACAAATATGTATCGCTCGAAATTTCTCATTTCTTTTTTTACAAATATCTATTACTCGACATTTTTCATTTCATTTTTTTACAAATATGTATTGCTCGAAATGTTTCTTTTTTTTTATTACATTTTAAAGTGGGGCCCCCAGCGCGTGCACCCGGGTGGGGACAAAAATTGCCAGCACTGATCCCTCCCTCTTGTGCAACCTCTCATTATTATTTTCTCAGTTCCCCCTCTGTCCTTTGACAGAGAAGCCCCTGAGCGGACTCTGCCCAAAGACAGTGACGCAACTGAGAGATGATAAGAAAACGTGAACGCGCAATATCTCTATTATATATTATCTACGTCTAGGTGATATCTCTCTTCCGGTTTAACTAATTTGCATATTGATGTTAAAAAAAGTATATTTCATTAATTAACTGTCTTTCATTAGTGTTCTTTTATTCAAACATTTTTTTGATCTTCATATCAAAAATGGTCTCATATTATGTAGAAAAGTGTTTGAAATTTGCATTTCACTTGGCCTTCAGCAAGCTGGCATCTATTTGCAAAACTTTCTTTAACTATAACAAGCTTATTTATGAATGTAATGTTCATTTAAAATTTTTGTTTCAAAGATTTCAAGTAGTGAATATATCTTACTATGCGAAGCTATAGCGAGCGGTCGAAGCCTGCTAGTATCCTATATGACAAAGATGAATTATAAGATACTTGAAATGACAGCGACGTGATTCAAGCGATGGATGCTGAGAATATAATGGAAGAACATGTGAGTATCGAGATAGTTTTGAAGAAAATAAATACGACATTATTGATCGGTGATTGCTGGGCTCGTCTTGTACCGTGGATTTTTGAAGCAAAAAATATTACCAGCAATACATTTTGGGAATAAATTGTTATCAGCAATAAAAATTTGTCGGTATTAAATAACCCATTGAGGTTGATATGCCGTTAAACAAACCAAACCAAACCAAACCAAACCAGGACAACTCAATACCGCCAACTCAATACCACCGACTGAACACCGGCAAAAATCCGGACTGAGACAATTCAGGACAGAGGCAACTCAGCACGAGAAAAAATATAACTTTTTTTTAAATAACTGAATAAAAGTTATTTCTTAAGGGTTAAAACCTTAATTAGTGAATATTTTCCTTCAAATAAGGCAATTGAAAAAGCATTGTATAAAATATGAACCATATTCGCACACAACATTTTTTTTGTTTTGTTTCATTTCAATTGTATTTAGTCACTGAGAAACAGCTCCTAAACCAAGACGAGTAAGAATCATGAGTAAAATTTAAATTAATTATTGAAATGGTCTTTTATAAACCTAATCAGGAGCGATATAACACTATATGCTGGTTACCTTGGTGTGGTGTAATGGTTAGTAGGCTTGTCTCGCTAAAACAGTTACAACGGTAGAGTGAGTTCGATCCCACTGGGTGCTCCATACTTTCGGCCTTGTGCCACATCTAAGCTACGCTTAGAAAATCCCTATAACACTTTATGTTTCAAATAAAGGAAAATTAGTTTAAATTTAAGGATTTAATGTGAAAAGAGTCATGGATGGAAAGGAATGGCTTTATTTTGTAACTAGCTGGACATAAAGAAATCTAGTAACAAACGTGTTCACTATTTACATTATTCGGACTATTATCCTCATCTTTGTCGCCATGTTTATCACAACGTTTCGGCCGTTGTACGTTGCGGCCTTCTTCAGGTGGTTGGAATGTCGAACTGAACCCTTGATTTCGCTCACTGGGGTGGACTGTTCGCACAAAACATATTTTTGTTTCATTTCAACAGTATTTGGACACTGAGAAGCAGCTCCTAATCCAAGGCGAGTAAAAATCATGAGTAAAATCTGAATTAATTATTGAAATGGTCTTTTATAAACCTAATCAGGAGCGATATAACACTATATGTGGGTACCCTGGCGTGGTGTAATGGTTGCTAATGTCTCGCTAAAACTGTTACAACTGGAGAGTGAGTTCGATCCTCACTGGGTGCCCCATACTTTCGGCCGTGTGCCACATCTAAGCTACGATTAGAAAATCAGTATAACACTGTATGTTTCAAATAAAGGAAAATTAGTTTAAATTAAAGGATTTAATCTGGAATGTTTCATGGTTGGAAATGAAAGCCAGTGGCTTTATTTTGTAACTAGCTGGACATAAAGAAATCTAATAACAAACGTGTTGTTCAGAAAATTCACCAGCATGGCAAAATCTTCACCGGAAGAAAAATAATTCGTAGATGATTGAAAAAAAAACAAAACAACTATTTCTGGTATAAGAATGAATCAAAGCTCGAGTGATGTGAACTGTCCAGTGGGCGATTAGGTTGTTAAGTTCCGATTTAGGAATTACCATCGGTCATCAAAAAAAAGGGAAAAAAAGTGATTGAGGAAAATCAAGTTTGTTTATCAAGATAGATGTAGCGGGTTTGGTTGCCTTTATATTCGACTGTGAACTGTTGGACATAATTAATTATCAATGAAGAAAAAAGGGACATTTTCTTTTAATAGAACTTTCTAGTTCAAGAATTTGACTTTAGAATTTTTGCCTCTCAGAAAAAGTGCGTACCTGAAACTGCTACCAATGCACGGGAAAAACCTAAAATAAAATAACAGTCCCTTTCTCTCTTTATCTCTCTTCTTTACAGTTAGAAGAATGTTTTTTCCTTTTACGGATAACAAAAGTAGTTAGTTCAGACTGTATGCGTTGTGTTTTTAAACACCAATTGGAAATCATTTCTCCGTGGGAGAATATCAAGTTTGATTCGTGGCAAGGGACAGAGATAGACCAACGTGCCACAAAAGTAATGGGGACGAATGTAACGACGCAATTGGTTTGTATGCTTCAGGACACCGACAACAGTGGTCAATAAAATGTTCCATAAAAAATGACGATCACCCCTCGTACAAATTATGGAGATCAGGCCAAACACACAGCGTCGAGCAGTATATAGTGACAATGCTTTATAAGATTTTGTGAAAACTTACAGATCATATTAAAACGATCGAACTAATTACATTAGCAAACGGTCCACGGAACTAACTCGCAGATAATGTAGCCATAAAATGCGACTGAAAAGAGCATTCTGTTATATTTTCATTTTTCTGTTTTCAGACTCCACTGAGAAACAAAAAATATATAGAAACCAAAAACAAACAAAAAATGCTGTAAATCTATTGATTGTTGAGTTTTAATGATTGTCATTTTCAAATACACACTCAGTTATTAAAACTCATAAAGAAAATTTTAATTTCCGGTAGAAAATCGCCGATTTTTTTATTTTTTTTTAATCTTTAACTGATTATTTGTTACAACATAAAATATATTACAATGCGGGAAAGGAACAGGTTTAAGTGGAATGAGGTAAAATGAATTGATGAAGGGGAATGAGGTAATCGTTTCTCTTTTTCCATTTCAAAATTCTTTCGTCCTTGTCTTTATTCTAACTTCCAGTATAATCATCTGTCGTTCGTATTCTTTCAGTATACACATACAACTATAATTGCCCCATAAACTTAAGCCACCTACTCATTTTCTATACTTCTTCGTCATTGTTTTCTCACTCTCTCTCTCTTCATATATATATATATATATATATATATATATATATATATATATGCACATTTCATTAAAAACGTTAAGGTGCTTTTATTTAGTTTTTTATACAATTTCTCATGAAATGTGCATGAAAGAAGGATTGCTGCCTAAATACACAAATATATATATATATATATATATATATATATATATATATATATATATATATATATATATATACATATATATATATATATATATTTATTGATGCCTGTTTCATTAAATAATATAGACAAGTTGTGTCTATTTATTTTAAGTAAGTTCCTTTCATATTGTCTGATAAACTTAATAACATAATCATTGACAGACGAAAGCAAATCAACAAACAATGCTCCTGGTGTTGAATAAGTTGATGGTCATCAGCAAATGGATGAGCCCGAAATGCGATTTATAGGTCGAGGACACTAAAATCAAGTAGGTGTGGAAGTTTAAATATCTGAGTAGTGTTTTGACAGAGGACGGTAAGTGCGACGCTGAGATTCCAAATGCTAGCCAGAGTATTACGAGACAGGAAGATTTTTTTGGTAACAAAGAAAAGAGTACGGAGCTGCTACGTGTTATCTGTCCTCCTTTACGGCAGCGAATGTTAGACGGTCTCCTCACAGATAAAGAAGCGACTCGAGGCAACGAAGGTATGATTCTACAGAAGGAAGATAGGCATTTACTCTGTCTCCCCACTAAGATGATTTGTGACACAAGGACATTTTTTTAAGGTGGATACACAAGCGGGTAAGCCCGGGCTAGGAATAAAAATTGCCTGCAGCACATACAACCGTCGGTTGCGCTGCCCTTTGTGCGTGAACTGATCCCTCTCTCTGGTGCAATGAGATGTCGCGGCCTCGGGCAGCTGTTCACTAGGGCTGGACACCTGTCAGTATAATTCTCCTTAGCTGCGACTCTAGTAGCCCCTGAGTGTACTCTGCCCAATGACAGAGACGCAACTAAGAAATGGTAAATAATGTATCACAAACCACTCTGAGAGTTTGGGCAATGATGAGGGTTTGGAGAGGATGCAAACAAGGAGGAAGCTTATAATAAACATCAGGAACAGGCAGCTGAAATTTCTGGGACACGTAATGAGAAAGGAGGGACAAGAGAATCTGATACGCACAGGTCGAATAGAGGGAAAGAGAGACACGGGAAAGCAACGCAAGACATACCTGGCGGACTTAAGCAAGTGAATGACAAAACGTGGCCTGGAGGAGGTGGCAGAAGGACGAAACTTATTGAGAGCTACAAGGGGGGGGTGGAGAGCCATGATCGCCTACGTCCTGAAGAGACACGTCATATACTTTTTTTACTCCCCTTTTCATTATTTTTTTTTTGTCTTTGCAATTGGATTGTGTCAGTGCTTTCATATTGTCGACTATAATCTGGTAGTATTTTGACGGGTACTGTCAATGTGGATATAATGTAAGTGTCCCGGTAAGGACCGACATGCCCATCAGGTTTCACCTGACCGGCATCCAGCGATTGCTAGCGTAAACAGCGTAAAGAGGATAAAAGTCCTCGGAATCTATCCCACGCCTGGAAACTCTCCTGATTTAAATCCAATTAAGAATCTGTGGTCAATCTACAAGGCATGGACATTAGAAGCACTAACATGTACAATAAGTCATGTTTCATTAGAAAAATACGAAAACATGTAAATAATAACTGAACTATTTGTTTTGTTTCAATTAATTTGCACAAGGTTTTATATATTTTTTATTTATTTTATTTTTTATTTTTTATTTTTATTTTTATTTTTTATTTTTTATTTTCTATTCATTTTATTTTTTATGTATTTATATATTTTTATTTATTTTATTTTTTATGTATTTCATTTTTTATTTTTTCTATTCATTTTATTTTTTATGTATTTATATATTTTTATTTATTTTTTATTTATTTATATTTATTATTATTTATATTATTATATATTTATAAAATATCATATATATTATATTATATAGTTATATCATTATATATTTATTATTTTTATTATTGTTATTATTATTTAATTTTATATATTATTTATTTTTATTTATTTTATTTTAATTTTAATTTTTTATTCATTTTATTTTTTTTATGTATTTATATATTTTTTATTAAATAGAATTAACAATGTATGTCTGTTACGTTTTCTGGTGTTGAATAATCGTTTTATATCGGGTAGAACTTGCTAAAATTGTGTGTAATGCTTCCACTAATTTTGACGCACCTTGGGTAATTTTTCAAGGCAAGCGGGAAAAAGTTTGGTGAGTATATTCAGTTAATGGTTCGGAGTTTGAAATGAATGTGCTTTCACATGCAATAGTAATAACAGACATTATACGGTTATCTGACGAATATCTGACAAAGGCCTTTTAACACGTGTGCGCTGTGATTAAAACAAAGTGTACGTTGTGGTGATTTGATTTGAAGAGCCTCTGTTTTTTGTACTCGGCTTTTCGTTGTTTATTTTTTTGTCTTTGTACTTGGTTTATTTCAGTGCTTTTGTATTGTCAACTATAATCTTATCGTATTTTGACGGGTACCGTCAATGTGGATATAATGGGATTGTAATGTAATTAGGAAAACAAGGCAAAATAATGGATAGCGGCTCGGAGCCGATTTCGAATTCCATTAAATTCACTTAGGTGCTCATACCCTTGGGAAAAGTATGAATCAACTTCGTCTCTCCCCAGCTATGGGTAAATAGCAGGACAGACCGGGTTCTACAAATTTAGATGGCAACTGATCTACTGCAGAAAGAAATGGCAACCTATTGCGGGAAAAAAATCTGCCACGCGTATCAGACATGGCACATAAATAACTGAATGTAATTATTTGGTAATTAATTATTTAAACTTATATAAATACAATAAAAGAAAAAATGTAAACATCTAACAGGTTTTATATATTCATACATTACCCTGTTTATTATATACCCTGTTCGGATATATCATATTAGCCATTTTATTAAACTTATATAAGCATGATGTTACGGTATCTATATTTCAGTCAGTAATAATTAGCCCTCACACTGGTCAGACGCAACGACGGAATAAACATATTCAAGACTTATGTAAAGTAATTCCAGTTAGCTATTCTTTACTGTGCAACAGAGATGTTGAATTATCTTGTAGGATTGGAATAAAAAGTCTAATACAATAAGTTGTTAATGCAAGTTAAGCCAACAACTGCGCTTCGTGATATTTCGAAGACATGCTTTTCGCCTAAAAATTCTAGATTATTCTTAATGCACACTGAATATAATTCATTACGCCTTCTCATTAAGATTGTTCTTCTCTCCCGTTCGGCTACCATCACGTCCATTAACTAGACCCATCCCAAGCAATATACGACCGTGTATTAATAGAATTGGCGTGGCAATTGGCAAAGCGAACGCATTTAGATTACAGATAAATAAAAATACTCCATGACAGAACATCATGTTTGGAATAATTCTTTCACAGACATACGCGCGTGCACACAAACACACACACACACACACACACACATATATACATATATATATATATAGTGATTTTCTAAGTCCGGCTTAGATGTGGCACGAGGCCGAAAGTATGGGTCACCCAGTGAGGATCGAAATCACTACTCAGTCGTAATTGATCTAGTAAGACAAGCTTTCTAACCATTACACCAGGCCGAGGTGCCCCCCCCCCACATATATATATATATATATATATATATATATATATATATATATATATATATATATATATATATATATATATATATATATATATATATATATATATATATATATATATATATATATATATATATATATATATATATATATATATATATATATATATATATATATATATATATGATGAAAATGTGGAAAAGACAAAGCAAAATCCGAATATGTGAGTTTACTGTTTTTATTTTGTTTTTGTTTTTGACAAAAACAAAAACAAAATAAAAACAGTAAACTCACATATTCGGATTTTGCTTTGTCTTTTCCACATTTTCATCATACCGTCGGATCTACATCCACACATTTGCTTACATATATATATATATATATATATATATATATATATATATATATATATATATATATATATATATATATATATATATATATACACATATATATATATATATATATATATATATACATATATATATATATATATATATATGGTGGATTCTCCCGTCGTATTCGACCTGTGAGGGTCAAGCAGCTCAATTTCTAGTAACCGGCAGAAAAAGCATTCATAGCTTTGACAAGGAAATGGACATTAATGTATTCGACTGGCATTCGAACTCGGCTCTCCAATTCCTCAGTCCAAGGCGCTATCCATTTCTCCACCTCCATGTCCACATTACGAAATGGACGGTGTCCAAGTTCGAATTCCAGTTGAATCAATTAAATTCAGTTACGTGTTAGTACCCTTGGGAAAAGTATGAATCCATTTCTTCTCCCTCCGGCTATGGGTTGAATAGCAAGATAGACCGGGTTGTATAGAGTTGGATGGCAACTAGCAGAAGGACAACTCTGAATTCGATACCTGCGGGGGGTCGATCGAGACATTGTCTCTGTATTCTGTGCTTCAAAAACTGTAGTTGGCTCTGCACAAAACATTCGGGCTGTCCATACCTAGAAACTAATCTGCTTGACCCTCAGACGTCGAATTCGATTGGATATATATATATATATATATATATATATATATATATATATATATATATATATATATATATATATATATATATATTGGATGTGCGGCTGGTGTAATAGATAACGTCTCGTAATGAGAAATCAGAGAAGCGAGTTCGAATTCTATTTAGCCACGTTACCACGTTCTATTTGACCATGTTAACATGTACTTATGTGCAATTACATTTTCGAAAGGTATAAAACTTATTTGCTTATTTGCTCTTTCTCTATATGAATATGGCCTGACGATTGCATCTAGCATGAAACAGCCTGTCGGCTCTAAGTGTTGACTTCACTGTTCACTTTTATATTTACACACGCTCTATCTCTGATATTGAGCACTTTGTTCCATAAATATAGCACACCTTAAGAGTGTATTTCTTTATATATATACATATATATATATATATATATATATATATATATATATATATATATATATATATATGGCACCGGGTCGAATGTTAGCTTTCCGACCATGAGGCACGTATGCAACTTCAACGTAGTCGATCTATCAAGGTGACATATTGAAAATATCGATTTGAGAAGATGTTCTCAGCGTACATCAGTGTTGAGAAATAGATAAAACCCATACCACAAGTTGACATAAGCTGTCTCTAAGCATCAAAGCTTAAGCTAGTACGACGCCACAGGGGACTGCGGGTTTGAGCCTACTGTCAATGTCCAGCTACTAATCACATGAGCTCTCATACAGAAACTGTAAGTAAGGTTTACTAAGCATAGCTTCAGTATATAACACAGGTTGACAGTGTGAATGTTAAACAAACACCCGTATGCCTGAGAAAGCATATGCAACAGGATTCAGTTAACTAGCATAACAAGATTTGTGGACGTTGTAATGGATAGTTGCTCGGAAAGAGTATTTAGAGAGCTGGGTACGAATTCCAGTCGGGATGCTTGCATTCACTTACGCGCAAATGGCATTGAGAGGAGAATGAATCACCTACACCCTGTTATGGGTTAAATAGTAGAACTTGCATCTGTGCAAAACATTGTTATTCTGAACAAAAGTATTAATGCGATTTTTACTATCCATAAATAATATTTCTTTTTACAATCACAATTTTATATTGGCTTTAAGTATGCTAAAAAATGGTTGGTTTGCACTCAAAAGCAAATCTATCAACCAAGACTCACACAGCAGATGTATGTACTCCTATGATCATTAAAGAGCAGCCAGTCATTATATATATATATATATATAATAGCATATACACATTTACACACATCACACTCACTCACTTTCCTAATGAGCCAAATGATAACACACACCTATAGCAATATACAAGCTAACACATATCATACTCACTCACTCCCTAAAAACTAAATAACACACACACACACACACACACACACACACACACACTTACCAGAGGCTAAATAACTAAATAACACACACACTAAACTAAATAACACAAACACACACACTTACCATCCCCTCTCCAGGTACCAATAAAACTGCTGAACTGACCGAGGGAAACGAAACTAGCATGAATCCATCCAGCTCTTATCTCAAATGACAACTTAAAAGAGACTGTTTGACCAACACAAGGAAATAAAAAAACAAATGAAGACTACAGACAAAAGTTCATTTTCTCCATCAAGACATTCATTTCTGTAGTTCACTGCTACCAGCAAGCAGAAACATTTTTTTCTCCCGATGATGGCCATGTTGGCCGAAATTAGACGAGGAATCTAAATGAAATAATAATAATAAAAACATAATATTAATCTACAACCCAGTATGTCTGAAGATTTTAATTAATTATTTTAATAATTTGTATCGTTCAAAATATATATAATAGCTGTATATATACCGGGTGTAAAAGCAATAATTTTCCGAATGGTGTAACAACATAATTGATCAGCCCACAAAATGATTCATATCTCAAAAATACTGTACAAAATGAGTAAATGAATTTCTTTTTTCAGGTTTTGAGATAAGACATTTAGCCATCTTGACAGTATTTGTCATAAGAATCACCGAAAAACACTTTGATTTAATCAGCTAGAAAGGTTAAAATCGTTTTGTGTCAGCCCCACTAAGTCTTCTCAAGTGAGCAATAATGAGAGGAAAAAGATCATTCAGGCCTTCAGTAATGGTACCAACATTCATACTCTGGCTTCAATCTTCAAAGTCTATTCAAGAGCCATCAAGAGAACGGTGAATAAGTTTAAAACAGAGAGAAGAGTAGGGAGGAAAACTGGATCAGGACGTCACAACATCAAGAGGATTCATCATTTCAACTTAGAGATAAAGAGATCAATTAAAAAGTTTCAACTAAATTCATAAGACATTTGGAACGTAAGAGACGAATTTCAGCTATGACAGTCCAAAAATCAGTTGAAAATGAAATCGCACGTGAAACGTGTGAGGCAACTTGTTACTCCAGAATAGAAAGTTAGAAGGTTAGAGAGGGCGAAGATCATCCTGAATAAATTGTAAAATGATCCGGGAATATATATACATATATAGAGATTTAATTTCAATGTTTCATAAGCTTTCCATCCTTATCTATGATTAATTAATGATGAACATGGCATTTTCGTTTATGATCGATATCATCACGATACTTCTGTTAAGCCTGGAGAGTAATTATACATTATTATTGCTGAGAATTCCAGTAAGATATCTTTAATCATTGCTTTGATACAAGTCAACGCTTAATTTAAAAATTGGCTGGACGGTCTGACGATTGGGTCCTGCATGAAACGGACTGTCGCCTCTGGGTGTTGACTTCAATGTTCATTTTTATATTTATATTTACATACGCTCTATCTCCGATATTGAGCACTTTATCCCATAAATATAGCACACCTTAAAACTATATTTCTTCATATATATATATATATATATATATATATATATATATATATATATATATATATATATATATATATAATTATTATTTTCATTATAAGAGATTATCATAAAAACATTTTGAAATCTCTACACAAAAGCTTTCATGTTTACACTTGTACTTCAGTTGATGCTAATTACAGTTACTTATAATCGCCTAAAGAAATACAATCGTGGTATTGAAACCTGAAATCTTTTGGGTAGCGATAACAACGTGTTCTTATTGTAATCTCATGTAATAATAATAATAATAATAATAATAATAATAATAATAATATATTGCTGAACTTTTTACTGAACACTTTTTTAAAAAGTAAACACTACGAACAGTGGAATTTCACTCCATCTCTTTTTTCTCTCATTTGTATATATATATATATATATATATATATATATATATATATATATCGCGTTATGCGATTTCTCATAAGACTTTAATCTTCAGTAATTAAAGCAAGGCTAATTACGTCATTGATTAAGCAATCATACTAATTGATTCTGCTTGCTAATTATAAAGCGACCATTACTCTTCCCGTTTTTCATCATCCCTACATTCATATATACGTCGTTCGCTGTTCGCATTCATTTATATATGTACGTATATTGGCTTCAGTAAATCTATTTTAATTATATACGTGTCCGGAATGGTTAATATTAAGTACGTCAGTACGACAGTCATGGCATTAAGGGTGTGCGCCATGTTTAAGCTTGTTAATACCCGCGTGCATCAAAAGGTACATGCGTGCGTACGGTTCTGAGAGAATGCAAATGTTAGCGCATCAACACCCTCTTCGGTTGTCATAGATAATTGAAAGTTTTGTAGTGTTTCAAAATATTGATTTTGCATTCTTCATTTAAAAACAAAACCCTTCAATATTTGAATTAATAGCCAGATGCAACATGGATTATATTTACTTGCGGATATGCCTTAGAGGTAAGAGAGAAGCTCTAAGCGGAAGGATCTTCGATATAGTACCGATCGTCAGCTGAATAATTTTCCATTGTATTCTTCCACGAGAGGAATAGCATTTCTAAATTTAGTCATTATTACAAACAACTCACTGAAGTTGATTTTAAATACTTCACAATCTTCACTCTCTTTCTATCTATCTATTTCTACTATATATATATATATATATATATATATATATATATATATATATATATATATATATATATCAAAGTGAATATTGAAGTCATACTCAGAGGTGACAGGCTGTTTCATGCTAGACGCAATCGTCAGGCCCCGAATTCGCGGCCTGACGATTGCATCTAGCATGAAACAGCCTGTCGCCTCTGAGTGTTGACTTCAATGTTCACTTTTATATTTACATACGATCTATCTCTGATATTGAGCACTTTATCCCCTAAATATAGAACACCTTAAAACTATATCTCTTATCAGGTCATCCCATAAGTTCTGTCCGAATTTTGATTAAAGAAAACAAGTGACCAAATGTTACATTTAATTACAGATTCAATCAACAATGTATTTTATCTGATTATCTATGACTTCCTTCCATCTATTAACAAGCTTACTAATTCCATTACTGTAAAATTCTTTTGGCTTTGATTCGAAGAACTCACAAATGTCAGTTTTAACCTCTTCCTGTGTTACAAAAGCTGTTTCTTCCAAATGATTCTGTAAGGTACGAAACAAATGGTAGTCTGAAGAAGCAAGATCGGGAGAATAAGGTGGATGAGGAATTTTCTCCCAACCAAGTTCTTCGATCTTTTGTGACGTGATTCTTGCTGTGTGTAGTCGCGCATTGTCCTAATGAAACATCACCCGTTTTCGATTCACTAGAGCAGATCTTTTTTTCCTCAAAGCTTGGTTCAAACGCTCTAATTGCTGACAGTATATTTGAGCATTAATTGTTGCATTAGGTAGTAAGAATTCAAAGTGGATTATTCCTTGGCAATCCCACCAGATTGAAAGAAGAACATTTTGCCCATAAAGTTCCCTTCTCGGCTGTGGCTGGGGTCCTTCCCCTTTACCAAGCCACTGTCTACGACGCTTAACATTTCGATAAAAGATCCATTTTTCGTCGCCAGTCACAAGTCTACCCAAAAAAGGTGAAACAAGTTGGCGAGAATGGAGAGAATAGCAGATGTCAACTCGGGATTTGAGGTTGTTTTCAGACAATTCATGAGGCACCCATTTTCCAAGTTTAGGAACTTTTCCAAGTTGTTGAAGATGACGATGAACAGTTGTATGGTTTGAACTGAGAACAACTGCCAATTCCTCAACTGATAAAGCAGGATTTTCTTCAAGGGCTGCTTCAAGAAGCTTTTCATCAAACTCAACTGGACGTCCGGTTCGATCTTCATCTTCAAGGGTGAAATATCCACCTCTGAATTTTGCAAACCATCTTCTGCAAGTTCTTTCATTCACACATTCCTCTCCATAAACTGAGTGAATGTTTCTAGCCGCTTCGGCTGCTGAGTTTCTTTTCTTGAACTCATAAAGCATTATGTGCCTCAAATGATTCTTGGGTACTTCCATGTTAGCAGGGTTTTAATCAAACAAAATTTAATTTTATTGTTCTCTGAAATAGAATTTGATCAGTTTAAATGCACCTAAACATAAAAATAATGTTCAGCTCCATTAAACATTATAAAATACTCTTTAAATTTCGTTCATTTTAACAAAAAGTTAGAATTCGGACATAACTTATAGGATGACCGAATATATATATATATATATATATATATATATATATATATATATATATATATATATATATATATATATATATATATATGTATATATGTATATATGGATGGATGGCCACTCGTATTCGAGGTTAGCCTCTACTAGGGCGGCTAGACAATCCCTATTGCAGACGCTCGCTCAGGCACACATGTGTTTGTTCAACACACACAGAGCTAACCTGTGGTTTATACTGCAACTATGCTGAGCAGACCTTAGTTACAGTTTCTGGAGTGTGCTATCTAGCATGATCAACAATTTGAACAAGGCCATCACGCTCCCCCCTCGGTCACGATGACTTACGGCTTCGTGCTAGCACAGCTATGACGGTTCCAAGAGTTCCCTCTACCCAGTTTCACTCACAAGGTTTGGGTCAGCCGGTGGTATGGTTTTCAGGCACTTTTCCGAACCCGACCCAGTCCGATAACATCGGGAAGTCTCCTGCCTGACAAATCGGCCATGCTGAAATTCAAACTCTTGTCTCATGATCAGAAAGCGAACGTTCTAACCACTATAGTTGGTATGGAGCTTGCGTTGTATCGTAAGGGTCCGTGTTCGATTCTCGGTAGTGGATGCGCACTGCTGATGAGTCAGCATATATATATATATATATATATATATATATATATATATATACACACATATATATATGTATGTGTGTGTATGTATATATATATATATATATGTGTGTGTGTATATATATATATATATATATACACACACACACAGATAGAGAGAGATCGAGATATTATATTATTAATGTTATATAGGTATGTCGATTCGATTACTTACCTGAAATATTTATAAATAACAAGTAAATAGACTCAAACTCTTCAGAGGCAAATTAAGACTTATACTTTGACTTGGAACAAGGAACAAGATGCAAATTAAAAACTGAAACAATATATTAATAGTTTTAATACACTTCAGCCTGGAAGCAAATGAATCCTACGTTTCTCATTGGATAAAAACGATAATCATAATTATGCAAAAGGGCAAAGTGGAATCTATCCCTCTGATTGGCCAAAACACAAAAACATCAATTAATTCCCAAATGGTCAGAATTTATACATAGGATTGAATAAAAAGATCGACTTTGAGTTGGCAGAATTAATACTGTTTACAATTTTTGCAATGTTAGTCGAGAAATGATCGCTCTCGGCTGGAACAATGCGAGAAAAATTTTGATGTCATGCGGACCTTTCTATGAAAATTTCTGACCTCAGAATAGACATTCTTGAGAAATTATTCTGGTGCGCCATATATGCTTATAAAACAATACAAAAAATAATATACGACTTAAACAGTCAAAACATGATGAAAAACTAACAAAAAACACCTCACCCTTTGAAAATGGTTAAACAGGTGACCAAAAATAATTAAGGCAATGAAAATTATGGAACATTTCTGTACTTACTTACACATACAAAACGAAAAACGTAAGAATGCTAGAAAAACTAAATAAAAATTAATTAAATCTTGTCTCCCTTATTTGATGAAAGATGTTTAATATATATATATATATATATATATATATATATATATATATATATATATATATATATATATATATATATATATATATATATATATATATATATATATATATATATATATATATATATATATATATATATATATATATAGCCTGACGTGCTATACCAGTTTAGCTACAGGTCGATTTTACTGCTTATAAATCAGAATTTTCCATGATCTCCATCGAACGATCATATCTGCTCGAAGCGTATCTAAATGTAAATAAATGACATCACACACTACGAAATGGAGTACATTTATTTGAAGATATTTTAGATCTTATATATGACGGTTTCAGGTAGGATACAGGTTCGATTCCTGTCGGAGGACACATATTTTCTATTAAAATTTTACGGACATTCACGACGGCAAATGCTGTTAATACTCCTTATTATAAAAAGAGAGCATTAACTTAAATATTTGTATCTATATAAACAACGTATAACAATAAAGTATTTTAAAATAATTGTCGGCCTTATTTCGTAGTGTGTGACGGCATATATATATATATATATATATATATATATATATATATATATATATATATTCCATTTATACATTATTTTTATGTATACACTTAAGTAAATGTTTTATTCTTTAATTAAACTATCAATTACATTTACCGGCCTGAATGTTCGTGAAAT
>OZ038503.1:28317153-28384653 GCA_964036315.1 Acanthosepion esculentum | reverse complement strand
CAGCAGGGCGCATCCACTACCGAGAATTGAAACCCTGACAGTTAGGTTGTCAAGCGAACACCCTACCAACTGTTCTTCGGTGACGATGAGATAGCAAATCAGACTCAATATAGCGCCGCTCGCTCACAAATTCCGTGGTGGAACCCAACTGAGATTCTCTCTAACCATAGGACTGTGTCACCGGGAGCCACAACTACTATCACCAAGCCGACTCATCAGCAGTGCGCATCCACTACCGAGAATTGAAACCCTGACAGTTAGGTTGTCAAGCGAACACCCTACCTACTTAATTATATATATATATATATATATATATATATATATATATATATATATATATATATATATACTAAATGTGAACATAACACCTAGTTATGCCTTCTACGCATATATATATATATATATATATATATATATATATATATATATATATATATGTTGGCTCCTGAAAAATTTATTCCGGTTGAGCTCTCTGGTTTGAGGTGTGAATTTGTAAACAGTGACTATTTAAGCTAATATTGCACGACTCTTCGGCAGAATTGAGTCACTGTCTGTCACTGTCTGTTTATCTAAATCTAAAAATAAACACGCTAAAATTCACCTTCATCCCTGTCGTGCGCCGACGGCTTAGTGATAAAAGTTCCGACTCACGCAAATTCAGTCGGGTTTCGATCCTAGCTAGAGGCCACCGGACGTCTAGCCACACTGATGAGCTGTGAAACAGCGAAACAGTCTCTCTGTGGATAACAATATATATATAGATAGATAGATTGAATGATGTGTGTGTTATGTACTAACGTTAACGCAATACAAGGCTTGAGAGACACAGACAGTAGATCATTAATGAATGACATGTGTAATGTGAATATAAGATGGGCGTGATCGAAAGTGAGCATTTTGGGGATAAGGGTGTCAGAAAATGAGTTTAGTTTAGAGGCATTAAAGTTTACAAGCCATTTATTCCTCTAGTTACCCTCCTTGATTGGAGATTTTTTCAATAGCAGCGGACAGTTTAGCTTTGTCAGCGCTGCCGGATTTACTATTGCGACAGGAGTAAATGGTAATGTCGTAAGCATCGATGTCTACTGGAAAACTGATGTCCCCCGGAACATTGATGAAGATCAAAAAAAAGTGTAGGACCCGTGATAGTGCCTTCAGGAACTCCTACGTGTTAAAGTGATTAAGGTTGTACTGTTCAGAGGTACGCCTACGGAGGAGTCTGTTTCACAAATCTGCAATTCTTGGGTAAAGATTTTCGGAGGTGACTATTCTCCTCACTAATTGGATACAAATACGTTTTATGGTAATTGTACTAGAATCAAATGTTATACGTTCTTTCATTCTATCAGCAAACAGTAACTTTGCTTCATTGAGCACACGCTTGCACCCGTTATGAGCAGAGACATAAATATATATATCTATATATATATCATGTCATTCACAGACAGTAGTGTTTCGCTGTATCACAGCTCCTCAGTGTGACTAGACTTCCGAGATAGATAGATAGATAGATAGATAGATAGATAGATAGATAGATCAGTTATGTGTCATGCGTGATACATGAGAGACTAGGTAGATTTTTTCCCGCAGAAGGTTGCCATTTCGTTCTGCAGTGGACCAGTTGCCATCCAAGGCTATAGAACCCGGTCTGTCCTGCTATTTACCCATAGCTGGGAAGAGAAGAAGAGGATTTATACCTTACCCAGGGCTATTAGCACGTAAGTGAATATCAGTCAGTTATGTGCCATGCGTGATACACGCTTAGACGAATATGTATCAATATGAATCAGATTTTTTCCCCGCAGTAGGTTGGGCTTTCTTTCTGCAGTAGACTGGTCGGCAACCAAGGCTAAAGAACCCGGTTTGTCCTGCAATTTACCCATAGCTGGGGAGAAAAGAAGAGGAGTCATATAAATTACATCAGTCTTTTATTTTTCTTTAGCAGTCGCGTTGAATATTAAATACGACTAATTTTTTTTTTCATTTTAATTCATATAACTTTATTGAAAACCATATATACTTTCTTCGTGCAATTATCATTACTTTATTTCATATTTGGTTTCTTTTTGAGGCTTGTCCATATTTTAAAAGTTATTTAAAGAAGAAACTTATTTTTGGATTGTAAGAATCTTTTGTAAATAATAATGATTTTCCGATAAAATTTTTACTATTTAACCCATAGATAAGCAAAGAGGAGATGGATTTATAACTATCCCAAGTGTATTTGCACGTCAGTGAATATAACGAACCCGACTGGAATTTGAACTCTGTTGCTCGATTTATCATTTGGAGCCGTTATCAATTATACAAAACGCGCAACCAAACTTATAGCACCTAGTATTCCCTAGCAATCACCCGTGTACTGACCAGGCTCGACGTTGCTTAACTTCGGTAATCGGACGAGAAGCAGAGTTTTGACGTGATATGGCCGTAAGCCTTCAAGTATACAACCTGAAGTAAATGGAAATTCGTAAGTGTAATATCTGAGGAATAAAGTAGTGGAAAATAACTTCCTTTGAAGATGGAATCATTTTTACATGGAACGAAAAAAACGAATCCTATTTACAACATGTATATATTATTAACCCTTATATGGTACTGCGGGGTAAGGTCTCAGAATTAGTACCCTGATGTTTAAAAAAAATATCCAATTTAAAATATGATATAAAGATCATGTAGTTATTAATTCTGTCTTGAGTATTTTCTTTTTATCATTTCACTTTGTGAAAGGCGATAATGCCACTAAGACACCGAGGGTTACCGGGAGTAAAGACAATGAAAAGACTTTAATGAGGAGAAAGGAAAATAAAGGAATAAGTTTTAGGAAAAAAGATGGTGGTTGAATGTTCATTTAAATTTTGAAGCGGCTATTGGAACTCAACCTGAATCCAGTTTTCATCCTTATACGTAATTGTCAATAGATAGGAAAAGGAGAGGTGCATTCATAACATTCCGAAGCGTATCTGCACGTAAATCAATATAACGAATCCGACTGGAATTCGAACTCGGTTGACCGACTTAAAATTGGATATCGTTGTATGTGATTTTTCACTTAATGGGCGATGTGTTATCAGTTAAGTAGTGTTACACACCCATACAACGATACTAAATTACACCAAGCCATTCGCAACTACGAAAAAACTGAGAAATAGCATCAGAGAAAACAACAGCCCTGAAGAGTGAATGCATCACGAAATTTTGAAGTCGGCATGACTGAACCAGCACTACTCAGTTAAGTGATAAGGTTCTACACATTATATATATATATATATATATATATATATATATATATATATATATATATATATGTGTGTGTGTGTGTGTGTGTGTGTGTGTGTGTGTGTGTGTGTCATTCACAGACAGTACTGTTTCGCTGTATCACAGCTCCTCAGTGTGACTAGACTTTCGAATGCCTCAAGCCAGGATTGAAACACAACTAATTTGGTGTCAGCCAGACTATCTTCCCTCAGTAGAGTTACACAACTAAATCTAAATAAACAAATGCCAATCAGACAAAGTTCTCCATTCATTTTACTGAAGAGCTTTGCATTAGTGCAGGGGGCTGTTGTTTATAGAATTAGCTTATCACTCAACAGTGCTCAATTGAAATGTATTTTCAAGAGCTAAATTATGTCATTCCGATGCGAGGAGAACAAAAGTAATATATAAATGTTCACAGCATTAATCCAAAAGAGGGTTCGATACCGATAGTAGAGCGATAATTATTTATTTATTATAATTTTATCATACAGACAAAACCATTTTACTCACTACAAAGATGCATTGGTTTCAGGACGGCTTGCCTACAAGCAGGATTGTTCATAAACATTTTCGAAATGTACTTGAAATGCATTGAAACCAAATTGCATCTTTGTAGTGAGTAAAATGGTTTTGTCTATATGATAAAATTATAATAAATGCATATATATATATATATATATATATATATATATATATATATATATATATATATATATATATATATGCAATAGGATGTTCGTAGTCTAATGCAGCAAAAAGGACTTACTTTACAGATTTTCCTTCCCAATTCAATTCTGTGACGAACGGTAATTACTTGGATCGATGTAAATAAAATAAAAAACTTCTGCTGGATACTTGTTTTTTGTTTTTATTAATAAGGCTTCCATTATTTTTAGCCTTTTTTGCATGTAGATGATGCTATTACATTAGTGTTGTCAAAGAAAAACAAATTAGATCGCATAAGAAATTGTATAAAAAAGTAAATACAAGCAACTTGTCTGTCGTATTCAATGAAATGTGCACATATATATATATATATATATATATATATATATATATATATATATATATATATATATATATATATATATGCACTATTCACAGAGCTTTCATTTTATTGTTATTTTGAGTGCCGAAAGACCTACTCTATGCTGATAGCCGATAGCGATATTAATGACTTCAGCGAATTCTTATCTTTCCGTTTGAATAAATCGAGCTCATTTCCTGCACAAAGACGTGTCGCAACAACTGGCTCAGACAACTATCCGGAATCTAGATGCGTATGTCATCGGACAAATCAAATTTTATCCGCTTCAACTAAATAACAGCAATTAATTCCACGCGGAGACTGCATACACCACCTGGAAGTATGTCCTAAATTCTTCTCTACTGTTAGTTTTCGTCTTTCTGTGTAGCGATTTTTTAAATCTTTTACGGGCAAGATCGCTTTTGGGCCTTTATAAATGTATTGAAATTGGGGTGCCAATTAAATGTTAATACGAATGAATATTCCAGTGTTATATTCACGTCTAAATTTCCTCATTTACCCTCGGCCAGTGTAGGTGTGAAACGACCCTCGTATATTCCTCATGCAAACGTCGTCCTTACATTCTTCAGCTGCGATGTGTGATTGACTTAACATAACAAGACCTGTCTCAGTATTACTCATTTCACACTGACGGCTGTTGTCGATATTCAAGCTCATCTGGGGGCTATGTTATGTCGTTTGAATTTAAGATCTGTTAACTTTTTTATTATTTTATTTTCTACTATATTAACTATTTTTACTACTGTACAAGGCCAAAGAGTCGCTCGAGACAGAGTGTTACAGGGTCAGTTGCAAGTAAGGTAGTAATGGCACCAAATTGTAAGGGGCTATCAAAAGTGAAAGGAAAAGTCTTTACAAGAAACCGGAAAACTCAATCTTAAACAGGAATCCATTGATAAGCCTCTATACCTGTTCAAAAAACCGAGGAGGAGTGTGATCCAGACGTTAGGAGAACCTATCTACTCCTATTATTTTTTTAAATGTTGAACTGTATCCATGGAGGTCCGGACGCACTACCCAAGAATAATGATCAATCAGACATGGCTCGTTAACCATTATCCAACGCTGACGCACCCAAGTGCAACGTTGTTGCCAGCTCACCACTATTCGAGGTCAAGGCACCAAAGGACTGTGTGATTGTTATTCAATAAGATTGGTACAAGGTCACATAATTGGTCGCTCGTGAAGATTGAACCCAATACTTAGTAATAATGATTAATCAAACAAGCTTCGCTGAACAATTATCCGACGATTGTTAATTACTCTACTTGACTTAGTTTAACACAAGCACCAAATATAGGGTACCCAATGAGGATCGAATTATTTACTTATTAGTAATGATCAAACAGAAAAAAAACGTCGCTGTCCATTATCCGAGCCTGGAGCAATCAAATGCAGCGTGCTTGTTATTTACTAAGCTTGGCATAGTTTGGCACATGGCTACGAATATAGGGTGCCCAGTGAGAATCGAACGTACTACTTAGTAATTATGGCCAACCTGAAAGGCTTCACTAAATATTATCCGATCCTGAGGCACTGACAGTGGAACTCCTTTCTTCTTACTTGCTTCGCTGATAACTATAATGTTCAAAAATTTTAAATGTAATGTCAATCGACATCTTCCGATGCCTTGATCCATTTCTCCGTCCTCCTTTTTATCCTTTCCTCAACCCCATCCTTATACCCAGTCTTTTCCCTTACTTGCACCCTCTGTAGCCCCTTTCGTACTGGTAGCACTCCCACCTTGCTCAGGGGCAAATGATTATTAAAAAAAATATCAGCGTAGTTGTTATTTACTAAACGTCGGCTGTGGGGTTGTTTATATATCCACCTGTCAGCATTCTCGTTTCTACGCGTGCAATAACGGAGAGAAGTGTGAGGTTACGTACTTCTGCATTCAGTGACAGTAAGTATCCCCAGGTTGTTCCTGCATCTAGCTCCCTTTGACCGACTGGTATGAAATTTGAGTGCAAAATCTGTTCCTACATAATACATGATATTGTATCTCTTCATAGGACTTCAGTTCGGACTTACAGCATTCGGCGAATTTCTGGATTAACCAAATAAGCTACAAGAAAACAAACAGGAGAGAAGATGGAATTGGGATCACGTTTCGCATTGTAATAAAAATGGCAAAAAGGAACTTGCAGCTGTAAAAACATTTTCATGGTAGCAGATAAACAGGTTAAACGTACAAAGTAAAATTCTTAGACTAAAGTCTAAATACCAAATTCATATAAAAAGAAATGTAGTATATGACAGTCCAAGACACACTCCAGTATATATATATCTATACTATTTGCAGAACTACTTATGCTAACGATTCTTCTAAATTGACCAGAGTTTACTGCGCTACTAAAGAGTCAACAACGTAACCGTGTGAAAACTTAGATGAGCAAAAGACCAGAAGTTGTGGAGGGCCACTGTACCTACATCTGGAAAAGAGTCGGTAGGATAATGAAAGATAATTTGAGTATAAAAAATAACAAAGTAAAATACAGGCTTGGAAGAAATGAAAGAAAGATAGAAAGGCCATGTACAACACAGAAAGAAAGAAAGAAAGAAAGAAAGAAAGAAAGAAAGAAAGAAAGAAAGAAAGAAAATCCATGCACAAAAAAGAGAGAAAAAAGAAAGGCCATATACAAAAAGAAGGAAAGCAAGAAAGAAAGGAAGAAAGAAAAAAGAAAGGTCATGTAAAAAGAAAGAAAGAAATGAAGGAAGAAAAAAATTCTGATACAAATAACAGAATTACTATAGGACATGAATAAGAAAGAAAGAAACAAAGAAAGAAAGAACAAAAGAAAGAAAGAAGAAAGGAAGGCAGAATGAATGAATGAATGATTGAATGAATTCGGTGTATAAAGAACAGAATTAATAAAGTACATGAACAGAAATGAAAATTAAAATAGAAAGAAAGATGGATGAAGGAAGAAAGGACAGAATTGTTAAAGGAAATGAAAAAAAAAGAAAAGTAAAAAAAGATAAAAAGAAAAATGAAAGATTAAAGAAGGGGGGAAGGAAGAAAACAAGGATGAATGAATGAATTCGGTGTATAAAGAATATAATTAATAAAGGACGTGGACAGAAATGAAAATTTAAGAAAGAATGAAAGAAGGAAGAAAGAAAGGACAAAATATTTAAAGGATATTAATAAAAAAGAAAAGTAAGAAAGAAAGAAGGAAGGAAGAACATGCATAAATAAAGTAACAAATTAAAAACAGAAAGAAAAAGACGAATTGAAAAATAAAAACAGGATAGAAAAAAAAGGAAACAATCACAAAAATCCCGGTTTGGAAGAAAGGAAAGAATGGATGCCGACCATGTATTCAAAATTTTTTTTTTTAAATAGCTCGGTAGAAAGTAAGAAAGAAGAAAAAACAAAGAAAATCTATATTAGATATAGACGTCGAAGAGTATCATAAAAAGATAATGAAATCAATCGAAAATATGGTGAAGAGGCAAAATATTTTATAAGTAATTCTCCATTCCTTTCTTCTCCATTGTGACACCCCCACAAAAAAAAATTCACTCAGGCGTTAATAAGAGTTTTGGCTTTTATGCGCAATAAATTTCGTACGTAAAGAGGAGAAAGAAAATGTACTTAGTTCGCAACGTAGAAGACAATATAAATAAAAAAAATATTCCTTAATTCGTTAAATCTTATTCGCCTCGCCCAAATGAATGCGTAAAACGCTTTGCATTTCTTTTTTCCGCTTCATCGCCTTGTTTTCATACAATGGTAGATTGTTACAAAATCATTGGTCGTGTTATTTTCACTAGCAATCGATCACGTAACTCGAACGCAAAAAGTGATCCTTCAGAGTTAAAGAAAAACAAAAACATAAGAAAACAAAACAACAAATTAAAAAAGAAAAAAAAGAAGAAAGAAAGAAAAGAAAGAAAGAAAAGAAGAAAGAAAGAAAAAGAAGAAAGAAAAAAGAAAGAAAAAGGAAAAGAAAGAAAGAAAGAATGAATGAATGCATTCGGCGAATAAATAAAGAAAGAAATAAAGAAAAGAAGAAGGAGATAATTAGTGTTACAGATAACAAAATTATTAAAGAATGAGAAGAAGAAAAAAGAAAAGAGGAAAGGAAAAAAGAAAAGACGAAAGAAAGGAAGAAAGAGATAAAAGTAGAGAGGATGGAAAAAAGAAAGAAAGAAAGAAAGAAAGAAAGAAAAATAAAGTAAGAAAGAAATGAAAAGAAAAAGAAATGGCAAAAGAAAGAAAAATGAAAGGAAAGAACGAAGAAAGATAGAAAGAAAGAAAGAAAGGAAGAAAGGAAGGAAGGAAGGAATGAAGGAAAAAAGGAAGGAAGGAAGGAAGGAAGGAAGGAAGGAAGGAAGGAAGGAAGGAAGGAAAAATGAATGAATTAATAAATGAATTCGGGAATAAATAAATAAAGAAAGAAAGAAAGAAAGAAAGAAAGAAAGAAAGAAGGAGAGAATTAGTGTTACCGATAACTGAATTATTATAGGACGTGAAGAAGAAAGAAAGAAAGAAAGAAAGAAAGAAAGAAAGAAAGGGAGGGTGGGAGGAAGGAAGGAAGGAAGGAAGGAAGGAAGGAAGGGAGGGAGGGAGGGAGGAAGTAATGGAGATAGAAAGGAAGAATGAATGGATTAATAAATGATTTCGGGAAAGAAAGAAAGAAAGAAAGAAAGAAAGAAAGAAGGAAGAAAAGAAGGAAGGAGAGAATTAGTGTTACTGATAACAGAATTATTAAAGGATATGAAACAAAAAGAAAAGAAAGAAAGAAAGAAAGGGAAAAAGAAAGAAGAAGGAAGGAAGGATGAATGAATGAATGAATTGGCTGTATAAAGAACAGAATTAATAAAAGACATGAACAAAAATGAAAATTTGAAAAAGAAAGAATGAATGAAGGAAGGAAGGAAGGAAGGAAGAAGGAAAGGACAGAATTATTAAAGGACAAAAAGAAAAAAAAAGAAAAGTAAATTAGAAAGAAAGAAAGAAGGATGAACATGTATAAATAAAGTTAAGAAAAATAAAAACAGAAAGAAAAAAAAACGAATTGAAAAATTCAAAATGGTTAGAAAATGAAGATAACTATCAAGAAAATTCCGTTTTGGAAGAAAGAAAAGAATAAATGTCGAGCATCTATAAAAAGAAAGGAAAGGAAAGAGGAAAATATGTCGGCAGAAAAGAAGAAAGAAGAAAAAAAAGAAAGAAATGGTACAAGAGATATAAAGTTCCAAGAGTATTAAACGTCAACAAAAGAAAATCGCCAAAGATTTTAGCTAACATTAAATTTTACCCTGTACAAGGCTCTAGCGCAATGATTCGCGACGTGGGTGCATGTCTCACCGGTGGGGCATGGTAATATTTTGGTGGGACATGCGTAGGATATGCACCCTTCGGCTTACTATACATGAGATCAAATTTCATTTTGCATTATTATTTCATGATTAAAATGATGAAAGTATATTACAGAATAAGCTTTCATTCAAATATTTTATATTTCTGCCTTTCAGTTCTCTATTATATGTTTTGAAACCATATATATTCAACTACCTTTTTGTTTTTTTTAATTTTCTTTTTCATGGACGTCATGGTGGAAGCTGGTGTAGAGATCAATTTAATGGCCTTTTAAGCTTTCTTCAACTGAATTGCAGTACAATTTTGAATATGTAAGAATTTAATATTACATGGGTGCACCAGAATTTTAGAAATAACAATGTGGGGCATGGCCCAAAATCGGTTGGGAACCACTGCTCTAGAGCTATTCGAGGTAGAGGGTTACAGAGTAAGATGCACAGTTTATGCGGATATATGGGGAAGATAATGGTTAATCCGAGACGTTAAGATTCTAGTGAACGGGAATAAAATCCTCTTGGGAGTCGGTTCAACAAAGTACGCGGCAAGAAACTGCTCGATTGGAACTTATTTCTCCCCTAAAGGAATACGAATGGAATGAAGCGGTTTCGCTACAATGTGAGTAGGATGGGGGTTCTTAGCGGTGAAGGATAGAAATGGTGGAGCTACGGAATATAGTCAGCAATTTCCTTGGAAATAGCGAGAAAGCAGGGAGAGGTTTGCGACGTTTCATCTCTGACTCTCACAGGGTTTGTAAAGTAGAAAATAACGTCAACCATAAGGACGTGGAGACGCTTTTGAGTTCTATCGAGTCTGGAAAGTGAGGACTGGACAGCTCCTGCCCAATTATGGCAGTAGTACATTTTTCGTCTTATTTGGCTCTTATAGCATGGTTTGGTTTGGTTTGTTTTATTTTACAGCATATCAACCCCAATGTATTATTTAATGCCAACAAGATTTTTATTGCTGACAATACTTTTCCTCAAAAATGTATTGCAGGTAAGATGCATTGCTAGTATGATGCATTGCTTTTAATTCCTTTTCCCTTAAAAATGCATTGCTGACAACACCTTTTTCTTCAAAAAATATATCACAGGTAATATTTTCTTCCTTCAAAAATGTATTGCTGGTAATATTTTTGTAAACATATATTGCTGGTAATAAATTATTGCAAGGAATAATTTTTCTTCAAAATTCATTGCTGGTAATGATTTTTTTACAAAAATATATTGATGGTATTAAAATCTATGTTTACACTTTCATAGTATTTTGGCCACATTTTAGGGGTTAACTATTTGTCCATAGCTGGGACACTAACAGGTGCTACCACCACGGGGCTGGGTGAACATAAGAACGCCAGCATTTAAGAGGTGGTTTCACTCTCCTCAAAACCTCCTGATCAGAGGCCCTGTTGTTGGATGTAGTTTATCATCTTACCAGAGTACCCGAGGTTAGAATGAAGAGTAAGATACTTACAAGAGCAGTTATCAGAGCCGACAATTTTTCCAGCATCTTTAGCGATGGGTCGTGCGTACGAGTTTCACTTGAGGTCTGGGTTGAGTTTAAGGCCCAATAGTCGACAAAGCAGGGGGCCTCACTGAGGAGGCACCCATTCATTGTGATTGGTGATAGTTCAGGGTCCAATAGGTGATGATATATGTGGCAAGGTCTTGTCATTTTACAATTGAAGTGGCTACATGCAACCGTAAGTTGTATTTTAACAGTTTCTTCTATCGTACGTTTCGATTGGGGAAATCTTTCCTCGTTTTTTTTTTACGTCCCAGTTACATATGAACTTCAAAAATTTAAATGCAATGTCAATAGTTATCTACTCCCTTCTTGCTTCCTTTTCTTTTATTGTTCTCACTGCTTAATTATATTTAACTTTTTCTCGTATTCTCTCATATTCGACAACCCCCTGCGTCTTAGTGACTTTGTAACCTTGCTTAGGATGAAATGATTAAACACACGCACACGCACACAGATATATATATAAAATTATACACTCTGTCTGTCTGTTTGTTATCGAACTCCACCTAGGGTTTTGGAGATAGATCCCCCATTACCATTAGTGCTGAAACATTTTTCAGGCCACAATCTGTAAATGTTACCCCAAAATTTTCGGTAATAACTCATTGGACAGGTTAGGACATTTTCACGACATATACATCAGCACACAGAGAGACCCCACCACAAGGCCCGGGTTATTTTGCTAGTATATATATATATATATATATATATATATATATATATATATATATATAAAATCGACCTTGCTAACCGGACGCTCCTCTGTGGCCGAACGGTTAAGGCACATCACGCGAAATGATGGTTCCATATATATATATATATATATATATATATATATATATATATATATATATATATATATATATATATATGTACATCCGTCCAATCTTTCGATTCCTAAGGTTTAAAATGAATTTTTTAAAATGAAAAAGCATTCTTAAAGATTTTATTTTAGCTTTAATTGAAAGCTAAAGGATTACATTTATTATTTCCAGTAAGTAAAACATTCTGGTGTATTTCAGATAGAAAGTATATAGATTGGAATGTCAAATATATGCTCTATTTTTTTAAATTTCTTAAAAGCGGCCATTTTCTTAAATTTTAAGAAATTTGTAAACAAAAACATTTTTCAATTTTTAACTTCTTCCTAAAATAAATTATATATTTTTGACACGTTATTTGAGTAAAATTAGAAAATTTAAAGTTAAATTAATCTGATTTGAAACAAACGTTACTTACTTAGAGCATAAAAAATTGTAACCAAACATTTCTTAACGATGTGTCTGAATTTTCTCGTGACTTTATTCACGTTATCGATGTTATTGAGATGTTACGAGGTGTTGACAGCTACTATGGATGACCAAAATGTATATAATTGTACGAAATGTAAGCGAACAAATTTTTTGGTTTTTAACTAGTAATTTTTAAAATAGTAACATTTTTTCAGCAATTATGTAATATTTATTTTTTATTTAATACTTTTTTTAATCTGGGTTTCATTACTTAAGTTCTTAATCTTCTTATCTTATTTAATAACTTACTAACTTAAACAAATAATTACTTCAATGAAATATGACCCAAACTAAAATAAATACCTAAAGTAAATATATTTAGAAAAATAGTCATTAACAAAAATTAAAACTAACTTTGAAATTTTGAAAGGACTCTTTGCAAACACGTTAACGATGTAAAACAGAACTGGATATTGAAGGGAAATAATTGCAGTGCCTCAGACGACAATCAAATCACGTGACCTTTTTAAGGATTTTGTCATGTATAGATTCCCCATAGATAGAAATTAGGAACGTTTTCTCACTAAAAATTATTTTTAAAATTATTTTTAAAATATTCGGGTACAAACGACTGTTATGATCTTTACACATTTCGATTCGTGAATTTACTTTTCACTTAACCATATAACCAAATTGCATGCTTAAAAGCAATGAAGAATTTAAAACAATTTTTGAATTATTATTAATATTCTAAATAAAATTTTCAAAAAATGAAAATTTTTTACTGCTTTGAATATACGCGCTAAAGAGCGTATATTCAAAGCAGTAAAAATACATTATTCATCGAAAAAGTTTTATTTCTTCAGACAATAATGTCCTTAATATAACTTTACGAAAGCAAGTAAAAGCTTTTCTAATTAAATAATAACATAGATTTTTACATTTTTTTATAATTCAGAGCATATTTTCGATGAAACGGGTAACTGTTTTACAAAAAAAAAATTGTTGACTTACTTTCTCTAAAGAGAAAAAAATAAAACAAATATGTAGGGAGGTGGAAGCATGTAAAAAAAAAATGTTTACCAAGATTTTCTAAGAAAAAAATAATTCAAAAATAATTTCATTCATTTCCGAATATTTCTTGAAAGTTTCATTAAAATCCGACAATTATTTGAATTTTGCAAGAATTTCCAAATCAACGTTTGTTTTTCTTGGGAAAATCGCAAAATAAAGCAAACCTTTTTTCTCTTTTCGAACGCTGTCGTAAAAATAAAAAAGCAAGATTTTTAACCAGAATTTTCAACGTGCTAGACAAGAGAAAAAAATTTCAAAAAATAATGAAAGAAAATACTTTGGTCTTTTCTCTTAATAATAACATAAATATTTTGAAGACAAAACTTTTTTTTTCGTTGTGTTAGGGACCTTTTTTCATCATGCTATGCTGCTTTTTTACGCGACCTAGTGGAGGTACCTATATATATATATATATGTGTATATATATTTGAAATTATAACATATATAACATGAAAATGCATCCATTACATATATATATATATATATATATATATATATATATATATATATATATATATATATGTAATGGATGCATTTTCATTTTATATAAGTTATAATTTCATATATATATACATCCATTACATATATATATATATATATATATATATATATGTATGTATGTGTGTGTGTGTGTGTGTGTGTGTGTGTGTATAATGGATGCATTTTCATGTACTGTTAGCGTGTCTTGAGACCGTTGTTTTTATTTTTATAAACTCGTAAACCTAATCTCATTCTTTATATACATCTAAATTCTATCTATGTCTCCACTATATAAGTAATTGGTTTATATTAGAATGTATTAAAAAGTTGTTTTTTCATTTTTATGAACAAAGATTATTTAATGTAAGCATCCAAAGATTATCCAAAATACAACTCTATTATCACCAGTAATTTGCATATTAGAATGTTTCAGAAACATTTGTTTTTGTTTTAAAGAATTATCTATATATAATACAAAATTCTGAGATTGTGTGCGTGTCCGTCCGGTGCATAACGATTTACTAGCTGTTTATACAGTAAGTATTTTTATTTTAACTTTTTTCAAACAAACATTTTTTTAATTAAAATGTATTTCAATTAAAGACAGACACAAAGAGATCCTGCTTTGCCGTTTCGTTCAGTTGTTTGTAGAGTAATTATTTATATTTCTACTTTCTTTAAATAAACAATATTTTAAATATTAAAAAATATTTTTTGCCCTATTTATAAAATACCTAAGTGAATATGATATTTTTAAAAATTCGCATTTTGAAAAAGATACCCATTTTGAGCACTAGTCAAGTCTACGCTGAACCGTTATCTTCCCCACATATCTCCATAATGAATGCCTTTTACTCTGTAATACACTACTTCGAGTGGCTCTTGAGCATTGTACATGCTGATCATTGTAAAAATAGTTAATATTAATATAATATTAATATATAAAAATGGTTAATATTAATATATAATATATATTACAGTCTATTTACAAAAAAATCTTCTTTTTTTACGGCGACTACGCCAAAGCTTATTTCATTTATGGGTATCCAATATTATTATTATTGTTTGTGTGTTATGTTTCCCGCTTTGTATCTCGTAGAGCCGGGTCCAAACTATGGTCCTTAGGCCCTATAGGAGAATTGTTATTTAAGTGAAGCACTGTTCTTAGTATACGGGATATTCCTAGCAGGGCGATTTCTTGGGCAACTTGTATGTTGATGTTACCTGGGACACTGTTAGTAAAATTGTGCATTCATTTTCTCGCGAAGCCCAGTGCACCGATTGCTATTGGTACAATTTTAGTCTTTATTCCACACATCGATCTCCAGGTCCTTGTATTTGGACAATTTCTCAATAATTTTTTATAGAGGTGTTTCTATCAGATGGTACTGCTATGCCAGTAAACATACACTTACTGAATTTCTTGTCTTTTATGATAATATCAGGTCTGTTAACTTTTTTCCCTGTCAGCTTGAATTGGCATGTCCCAGAGGATCGATACATCGTTATTTTGGGTAACTGTATGGTCATAACATCTCTCAGTTTTTTTCTTTTTATATTATTATTATTATTATTATTATTATATATTTTGGGAAGAAAAAGACAACGTGTAAAAAGTTTTCTTTAGGATTTCATAGGACTAAAATGATGTTTACGTTGATGCGACTAAATAAAATTGGCTAGTCTATATGGCGTGATCGGCGGAGGAGGAGCGTATCAAATTTTGCGGCAATACGCGCTTAAAGGTTTTAGGCAGTTTTGATCAACATTTCCTTTCGTGGTAAGCCGTAAGGAATTGTAAATGTAGGACTACCTTACACTTAAGTAAAATAATGACAATAATAATATTTATTAAGAATTTATTGCCGGAAATATCAAGTTTTATTACGGGAAATATCAAGTTTTACGGAAAGAATTTTGACAATTATGTATTTAGTTACAAATAAATAAAAATAATATAAATTTTGATGCTATATTCGATTTGTTGTTAGGTCTTTTTCATTTTCTTCTTTGTTATTGGCAACATTTTAGAATACTTTGGGTTCAGTGTTGAGTTTCCTAAGTTGAACAAACTGGGGCTATTTCGTTTATTTACCTCGCTTTTCCATTGTTGTTTTTAGATCGCCTTCATCTAGGTATTTTTGATGGGCAGTAGGGAAATTCTGAAATTTAGAATGATCTTATTCCTTTTCTAAAATAAAGCCTGTAAAAAGGAATCATTTAAATTAATATACAACCAAAAATAAAATGCTTTTGACAAAAAACCTTAATAATTTTGTTTAATATGTGTTATGGTTACATGACACGTTTGGCGCAGGAGGGTCGTAATCAACATTTGATAATTTTACGGCAATACGCGTTTAAAGGTTTTAGGCGGTTTTGATCAACATTTCTTTTTATGGTTAGCCGGAAGGTATTGTAAATATAGGACCACCTAACACTTAAGTAAAATAATAATATTTATTAAAAATTTATTACAGGAAATATCAAGTTTTACTGAAACATCGTTGGCAATTACGTATTTAATTATATAACAAATAAATAAAAATAATATAAATTTTGATGCTACATTCGATTTGTTTTTAGATAATTTTCATGTTTTTGTTATTGGCAGTATTAGTATAGGGGTGTACCAGCTAGCCACAATTTAAGGGCTGTTAGGAAGAATAATACGCTTTAGCCTTCCAATAACCGGGCACCGATACTAATATTGGCATTAGTGTAGCCACTGATACACTAACACCGAATGAGGATACAGAAAGACGAAATACAGGACCGTACCCAACAAGACATTTAATAATGCAAACAAATTATATACACATATTAAGAGGGTTTACATGTCCCAAACACAAGATTGTTCATATAGTCCAAAGGATGGAGGGTGTTTAACGAGAACAGAGAAATGCCATAACAACTTTAGGGCAGTTGACTGTCCATAGATGAGTTAACAGGACTTACTTCTTTCTCCGCGCTAGGCTGGATACCAGCAGACCAATTTCCACGTGTGTGGACTCCGGTGGTCGCAAGTAAAAAGGGTAGAGCTTCCTAAAATCGGAAGTGACGAAAGGGAAGAAGAAAGGACAGGAGAGTTCTCGTCTCTAAGGGGCTGAACTTCCGTTAGCTCGACCCAAGGGAAACAACTGTAGTCTCCCTACAGCAGCATTTTAGAATACTTTGGCTACAATGCTAGTTTAATACAAACTGAAGCTATGTCCGTCCGAAATTATGTCCGTCTGGCACATAACGATTTATTTTTATGCTTTGTTACCTCTCTTTTTCATTGTTTTTTTTTATCTCTTTCTTTCATTTATACAATCAATCTATCCATCTACAACTGGAATTATTGATGCCCTTATGGGCCACATTTTTTACATTTCTGCTTCAAGATCTCTGTGCGTTTTGGTAGTATTTTTAAAGATCTTCAAAGATACATTGCACTCTGCATGGACTGCCATGCCAATAAGAAAGCACATTCCGTTTTTTGGTCTTTGATCACTATGTCTGAGCGATTAGTTTTGATTGTTTTGTCAGTGTGTATTGTAAAGTCCCATAAAATTGTTACTGGACCAATCTCTGTAACCAGCTCTGGGTGATGTTCATACCAATTCCTTGAAGTTTTCTTCCCATAAAAGTTGTAGATTATACAACATTTCACGGTTTTCCTGATGTGTCTTAACTCTTCACTCAATGAATGAGTAATATCATGGTAAGTTCTACGATAAAAATTATGGTAAGTTCTACGCTAAAAATTATGTTAAGTTCTACGATAAAAATTATGGTAAGTTCTACAATACAAATTATCCGTAGAAATTTCCTTACTAAATATTCGTTAAATACAGTAGAATCTCTGACAACCGGATTATTGAAGGCCTTCCGGATATGAGGAATTGCTTACAAAGTCCAGATATCAGGAGTCAAATTTAGATTAAAATAAAAGAACTAAAATCAGGTTTAACATTTATTTTCAGTGTTTTATAGTAAACAAAATAAGCTAATGGTGACGGAAATATAACGGAATTGATTTTAAGGAAGAGAGAAATAAATTACATAATGTTAATGAAAATTCATTAAATTAAGTCAGCCACGTATACAAAAAAAATAATTTAAAGAGGATTTTTTAATCGCTGTTGCATGATGATTCTTTCTCTTCTAATATCATTCGCAACTTTTTCCGGATTTCGTTTTGTTTTGTTCTTGAATTTTTTTAAATCGAAAGACACTTTTTAACTCTGCATGCATTATTGCAATCGTCATAGCTGAATGCTGGCTTTCTTTCCATAAAACTGACAACCTTTTAAATAGCTTTTTCAATTTCCGTACAGGTTTCATCACAATCATGCATCTCGTTGTTATCGTGTTGCAGATGTGTCTTCTTGTCATCCTTTCCTTTCTTATTCTCGTCATCTTTTGCACCAATATAAGCCGTTAGGGTGAAATAAGCATAAGCAATTATCCAAAGTAAATTTCCTGAACAATAGACATTTCAAATCATACACATCAAAATCATGTTTGGATAGCGGGATTCCGGATATGAAGCACTCCGGATATGAGGGATTTCGGATATGAGGGATTCTGGATATGAGTTTAAAAACTTTAACAGAATATTGCAATAACAATCATAAATAAGAATGATGCTGGTCGTTATTTTAAGAAGTGGGTACAAATGTAAAGATTTGAAATTGACAACTTTTTTCATTTCATTGAAACAACTGTTAAACGCTTCCCTTCTTTCTTTCTTTCTTTCTTTCTTTCTTGCTTTCTTTCTTTCTTTCTTTCTTTCCTTCTTTCCTTTTTCTTTATTTCTATCCTTCTATCCGTTTTACTTTCTTTCTTTCTTTCTTTCTTTCTTTTTCTCTCTTAAACCAAATTTTGTCTCTTCGCGCATTTCCACGCGATCAAAACGCAATAGACTATTATTTATGAGGTATTTTCTCTTTTTACTAATGTTCACCCAATGCAAGGCCCAAGAGCCACTCAAGGCAGAGGGTTATTGTGTGGGTATGACGATAAACTACATCCGAGTCCTGGGTATGACGATAAGCTACATCCGAGTCCTGGGTATGAAGATAAACTACATCCGAGTCCTCGGTATGAGGATAAACTACATCCGAGTCCTGGGTATGACGATATGCTACATCCGAGTCCTGGGTATGACGATTAAATACATCAAAGTCCTCGGTATGACGATAAACTACATCCAAGTCATGGGTATGAAGATATGCTACATCCGAGTCCTGGGTATGACGATAAACTACATCCGAGTCCTGGGTATGACGATAAACTACATCCGAGTCCTTGGTAAGACAATAAACTACATCCGAGTCCTGGGTATGACGATAAACTACATCCGAGTCCTGGGTATGACGATAAGCTACATCCGAGTCCAGGGTATGACGATTAACTACATCCGAGTTCTGGGTATGACGATAAACAAAATCCGAATGCTGGGGATGACGATTAAATATATTAGAGTCCTCGGTATGACGATAAAGTACATCCGAGTCCTCGGTATGATGATAAACTACATCCGAGTTCTGGGTATGATGATAACTACATCCGAGTCTTGCGTATGACTTTAAACTACATCTGAGTCTTTGGTATGACGATAAACTGCATCCGAGTCCTCGGTAGGTCGAAAAACCACATCCGAGTCCTGGGTATGACTATAAGCTACGTACTACTACTGGGTATGACGATAAACAACATCCGAGTCCTGGGTCTGACGATAAACTACATCCGAGTCCTGGGTATGACGATAAACTACATCAGATTCCTGGGTATGACGATAAACTACATCCTATTCCTGGGGATGACGATAAGCTTCATCCGAGTCCTGGGTATGACGATAAACTACATCCGAGTCCTGGGTATGACGATAAACTACATCCGATTCCTGGGTATGATGATAAACTACATCAGATTCCTGGAGATGACGAAAAACTACGTCCAACAGCAAGGCCTCTGATCAGGAGGCTTTGAGGAGCGTGGAACCACCTCTTAATTGCTGGTGTTCCCAGGTCCAGCCTGACCCGGAGTGGTAGGGTCCCAGATATGGGCAAATGGTTAACCTCCAGACTTGGGTCAAAACACTATGAAAGTGTAAAAATAGGTTTTAATATCAGAAATACTTTTTTTTAAATTATTACCATCAATACGTTTTTAGAAAAGAAAATATTACCAGCAATAAAAATCATGTCTGCATTAAATAACCAATTGAGGTTGATATTCTGTAAAACAAATCAACCCAAACCAAACCCATAAAGAAAAAAATATGATCCACTATTCTTATATATTAGCGTGTTTCAAATGTATTTTCATTTTTATAGGGCTTTACACTAAAGCATATTTCTTTTGCACATATAAAGACTCTCCAATCATCTACACCTTTGTGCAAATTAATTGAAACTCCCGCTTTAGTTTCCTTTCTTCCACCATATGGTCAGTTGTACACCCACTGGGATGACAGGGTGTAATCGATTTCTATGTTTTCCTCAGATTAGGTCATTTGCAGTGCTGTGCTGTAATAGGAATCTATTTTCGGAGCGTATGATGAAATTTATTTGGCCTTGAAAAATATTGCATCATCTGTTATTGCATCGGAATTTTATCACGCCCAGACAATATTGTCTCGAACGTCGATTAATTGTCTTATGGTCATTGTTTGCGATGGACATTACTCCAAAGAAGCGTACGAAAATTGTAATACTGCACGAACACACTGGCAAACCTGACCAGTGAGAAAATCAAAGTACTGGAGATTGGCTTGGAAACTCTCTTAATTTAGTTCCGATCGAGAACCTCTGGTTAATCTGCAAGGAAAGACTTCGTGGAATGGACATACGAAGAACTAACATGTGCACTGGGTCATGTTTTATTGGAAAAATACGAAAAAGTAAAGAATAACGGAATTCGTTTTGTTTCAATTAATTTGAACAGAGTATATATTATCATATTATAATTTAGCTTGTCCATCCGTTCTTTACTTATAGGCCCTTCCACGTGATGTAGTGGTTAGCAGCTTGTCTTGCTAGATCCATAACGACTGAGTAGTGAGTTCGATCCTTGTGCAACATCTAAGTTACGCTTAGAAAATCACCAACCCACCTTTCTTCGCACGTACGTTACGCTCTGTAATAGCTTGCCTGTGTTTTTCCCACAAAGCCCTTGCCTGTTCACTGCCCACACATTTTTGGTATAGCAGCAACAGAGAAAATGTCCAATCCTTTTTTAAACTTCCGACAAGACACATACAGTGCGTTGGAGCTGCATATATGTGTTTCTATAAAGAAAGAGAGAGAAGGAAAGAAAAAACGGCTACGTAATAAAAAAGGAAAGAAAACAAGAAGAAATAAAAAGGCGGAGAGGCAGTAAAGAAAGAAAGAAAGAAAGTGAAGCGGATACACAATAAAGAAAATAGAAAGAAGGAGAAACAGAAAGAAAGAAAATCACATGTGCAAAAAAGGAAGAAAGAAATAACAAAATAAAAAGAAAAAAAGAAAAAGCGGATACAAAAGAAAGAAAGAAAGAAAACACTAAGAAAGAGAAAGCGGAAAAGAAAGAAAGAAAGAAAGAAATAAAGAAACAAACAAACAAACAAACAAAAGATAAGGTCGATACGCAGTAAAGGAAAAACGAATGAAACAAAAGGTGCATGCAAAGGAAAGAAAGAAAGAGAGAAAGAAAGAAAAATAAAAGGCGGATACAAAAGAAAGAAAGAAAGAAAGAAAGAAAGAATGAAAGAAAGAAAAAAGAAAGAAAGAAAGTTGGATACGCAATAAAGAAAGGAAAAGGGGAGAAGGATTGAAAAAAGAAAGAAGGGAAAGGCTTATACGCATTAATGAACGGAAGAAATAGCAAAAGAAAATGCCGATACGCAATGAAGAAAGAAAGAACAAAATGGCGAATTCGCAATAACGAAAGAAAGAAAGAAAGAAAGAAAGAAAGAAAGAAAGAAAGAAAGAAATATATGAAGGGGAGATAGAGGAAGCGATAATTCCCCAGTGAGTTTAATTGCTTCAAAGAAATGGCTACGTACTATGAAATAGTCAGCCCGAAATAATTAAAATTCAGCAAAAGAAATTAGCAAAGAACTGTAAAATTATCACGGGTCCCTCTCTACATGATTAAAATAAATAGATGAAAAAGACTGAGGCATTAAAACAATGTTATTTCACACTTTCGCCATCTATTTTATATAAAGGACCTGGTGAAAATAGAAAAGTAAAGGATTTAAAGTGTACCTTAACCCTAAAAAGATCATGTTATTGTCGTAGATAACACATATGTAAATAAAATAATAAATAAAAAGATATTCTGTGGAATCACTGTAGATTCCAGCTATTGAGTATTTTCTGTTATCTTTCAAGGCACCTTCTGTTCTTGCTTTTAAGATGGCAGCTATCAGTAGGGAGATGCTGTGAATTTTGATCCATTTTTAATCGTGGTTTAAACCCGCTGAAACTGTTCGTGCTGCTTAAAATTAGTTTAAGACGTTTAAGGTGTTGAGAATGGTCTTTCAAAAATTTATGTCAATCAGATATACATTTTTTTTTAGATAGTAAGGTTCACCTTCAAAAGCACCGGGGGCACTCAAGGTAGAGCGTTACATTAGAATGCAATTTGTTCGGATAGGAGTGGATGATAACAGTTAATCCTAGCCTTGAACAGGTTAAGATTGTAGTGATATGGGAAACATCCTCTTGGGATTCGGCTATCCTGGGTATGACGATAAAATACATCCGCGTCCTGGGTAAGACGATAAATTATTTCCAGCAGCTAGGTCTCTGATCAGGAGGTTTTGAGGAGCGTGGAACTACCTCTTAATTGCTGGTGTTCCCCGGTCCAGCCCGATCCGGGGTGGTAGCACCTGTTAGGGTCCCAGCTATGTGCAAATAGTTAACACCCAAACTTGTGTAAAAATAGGTTTTAATATCAGAAATACTTTGTAATAAAATTAATAATAATTACCAGCAATAATTTTTGAAGGAAAAATTATTATCAGCAATATTTAAAAAAAAAATACCAGCAACACAAACAGCTATACATTCTTTGGAACAAGTATGACCAGCTATAGATTTCTTCAAGGAAAATTTTTCCCAGAAATGGATTTTTGAAGAAATACATTACCAGCAATAAAAATTTTGTCGGCATTAAATAACCCATTGGGGATGATATACCGTAAAACAAAAACCAAACCAAACCAAATCTTGGGAGCCGGTTCAAGAGATCAGTTGTTCGTGGGAAGAAGCTGTTCGAGTGGAACTTCTCACCGATGAAATACAGAATGAATGTGGGTGGCTTGCTTCTATGTAAGTGGCAGGGCGGGTCCTTGCCGTGAAGATCTGAAATGGTGGGACCAGGGAAAGTCGTTCGTCCTAGCTCCTTCAGTGGAAAGAGCGAGATGTTTGCTACATTCCGCCTGTGGTAGAAAAGTTGGAAGTTGGGGAATGATTCGTCAAGAACAAGGGTTCTGAGAAGCTTTTCTACTCTATCAAGGATGGAGACAGAGTTTTCGGCAGGTCCCGACAAAATATGACAGCAGAACTCCATTGTCGGCCTGATCTGACTCTTGTAAAGGTTGACGATAGCATGGGGGAGACAGCTAATTACTGGAGCGGTACAGACAGCCGACCATTTTACCTTCATCTTTAGCAATGGACCGTATGTAGGAGTTCCAATGGGGTAAGGTGCGAATTTGAGGCACAGTTAAAACGAGCACTATCAGATAATCCTGCAAGCAGGGTCTCGAAAACTATCAGAAGAGCTAAGACCAACAAAAAACATATACAGAATGTTGAATAAACTTGATAAAATTGCAGGAAATCTCAAAAATTCATTAACTGGAGTACTTTCGATAAACATGAAAATATGAAAAAAAATGTCCTGTACCATCTCCCAAAACAAAATTTTACAATTTTAGATATCGCAAATGCCGTTGACAAAGTGTGGCATTAGAGGTTGCTACGCAATGTCTCCAGCCATGGAATTGCTGGAAGATTCGTTGCAATCAAGTCCTTCCTATTATAGTCAACCGTAAAACTTCGGAAACCCGAGATTAATATAGGCGTCAAACAAGGCTCACCCCTCGGTCTTATCTTCTACTTTATATTAAAGATCTACCGAAGTTCATTCTCAAGTAGTTATTAAATATCTATTCGAACGATCCCAGTAGATAAAATTTGAAGAATAAAACGCCAACAAATATAAAATAGTGATATTGTCAATAAAATTGATACTCCCTCCGTTCCGAAATAGTTGTTCCCAAAAAATTTTCATGTTGTTCCAAAATAATTGTTCCAGTAGAAAAAAAAACACCAAAAAGAACGAAAAATATCATTTATTCTCATACTCCACAGTAAATGAGTAATATTAGTGAATTGTCGTATAAATAAGTGTGAAATATATCGAAACTGATATACATAAACAGTTAAATTAATAACAAAAATAACTGGGGAAAGTTTACTTTAACAAAAGTAGTTTTTGTTGCAACTCGTCAGAAATAGAAATGAATACTTCAAGTTTTCCTTCTTTCAACACAGAGGCTTTGAGGAGGTAGTGCTTCCTGAGTCAATAGTATGGCTGCGAGAGGAACCTATGTCTGGCCATAGTACCATGCAACACAAACAAGAGAACCCAGTCAAGGATGTCAAACAATTTCGGTGACCACATCGCCCCTTATATCTGGCCACATAACTCCCAAGACTGCAACACCCGTGATTATAATGTGTGGGGCGCAGTTGAGCGCCAGGCCAACAAAACTCATTGTAGCATCAAAGATGAACGGAAAGCAAGGATTATGGCAGCATTCATCGACTTAAACAAGGAGATCGCCCAGAAGAGTTGCAGAAGATTCCGATGTCTTCTGGAAGCCGCGGTTGAAGTCAATGATGATTTTATTGAAGAAATTTACTCTTTAGTATTTCAAGATATTTTGGTGTAATTTTGACAAATATATTTATTAAAATGAGATGTCAGTGTTATTTTCATTTTCGCGTCATTTAGACGACAATTTATCCATCGCATTCTATATTTAACATAAAGGGAGAGACCACCAAACCTCCTTGTAACAGTAAAGATGAACTGAAAGCAATGATTATGGCAATATACATCAAGTTGAAGAAGACTGTCCAGAATAGAGGTAAAAAGATTGCGAAGTCGTCTGGAGGCCACGGTTGAAGTCAATGGTGATTTTATTGAAGAAATTTACCCTTTAGTATTTCAAGATATTTTGGTGTAATTTTGGTAAATATATATGTTAAAATGAGATGTCTGTGTTATTTTCATTTTTGCGTAATTTAAACAACAATTAATCCATCGCAACTTGTATATATATATATATATATATATATATATATATATATATATATATATATATATATATATATATATATATATATATATATATATTTCCATCAGGTTTCCGTCTGTCTTTTGTCTCTCTTCCGTTGTCGCAAGTGACACGTCTACTGCTGTCATATTATGGGATGGTTGTGTGCAAGTATTTTGCATTGGAACTGTTCGACTGCGTCGTAAGAAAGGAAGTCCAAACTAGGAGGGAAAGAGAGGAGAGGGTGAAATGGAAGGAGTTGGTATTGTACGAGTCTCCTGGGATTGAGGTGGAAAGAAAGGAGGGAGGGTAAAGCTGGGAAAAAAATAATGGCGAAGCGGGGAAGGAGTCGAAGAGGTAAGAGACGATAAGGAGAAAGAGGAGGAGAAGGCAGTTTGCAGTAGGGAAAAAGTGGGGAGAGCGTTACATCACACAAAGAAGAAATCCGATCACATGACGATAATGTACAATAGAATCAACCTACTTTAGTATTGGTACTATTCTCCCGACCCCGACCCGTTTTTCTTATACACGAGATCCGCACAGTAATACACGCGCACACACTTTCTCCCTTCCTCTTACGTACATACAAGCACACAGACGATCTCTCTAACAAACACACAGACACATATATATAATCATTTACTGACATTCTGTTCGGAAATATATGTAGAAATATTTAATATTCATTCTGCTGACAGTAGTTTTATTAGACTGATCAAACGTTTGTGAGTAGATAGATAGATAGATAGATAGATAGGTAGGTAGATAGATAAATAGATAGATAGATAGATAAATATGAACGTAGAGAGATAGATAGGTAGATAGATAGATAGATAGATAGATAGATAGATAGATAGATAGATAGATAGATATGAAGATAGATAGATAGATAGATACGAACGTAGATAGATAGATAGATAGATAGATAGATAGATAGATAGATAGATAGATAGATAGATAGATAGATATGAACGTAGATAAATAGATAGATAGATATGAACACTGAGATAGATAGATAGATAGATAGATATGAACGTAGATAGATAGATAGATAGATAGATAGATAGATAGATAGATAGATATGAACGTAGATAGATAGATAGATAGATAGATAGATAGATAGATAGATATGAATAAGGTCAGATCGATAGATTGATATAAATCGAGATAGATAGATATGAACGTAGATAGATAGATAGATAGATAGATAGATAGATAGATAGATAGATAGATAGATAGATATGAATAAGGTCAGATCGATAGATTGATATAAATCGAGATAGATAGATATGAACGTAGATAGATAGATAGATATGAATACGGTCAGATCGATAGATTGATATAAATCGAGATAGATAGATAGATAGATAGATAGATATGAATAAATTAAGATCCATCGACAGATAATGAATCAACTCAGATATATAGATATCAAGTAACATAGATTGCTAGCTAGCTGGATAGGTAGATATGAATTAACTGAGATATGTATCAACTGATAGAGATAGATATAATCTGAGTTAGATAGATAGATAGATAGATAGATAGATAGATAGATAGATAGATAGATAGATAGATAGATAGATAGATAGATATACGCTTAGTTTCTACTGGCACGAGAAGATAACTGCTGGTGACCCAAAGAGGATCAAAGACATGTCACAATTTTAAAGATATGATCTACCTAGTCGAACATATTCGAAAGATACTGTACTTGTGTTTGCGCGTGCATATCTCAGTACGTCAAAACATCGTTACCTAAACGTCATATGACTTTTTTTTATTGTACATTTTCAGTCTATAATGTTCAATCCATGGGTCAATGTTGAATTATTAAGTCAAATGACAAAGATGAAAGATACGATGACAAAGAATATTTTCATCATTGTATACAGACCTATAAACACACACCCATACACACACACACACACACAGACACACATATTTTTGATTTTTAAGCTTTTATTTTTCTTTATTATATATTTCACATTCTTCTTCATTACAAAAGAAATATATATATATATATATGTGTGTGTGTGTGTGTGCGTGTTTGTGTATGTGTGTATGCGAAATGAGAAAGAATAGAATCCAGTTTCGACGTTCATAACTTTCAATTTAAAAGAGGGCTCAATACAAAAGTTGAGCAATTTCCTTTATTTTAGGATATTACATCAAAAACATAAAAAGGTTCTACACAAGGTGATGTAATATCCTAAATAAAGTATATATATATATATATATACATATATACATATATACATATATATATATATATATATATATATATATATACATATATATAAATATATACATATATATATATATTCCATATATATATATGTATGTATATGTATATATATGAATAAAGATATATATATATATGAATAAAGATATATATATATATATGAATAAAGATATATGTATATATATATATATATATATATGAATAAAGTCAGAAAAAGTATCATTTTCTCATTATTCACATTGTCTTTTTATAGACATTTTATTTATATCTGTATTTTTTAGTTTTTTCGCACTCACTCACAGCATATATATATATATATATATATATATATATATATATAATTGTTTTTTTAAATAAAATAATAATCATAATCTAGGCACTACTTGTGTAAGCAGTGTTTTTTTTAATGAAAAAACAAAAATACTAAAGAACTTCGTATCATAAATTTAATGTTTTTTTTCTATTTTATCAATATATTTGCACACACACACACACATATATATATATATATATATATATATATATATATATATACAGAGAGAGAGAGAGAGAGAGAGAGAGAGAGAGAGATAGTGATCGAATGCTGTGGATTGCGACAGAATTATTGGATAGAAAACAAATAAGAAACCTTTATAAATCTAACATATATCGCTTTTATTAAAACTTCATCTGATGAAAGCGTAAATGATGGATTCATAAACGTTTTCTATTCTTTATCCTATATCTCTCTTTCTTCATATATATATATATATATATATATATATATATATATATATATATATATATATATATATATATATAACATTCAAAATTACCCCATCATATTTCATTTATTTGTAATATATTTATATATGCTCTGTAAGAAACACATTTATCAGTTTCAATATTTTATATAATCAGGATTCACTTGGATTACTTATCCACAGATTTTTACAGTAGAGTTACACAACTAAATCTAGCGTATTGTTTTTACAAATGTAAACAAATGCCAACAACCAAAGTGCTCCATTCATTTTACTGAAGAGCTTTGCATTAGTGCAGGTGGCTGTTGTTTATAGAATTAGCTTATCACTCAACAGTGCTCAATTGAAATGTATTTTCAAGAGCTAAATTATATCATTCACAGACAGTATATATATATATATATATATATATGTGTGTGTGTGTGTGTGTGTGTGTGTGTGTGTGTGTGTGTGTGTGTGTGTGTGTGTGTGTATGAATGTATGTATGTATAAGTGAATATACACATCCCACACCGTTTGCATCACACGGAGTTTCACGTCAAACGCAATGATCAGGTGCTGGGTGTACACTGAGAGTTATTTTAATTTCAAAATATATAATATCGATTGCTGTTTCAATAACAGCTTCACTTTATGTGCTATTCATATGTATATACATTTAAACGCACACACACACACATATTATTACATTATTCGGGCTATTGTCCTCATCTTTGTCGCCATATATAAATATATATATATAAACATATATATATATATATATATATATATATATATATATATATATATAGCAACACGCCTGATAAATCAAAATTGCAAAGAACGAACATTATTTATGAGTTCAAATGCCCCTTAAGGAACTGCCTTCCTAACGAAACCGGACTCATAAATAATTACATCGGTTACACAACCACATGCTTATCCAGACGTCTTACGTTACACCTATCCGATCACCGCTCCATTATAACCTATTTAAACACACACAAAAATTTACCAGACTCCATTAGAAATATACTAGTAGAAAACACAAATATATTAATTGCTTCCACCTGTAAAAATAGGTTAAAAATAATGGAGGCTTTAATAATAAAAAAAGAAAAAGCCTACCCTTAACAATATTAACTACGAACAAAGCCACAACGTGCTAACCGTATTTGGAAATTAAAACACCACTACTACACACTAAGACATATACATAATGCACACACTCAATTAAGCTGAAAAATCAAATCATCCTTGATAATGGCTAAAGGTATAGCCGAAAGCGCTCGGAAAAATAAAACATTTGACAGTTCTTACACACCCTTTGTCCAGCAAAGAAAGCTCTTGTTCGTATACAAGAAAAATTAAATAAAAAACTTAACCGTAGTACCTTGTCTGTCGTTTTTAATGAAACTTGCATATATATATATATATATATTTCAATTTTGCGAACTTAGAAATCAGTACTGCATCGGGACATTTCGTCTCACGTGATAAACGATCATCAGACCACTGTTTAGATATCGAAATGCTCTATTCCCGATATTATACATTCTTCCACCATAAATATATCAAATTTGAAACAATATGATTTGTATATGAGGTCACTATGCTTAGCAATGTTGCCTTTTCCTCCTGGCAAATCATAAAATGTTTCCCGTGTTCTGTCGAGAAAAGCAGGGAAAATCGAATTCATGCCATTTCCCAAAGCCGTAATGTTCAAAATATTTTTTACTCGGAGTTCTACTATAAACCCAGTATGTAGCATTTCCCCACCCGTCAAGTGATCCCATAAAAGTTGTAGAATCTCAGCTCTTAACCTGACATGATTTTGCGCATCAGATGTTCCGACAAAACCCGAATACACTACGCTCACTTGACACTATGCTCGTCGCCGAGTTTTACTTGGTAAAAGTCAAGAATATAGGGTTCCAAGTGAGAATCAATACCAAAGAAACAGATTTCTGCTGTCATTCACACCAGGGCCGGTGGCTAAATAATTAACATCGACTCGTTATGTATAAGTTTATATATATATATATATATATATATATATATATATATATATATATATATATATATATATATATATATATGTATATATATAAACATACATATATATATAAGTATATATATAAACATACATATATATATATAAACATACATATATATATATATATATATATATACATATATATATAAACATACATAGATATATATATATATATATATACACATACATATATATATATATATATATACATTTGTTTGTGAGAGCAGTAATTTTGTTAGAAAAGGTGAAACGTATCAATGAACATAAAAGAAAACTTAGAATAAACAACATAAATAATGCCTTAGTCATACATAGGAATAAATTCAACCATAATTTTGATTTTAAAAATTCTATACTTATATATATATATATATAAACATACATATATATATACACACATACATACATATATAAACATACATATATATATATACATACATATAAACATACATATATATATATACATATATATATATATATATAAACATACACACACATATATATATATATATATATATATATATGTGTGTGTGTGTGTGTGTGAGGATCGACGCCACGGCTTTTCCTGTTTTATTTCTTTTTTTTTTAACTTTACGTTACGGTCGGTCAGTGATATACGCTTAGGCGATCATGTATCTTTCAATATCTGATTGACGAATTGACGATGCAGATTGTTTTCCTGCAGTAATTTGCCATTTCTGCGATAGACCAGTTGCTATCCAAGGCTATAGAACCCGGTCTGTCCTGCTATTTACCCATAGCTGGGTGGAGAAGAAGTGGATTCATACCTTTCCCAAGGTTATTAGCACGTAAGTGAATATAATGGATTCGACTGAAATTCGAACTCGGTTCTCCGATTCCGTCAATCCGAGCCGCTATCCATTACTCCACCGAGGCGCTAGTTATTGAGGCAAAAGGTCATACATAATCACTGCAAATAATTTCAACATAATCACTACAAACAAAAGTTGTAATTTGACGAGAGGCGAGCGTCGCTGAATGGCGTGCTACAGCAGGCGCCGGTACATTCCCTCCGTTTTCGATTGGTGCGGCACAAGGCCATAAAATTGTGAGTAAATTGAAGTAGTCAGTCGCATGGCACGGGAGTCGGAATTGATAAACTTCAATCTACGGTAAGCGGGAAGCGACATTAATGTTGGTCTTTTTGGTTGCGTTATAGGAAAGTTTGCCTGCTGAAATCACATGCATGCGTGCACATATACGAGACGGAGAGGCAAGAGTGTTGGACGAATGCACGACTGTGTCAAGCATCGTGTGCATCATGCACCCCCGTGCATCTTCTCCTAATTATATATATATAAATATATATATATATATATATATATATATATATATATATATATATATATATATATATATATATGAGTGTGTGTGTGTGTTATTTTTGGCCTTATTGTTGCAAGATTTGTGTATATAAAAAGCCTTTATATTTTCTCAGTTACTCTCTCTCTCTCTCTCTATTCTATTGGACTTTTTTACCCTGCCGTTTTAGTGAACGCCGGGTACTTGCAAAAGACACCCACTGCAACTAAGGGTGGGTATCTGATGTCGCTTATCTGCTCCGACTAAAATTCACATACATACATCTTTTCTTTTCTTCCCTCTCTTTATTTCCCCTCGCACTGTCTCTCTCTCTTTTTTTGTTTTCTTTTTTTTTTCCTCCGGTGTGTGTGTCGAGCTGCACTTCTTTTCATTACTAGCTGCATCTGATGTCGCTTATGCGAGACTAATATGATGTAATGCCTACATGTAGGTATGAGAATATCTATCTCCCGCACGGGGAACCGGCAGCCAAATCGATCGCATGCACACATGCATCTGCATTCTCGCTCGGATCGCATGCTTTTAAGATAAGAGTCAGGAAGGTGCGAGTTCCCGTTATGAGAGTAAAATACACGTGAGCATAATTGCACGAACACAACACGCATAAACACACACACACACACAACACGCACACACACACATTTATATATATATATATATATATATACATACATATATATATATATATATATATATATATATATATATATATATATATATATATATATATATCGTGAGAATGCATGAGAAACAAAATTATAAGCGAAGAATTAGGATTGAATAACTTCACGCTTCTATGCAGGAATCAATCTATCTATCCCTTCATATCTAAGTCACTTCATATCTATCTATCTATCTATCTATCTATCTATCCCTTCATATCTAAGTCACTTCATATCTATCTATCTATCTATCTATCTATCTATCTATCTATCTATCTATCCCTTCATATCTAAGTCACTTCATATCTATCTATCTATCTATCTATCTATCTATCTATCTATCTATCCCTTCATATCTAAGTCACTTCATATCTATCTATCTATCTATCTATCTATCTATCTATCTATCTATCTATCTATCTATCTATCTATCCCTTCATATCTAAGTCACTTCATATCTATCTATCTATCTATCTATCTATCTATCTATCACTTCGAACATAGAATATCTATACTTATTGATAGATACTTATTAGCTTTGTGTTACGACATTGAGCACAGTTTTGTTTACACCATATATTAAACTGGGTAAATATTTATTTCCTTATTTGTGTATGCACGCTAACGCACGTATATACATTTGCTAATATCTAGTTATTTGTTTTATACACATTAATATCTATCTATCTATCTATCTATCTATCTATCTATCTATCTATCTATCTATCTATCTATCTATCTCAGTACATTCATATCTATGTATCAATGTATCGATCGATATATCTATCTATCTCGGTCTCTATTCAGATCAATCCCTTTCTATATTTCTATTCGGAAGATGCGCATCACCCTACCAATTTGGAATTGACGTCTAAATATATACATATATATATGTGGCTGTTTGTGGGGGTGTTGCGTAAATATATATTAAATTATTAATTATATATGATATATATATATGTACACACATATACATATGCATACACACATATATATACACAGTTATATATAGCTCCATTTACATATATATATATATATATATATATATATATATATATATATATATATATATATATATATATAAAAGTGGACATGGAAGTCAGCACTTCGAGGCGACAGTCTGTTTCATGCTAGTGCAATCGTCAGGCAACTAGAGCACTAGTTGCCTGACGATTGCACTAGCATGAAACAGACTGTAAATCCCATAAATATAGCACACTTTAAGACTATATTTCTTCATATATATATATATATATATATATATATATATATATATGAGTGCTTTTTTGTATCCTTTTTATTTAAATATTTTATTTCTTTATTTGCGTTCTGATTTAACTAATTTTCTGTTGTACTTTTACAATCGAATCATCTTTTTCTCTTCCCCCTTTTCTCTGAACTTTCGACATTTACTTTTTCCTTTTTTTTCTATTTTTTCTTTCTTTCTTCTTTTTTTCTTTCTTTCTTTTTCTTCGTTTCTTTCCTGATATTCAGTGTTGCTAAAACCTCGATATTTTTTAGACCGTGAAAATGTTTCCCCGTCCAACCACTCTCAATTTATTAAGTTCCTTCTCTCTATTCTCTGAGCATTTTCCTCCTATTTGCTTTCACCAAATTAAAATGGAACAAAATATATATTTATTAATATATAAAATTATTATGATATTTTAGTGCGTTTACATTTTTGCTGTAAACCGTTAATATCGGAGGAAATGAAATCGGTTAACTGTTTTCAGTTTTGTACAACGATAGCTTCTCTGGACTTCACTTGACATTCTTGGAAACGACATGAATCCAACATTCCCTGTATATACCATACAGCCAGTCACATTTTAACTAGAGTGGATTTGATCATAACTTAGTAATTCCTGTTGCTTCAAAAAATTAAGAAAGAAAGAAAGAACGTATTTGAAGATGCATAATAACCTAAGCTACAAGTAAATTACAAGAAGACTGTATTGCGTCGATCTTCCGACTTGTGAAAACGTTACAAAATTAAACGACATCGTTACGAATCCTGAGTTTTGCTATTATTCGAAATCCCACTACAATTGAGAAAGAGAGAATTCACTTAGCATGGAGGAGGGGTAGTGTGCTGTTATTTTTATGGAAATTCCGTGCCCTTATTTTTAAGAATTCTTTTACAACGAAAATAAAGTAAGGATCTACTTCTGAAAATTATTATCGTGATTAGAATAGAATTCATTTTTTTTTAATTCAATATATTAAAATTAAATATTTTAAATTAAAAATAGTTTGTGATTAATTTTATACTTAAAATTCAATGATATTTTTTTTTTTCATTAATTTTAAGCCTGGCAAGAAAAAACGAAACCTAAAAAGTAATTCATTTTTGAAAATATTTATTTATTTTAATAATATTTTTTACTTAGGAAACGTTGGTATATTTGGGTTGGGTGGCAATGTATCTGATATGTGAAATATTTTTCTTAAGAAAAATATATTATTTTTAAAGCGTAGGTAGATTTATAAAGAGGCCGAAAATTGGATGGCGCTTTTTTTAGGTCAAGTCGAAAATTAAGCACTAATTCTTTTCGGATGTGTCAGTTTTCTACATGCAAAATATTCTTGGTTTCGTAGCCGACTCTCACTCTAAGTTTATTTTAAATTGTTTCACTCTATATTTCTCTCTTACTTTTTCTCTATTTCTGTTTCTCTCTCCATATATATATATATATATAATTGTAGGTCTAATGAAATGGATGGTGATTACGATTCCAATGTAATAAATTATAACCATGGAATATTAGTGTTTGAGACTTTAAATTATATTCTTACTCTGTCCTGGACATCGAGTGCTATCTGGATTCTATCCTCTTGAGAATTTATGAATATTTAATCATAAACAAACCATACGTCAAAACAATCCTTATTCCCCCATAGCTGAACACTTTAATCAATCAAGACACTCATTAGACAACTGTAAATGTTTATTGATAGATTCCGATTTCAGTTCCAAAATACACACGCAGAAAAAAAGAAAAATACTGGATTTTAAAATTAGACACATATAAACTAGGGTTAAACAAAAACTTGGGAATTTTAAATCTGTATAAATATTTCAATAGTTAAAATTTTTTTTTTTAGATATAGTTAAAAAAAAAACTTTCTAAACAACATCTAAAATATTATCGTTAGATTTACGTTAGAAATATTCAAACACAGTTGCATTCCACCTCACGTGACGTCCGCGTCTCGCAACGGACGCTAAACAAACTTTTGAATACAGTTATTTAATTTATTTCTGACGAAGGATCGGGGCAGATCTGAAATATCAAATATATATATATATAAAAAATATAAATAAATACTTTCACAAAAAAAACATTCAATTTTTTTTTAATTTGCAACTTTTCAGTTGTTTTCTCCATATTATATATATATATATATATATATATATATATATATATATATATTGACCACTAATATATATATGTGTGTCTGTGTGTGTGTGTTTGTGTGTGTGTCTGTGTGTGTGTGTGTGTGTGTGTGTGTCTGTGTTTTAAACAATAAAAATATTGAGAAATTAAAATATTAAAATTTTCAGACACACTGGGTTGTATATTAATATTTTTTGTTTTATTATTTGAATTAGATTCCTCGACTAGTTTCGGCCAGCATGGCCATCATCAGGAGAAAATAATTCTGCTTCTTAGTAGCAGTGAACTACAGGAATGAATGACTTGAGGAAGAAAAATGAACTTTATCTGTAGTCTTCATTTTTTTATCGTTAAATTTGGTCAGACTTTGTGTTGGTCAAACGGCCTCTTTGAAATTGATATTTAAGATAGAGGCTGGATGGATTCATGCTACTTTGAATTCCTTTGTTGATTTTAACAGAATTATTGGTTCCTGGAAAGGGAATGTGTCTCTGTTAAGTATGTGTTATCATTTGGTCTTCCGGGAGTTAGTGAGTATGTGTGTAAATGTATATATTAGTATGGGTGTGTGTATAAGTGTGAGGCCTCAACATCTCCGTAAGCACGTGTGTTGTGCGGGTGAGAAATATATATATATATATATATATATATATATATATATATATATATATATATATATATATATATGTATGTATATATATATATATATATATATATATATATATATATATATATATATATAATGTATTCCTTTCTTTCTACCATTCTATCTCAGTCTATTTATATCTCTGCCTATTCAAATTAATCAGTCTATCTATCGATCTGTTTGTTCATATCTCTCACACTCTATATATATCAATCTATCTATAGAACTCTCTCTATATCTATATATATATACATATATATATGTATATATATATATATATATATATATATATATATATATATATATATATATATATATATATAAATGTCTATTCATCTACCTATCTGCGGACGTATGCATGATTTAAATTACATTGGTAGAATATAGACCCTATATGATATGTACTGTGAGTAAATATCAACTTATATATATATGCGATGAGAACGAAAGTAATATATAAATTCTAACGTTCGCAGCGTTCATTCAAAAAAGAGCTCGATACAGGGAGTAGAGCGATAATTATTTATTTATTATAATTTTATCATATAGACAAAACCATTTTACTCACAACAAAGATGCAACTTGGTTTCAGTGCATTTCAACTGCACATCTACGGGTGAATCCGAAATAGAATATAGAGAAAACTGTAGTTACTCTAAAAGAAACAATAGAGGAAGGAGAATAATTTGGTATACACCTCCCTTCAACAAGTTAATCCGTACCAAATTAGGGCACAAATTCTTAAATCTAATTAACAAACACTTCCCTAAAAAAAGTAAATTAAGTCAGATCTTCAACCGCAATACCTTAAAAATTAGCTACAGCTGTTCTAGAAACTTAGATAAAATTATTAAATCACATAACAATAGAATACTGAAACTGCATAGTGATAATAAACGAAACCTAAATACAAGTTCTAATACACCCCAGGAAAAAAGACTCTGCAACTGTAGAATCCCCGGTCAATGTCCATTATTAAACAGATGCTTAACCAAATCCATAGTGTATATGGCCTATATCTCATCAAATGAGAACCCCAGAGATATTAAGCTGTATGTGGGGTCTACTAGCAGACCTTTTAAGGATAGGTATTACAATCACTTGAACTCCTTTACAAATACGGCCAAACGAAATATGACATCACTTTGGAAATATTTTTGGAAACTCAACGAAGAAGGAAAAACACCTAAAGTTAAATGGAAAATCCTCAGACAAGCCAGAACCTGCAATTCACTGAGCGAACCTTGCTTCCTATGTTTACAGGAGAAAATATGTATCATTGAACACTTAAATAATAACTAATTATTAAACCAAAGATATGAGACTACCGTTTTCTGTAGACATACTAAGGATTTAACACTACGATCTTGCTAAATTCCCAATCCCATAACTATGAACCTTTTATAATTATATATACACAAAAAACGCTCTTTCGATTACAAAATAAATAGTGATAACCCAAACATAAAGAAATGCAATCCAACTTTAGAAATCTTATAGAAAAACCTAAAAATAACTACTCCTAATAATTATAAATGATAACTCGAAAATCTTTTTACCTACTCAAATGCAATATTATCCCCTATCGCTATCTTCCCTCCCCTACCTCTCAAACTTAGGACGCTTGTGAGTTGACGTACCTAAACTTTAACCGATGTTTATCATCGAAAAAATGTCCACACACAATTCAACATTAACTACCCGGTCCACCCAACACCAAACTGCTGTCAACAACCACTATTGTTTCACTTAGATACTCTCTGTATATTTTGTAAGTACATTTTTCTTCTCAAAAAATGGAAAAAGGAAGTGACGTTTTACATCCGGGCTTGCCTACAAACAGGATCGTTCATAACCATTTCCGACCCTCACCCGTAGATGTGCACTTAAAATGCACTGAAACCAATTTGCATCTTTGTTGTGAATAAAATGGTTTTGTCTATATGATAAAATTATTATAAATAAATAATATATATATATATATATATATATATATATATATATATATATATATATTGACTGAGGACAAAAAATTTACAAATTAACCTTAAGTTAGCAAAGGCCGCCAGCATGGTTAGTGGCAAGAACATTTAAAATTTCCAGTAGCACCCCTACCAAAATTCTACGCACACACACAGGCACTACACACACATACACACAGGCTCTACACACACATACACACAGGCACTACACACACACACGCACACACACACACACACACACACACACACATATATATATATATATATATATATATATATATATATATATATATATAATTTGTATTTCATACACAGGCTATATTTTTGTTAGCTTATATTTTAAATTTCACCCATGTGTGTTGTGTGTTTTAGATTTTGTTGGCCCCATCTGTAAGAAAAGGAGCTCTATGATGCAATTCACTCCGCCAAAATTTTGGAAACGGCATGCTGTACTGCTTGGCATTCGCACCGTAATCTCTAATACGAATATTTATTTGTGTTTAGGTGCCAATCTAAGGGCAGTGAAGATGATTTGGAAAGAATTGGATGATATATCCAGGCAGCATCATGGTATTTGGTGTGATGGCGAAGTTATATATCACATCACCCCTTACATCTGGCCACACAACTCCCCAGACTACAGCTCCCTTGGTTATTATGTATGGGGCGCAGTTGAGCGAAAGAGCAACAAAATTCCTTGTAACACCAAAGATGAACTGAAGGCAAGGATTATGGCAGCATTCACCAGCTTAAACAAGGAGAACATCCAGAAGAGTTGTAGGAAATTCTGAAGTTGTCTGGAGGCCGTTGTTGAACGGACATTTTATTGAATAAATTTATTTTATAGTTTATAGTGTAATTTTTGTAAATATATCTGTTAAAATGAGGTGTTAGGGTTATTCTCAATTTGCGTAATGCAGACGACAATTTATCCAACGTACATGTATATATATATGTGTGTGTGTGTGTGTGTCTGTGTGTGTGTGTGTGTGTGTTCTGAAATCTCGAACCTACTCGTCTCTCAAAATTAGAGAGCGTTAGAAGTTTTCTTGTACGGTTTAAGTAACTTGAGAAGCGCTGTGTAGTGAAGTGTAGGCTCAGTATGTTGTATAGCGTGTATGATTCTTACAACTAGGTCAGTCGACACTTGCTCGGGCCGAGAACTTTTTAATACCCTCTCATATATCTTAATAGTGCCTCAAATGTGTTTTCAGTTTTTATGGATCTTTACTCCAAAGCTAATTTAATGCAGACATTTTTTCATCCACTATATTATTATTATTATTATCAGTATTATTATTATTATTATTATCAGTATTATTCATAGTAGTAGTAGTAGTAGTAGTAGCAGCAGAATTTCCTTTGATTTCACTATCTGTATATATTTCTGAGATGAGGTATTATGTACACTATTTACATTATTCGGATTATTGTCCTCATCTTTGTCGCCATATTTATTACAACGTTTCGGCCTTTCAGTATATGTCTATATTTCTGAAATTCGGTATTATGTACACTATTTACATTATTCAGGCTATTGTCCTCATCTTTGTCGCCATATTTATTACAACGTTTCGGCCTTTCAGTATCTGTCTATATTTCTGAGATGAGGTATTATGTACACTGTTTACATTATTCAGACTATTGTCCTCATCTTTGTCGCCATATATATTACAACGTTTCGGCCTTTCGGTATCTGTCTATATTTCTGAGATGAGGTAATATGAATACTATTTACATTATTCGGACTATTGTCCTCATCTCTATCGCCATATTCATCACAACGTTTCGGCCTATCAGTATCTGTCTATATTTCTGAGATGAGGTATTATGTACACTATTTACATTATTCGGATTATTGTCCTCATCTTTGTCGCCATATTTATTACAACGTTTCGGCCTTTCAGTATCTGTCTATATTTCTGAAATTCGGTATTATGTACACTATTTACATTATTCAGGCTATTGTCCTCATCTTTGTCGCCATATTTATTACAACGTTTCGGCCTTTCAGTATCTGTCTATATTTCTGAGATGAGGTATTATGTACACTATTTACATTATTCGGACTATTGTCTTAATCTTTATGGCCATATTTATTACAACGTTTCGGCCTTTCGGTATCTGTCTATATTTCTGACATGACGTATTATGTACACTATTTACATTATTCGGATTATTGTCCTCATCTTTGTCGCCATGTTTATTACAAGGACACATGGCACAGGGGATAAAGGCGTTAGTTAGCTCCAATGACAGGACCCAAAGAGTGCGAGTTCAATACCCGGTTAAGGCAGTGGTGAACTTTCAGAAGGGAATTAACAGGAGATAACTGATAACTGACATCCATTAAACATGGCACGTGGAACTAGAACAGTCTACCCCAGTGAGCAAAATAAAGAGTTCAATTCGACATTCCGAACCCCTGACGAAGGCCGGGGTGTACAACGGCCGAAACGTTGTAGTAGATATGGTGACAAAGATGAGGACAATAGTGCGAATAATGTAAATAGTGTTCCTTCGATTTTTTTCTGTAAACATTTCCAAACCAGAGACCAAAGCTCATAAATGACTTCATGATATTTTCGATGAATCATTTTGTGTGACCCCCCACTCACAAAAAAAAACAAAGAAAAAAAAGATCGCACGCACATTTTACATAGATAAAACTCTTCGTAATGTGTGATCTGTAGTTTTGTGCTGTGTCCCTTCAGGATGTAGGCGATCATGGCTCTCCACTTCCCCCTATCCCTTGTATCTCTCAACAAGTTTCGTCCCTCTGTCACCTCCCCCAGTTCACGTTCTGTCATCCACCAGGTAGGTCATGCATTGCTTTCCCTTGTCTCTCTTTTTTTCTTTCTTCGACTTGTGAGTATCAGGTTCTCCAAACCCTCCTTTCACATTACGTGTCCAAAGAATTTCAGCTGTCTCTTCCTGATGTAAAGTATAAGCCTCCTCCTTGTTTGCAACCTCTCTAAGATCTCACCGTTGCTCACACGCTCGGTCCATGATATCCTTCCGTAAAAGCTTACCTACGTTGCCTCGAGTCTTTAAGGAGACCATCCAACATTTGCTGCCGTTACGGAGGACAGAAGTATAATTTTTAGTATTTCTTTAAGACATGGGTTACCAGGAATCCCTTCAACGAGTCTATCGAATTTTTTTCCCAATCAATCCGAGGTCTCCAACTACAATTGGAATTAATGCTTCCCCTTTGTGTCTCATTTTTTAGATTTGCACTTCAAGACCATTGTATTTTGATATATTTTTTTAAAGATTTTCAAAGATACGTTACAATCTGCTGCGACTACCATATCAATAAGATAGCACATTCTGTTATTTTTTTTTTTTATTACGATGTCAGGGCGATTAGCTTTGATTGTGTGTATTGTAAAGTCCCATAAAATTGTTACCTGTCTTATCTCTGTAAGCGGGACTGAGTGATGTTCATACCAGTTTCTTGCGATTCCCTTCCTGTAAAATTTGTATTTTTTCCAGTGCAGGTATTGGCCCACTCTGTCATGCCGAGATTCAGTAGGTGCTGTACACCGTGCAACATGATAAATATGATTTTTTCTGGATACTTATCACAGAATCTGCATTTTGGGTTAACACAATTTTTCAGTATGTGTACTTATTAATTTCTAGTTAATAAACATTGGTCCCGTGCAGCAAGAATAAAATCTTCGGCTTGGGCTTTTAAAACTACACTCTGTAACCACTGATGGGTGAGAGATTTGTCTATATCAGAGTTTTTGGCACAGGCGGAGTATTAACCATGAAGAGGCTTATCTTGCCAACGTTTCTGCATTTGGTTCATTTCATTTGATTTTGTTTTTTTAGGTTCTTTGTCGCTGCCGTAGTTATATTATCGTTTAATTGCTGTTCTTCACCCAACTGAAATTCTCTTTTGAATCTGTTGGCTGAATAATGCTTCTTATTTCTTTCATGTTCTTTGACACAGATCATCATCCAGTCTTCTGTAGTGTCCAGGTATCTTTGAAGACCGATTGTCGTGGTTTTGTAAGACAGTTCTAGTTGAACTAATCCTCTGCCTACTTTAGATTTGGGAACATGCAGTCGATCAAAATCAGCCTCAGGATAATGCATGTGCTGGCGAGTGAGAAACTTTCTCGTTTTGATATTCATTCGCGTAATGCCAGTTATGCTACAATTAAGGGTGTTGAAAACGAATAGCACCACCGGAACAGCTAAAGTGTTTATGGCTGATATTCTGTTTTGTGGATTCATCCCTTTTGAATTTGTTGGCTTCCTTTATTACTGAATAAAACTTTTTATTTCTTCCATGTTCTTTGATACAGATCACCATCCAGTCTTCTTAGAAGACAGTTCTAGTTGAACTAATCCTCTCCCTCCTTCGGTTCTGGGGACAAACAGACGATCAATATCATTCGATTGCTAATAATAATGCATGTAATTTGCTGGTGAGAAGCTTTCCCGTTTGACATCAATTCGTCAAAATAAGGATACTGAAACTATATTGTACCATAGGAACAGCCAATGTGTTTATGGCTGATATTCTGTTTTGTGAATTCAACTCGGTACTTAACAGAAGACACACACGCCTGTAGTAATCTTTTCCTACTTTCTCCTTCATTTGGGTATGCTGTATTCCATCTCCTTCGCTGGCACCTAGGTATCTATATGCTTCTATCTGATCCAATTTCCCTAATATTTGTGACAATATCTATATCTTCTTGATTGTGTTTCTGTAATTCTCTCTTTCTTGAATGTCACTTTTGTACATTTATCGAATCCGAAATCCATACCTATGTCGTCACTGGCACATTTTTACAGCATTGTGCATAGCCTTGAACTAATCGTCGTCTTTGGAAAAGAGTTTGAGATCATCCATGTAGAATAGGGGATTAAACACTTCATTTTTTACTTTAATCCATAATTATTATTTAGTTCATGCGAAAGGGAGATTAAGGACATTCAGAACAGAAGGAACGACAAGAAGTCTCCTTGAGTGATTCCTCATCAGATATTCAAAGAACTAGAATCGAATGTACCTTTAGTGTGATTTAGGCATGATGTGGTTTTCCCAAGTCCCACGCTATATTTAAGGAAGTTTACTCTCATGGAGGAGACTTTATACATTTCCAAAGCGTTAAGGCTGCAAGAGTATTGCACACTAGCAATGGCTTTACGGCAATCTATCCAAGCTGTGCTGAGATTTCTACCTTTTTTCTGCAATTTTCCAGGATCATTTTATTTATTAATAGTTGATCTTTGCAACCATATCGAACCTTGTCGACACCGAGAGGGGAAGAATATTTTTTCATTGATAAAAGTGTAAGTACAGTTTGTCAGGACAGGCTTGATCAATTTATATGTGGTGGACAAACATGTTATTGTCCTATAATGTTTTGGACCATCTGCTTCAACCGTTTTGGTAGAAGATCCTTCGGTGATTCATTTTGGAATTTCATTGGGGTTATTAATTAGAATTTAGCTTAAGCTTGCGCAAGATTTTTCTGGATTGATGACTGATGATAGAGCCAAAATTTGGGTACCTTATCATTACCTCGGTATTTTCCGTTGTGGGCTTTTGTTAGAGCTTGCCTAACATTATTCCTGTTTATATTTTTCCATTCTTGGCTAGGTTTGTCACTCATTTTTTTCTGGTTCTTGTTTGTTCCTTTGGATTTTATTCCTTTGGGTTTCTCCAAATATTCTCCGTGAGTTTTTGTACTTCATTCTCCTAACAGTTTTGTACTTGGCAGACCCCTTCCTGTGGCCCATCAGCAGAGCTGATACTAACGCCCAGGAAAGTGACTTGATGCGCCTTCTTGGGATAAGTTTCTCAGCTGACACGAAGGGAAAAAGATTATACTGAATCCATTGCGACGTTTGCTGCTGAGAAATTTGGTTCGCTCTTTCAGGCTAAACAAGTTTTCTCTGCTGTAACTATCTTACATATCTATAAGTCTTCCATTCGTCCTCGCGTTGAATATTGCTGCCGGTTATGGCCCGGTGTTCCTTCTGTATATTTAGAGATTCTTGAAAAAAATAGAATCAGCAATATTACTGGTCCTGACCCGGCATTTTTCAGTCACATTTCTATCGTTGTAATGTAGCTTCCCCTTGCCTTTGCAATAGTTTCATAGTAATTTCTTTGGATGAATTCTTCGTTATGGTACTGAGACATTATGAATTTAAGCGCAGTACTAGATTGATGGAAAGGCCTCATCAATTCACGGGTAAATTGGCTAGAGGTAACCAGAAGTTCAATGCTAACACGTTTTCTTTTGCATTTCTATCTTGTGAAACATTATTCCGTCTCCATACTTGGATCTTTAGATTTTTATCTAATGTCATCTTGATTGATTGTCTTTTTCGCTCCTTAATAATGTTTCTGTTTTTAGTTCTTTGACCATCAGTAACTCCTTGTCTCTTAATGGTTTTACTGCCTTGCATAAGCTGTTATATATATATATATATATATATATATATATATATATATATATATATATATATATATATATATATATATATATATATCACAGCAATAAACGTAAGAAGCTTGATATTACTAGACATATTAAAAAGAGGCGAAGCAACCGGTTTCGCTCCCGCTCATCAGGCTTACAACGGGAGATTTAATTTAAATTAAAAACACAGAAAGTGTACAATAGAAGGAAATGTGGAGGAGGAGGGACTTTACATCGGGTCCCGCAAGCCTTCCTTGTGTAAACAACGTGAATTTAATTTAAATTAAATCTCCCGTTGTAAGCCTGATGAGCGGGAGCGAAACCGGTTGCTTCGCCCGTTTTTAATACCTCATCGGAACGGAATGCATAATCTGTCGGACTAATAAATAAATATAAGAATGCATGTTCACCTTGTGAGCTGGTGACTAGGTGCACCGTATCAATATTGTAGCATCACCCTACCACTTTCTTACAAATGTCGAATTTTGTACATTTTTGTTCCAAAGAAAAAGTGAATCAGATAGCCTGCTCGGCGTAGTAAATATCTTCAGGAAATATCAACTTCTAATTGGTCAATAAACACACAAGTGGGCGTTGCAATCCACCCACATACAAATATGTTTCCAGCGTGTGACCAAGTCAAGTTTCCCGCCATTTACTGCGATCCTGTCACTTGATTACATTATCTATAAATAGCAGACAAAAGCTTGCTTTCTCTCTCTCCTTTCTTCATTCGCCTAAGAAGATGTGATCTTCAGGATTCTCGTCTCGACCACGGGCGGTCAGAAGTTAAAAACATATTCACGTATGCGCCTACGTACGAACTTTTCCAACCTACATTACAAACATACAGAACATTTCCAAACATGCAACAAGAATTTTATCTCTGAAATATTCTTCTAAACGACAGGTTATTCAGCTTTAAAATTAACTTTTGTGAGTTCAGATAAAAATATTCCCAGTTTAAGAGACATAACTCCAACAGATCTTTAACTTCTACGCATGAACATTAAAATACGAATAAATACGAATGTTATGTTTTAAAACCAGTTTGTTCCTTCTTGTATTTCATGCTTTGTGGTATTTTACATTTAATATAAATTGTGTGGTCATGTTATTCACGCAGCCGTAAACAGATACCTACAGTTGTCCATTCTTATTACCAAGTCATTACATTATGGTAACTTCGACGTCTGAAACGGGGCGATAGAAACAAGCAGATCACCACATTATATTGATGTTGTTGTTGTTTCTGTAACAAGTAGTTTTTTTTCGCGGTGAAGTGACTTATTTTGGATTCAGAGTTGACCTTCTCCTTGACTGGCTGCCAAATATAGCCAGAGATCCCAGTTTTCTCTGGTATTAATTAACATGTTGTGGGGGCAGACTCTTGTACACAAGATGGACTCATCCAAAGTATACTTATACTGACAGAGAGAATACCTTCGGGTAGAGATACGTTGAGTCAGGGTGAGAGATACGGAGACAGTACACAGGGTGTTCACAGAGAGTTATACGAGAGTCCAGCGAGAGAGATAATTACGGCTTCACTTACAGAGACTTGTACATATACTTTATACTAACCCGCATTCCTGGACTACTAGTCTTCACTTCAAGTTTGTATTCTTACCTTTTAATACACCTATTTTTCTATCTCAATTACAGGCGTTGTTTATTTATTTGTGCAGGATTCCATTCCTGGAATCCACAACAAATTGGCGACGAGGATTTCGGACCCATAAGAAAAAAAATTCTCTCTCGTCTACACAACTGGACGACGAAAAGTACGGACCTACGGAAAAAGTGTTTTTCGCTCGCCAACACAATAACTGGCGACGGAAATTTGAGAGTCACGTCGACCACAACTTGGCGGCAAGACTCGAAGGAACTCACACTGAGAACAACAAATTAACGACGAACATAAAAGAACGTACATAAGAGATAGAAAGAAAAATTTCGTCACTCCCTAAAAAATGGAAGATTTTCAAAAAGCAATGCTTGAGTTTATAAGAAGTGAAGAAAGAAGAATGCAACTCCAGGAATTAATATTATAAGCAACGGTTAACGCAAAACAAAACAATACCGAAAAAGAGGCGACTTTTTTTCAAGACGCAGTTTGAAACGCAATAGAAACATTTAAATACTCTCTAGAAGATGATAAAAATTTCGGGGACTATTACAGACGTCATGAAGACATTTTCAACACTGATTGCCAAAATTGGACGGAAGCTAAGAAGCTACGTTTATTACTCATGAAATTGGGAACAGAGGAATACACAAAATTTGTGGACTATATTCTACCGAAAAAGACAAACGATTTGACGTTTGACGAGGCAGTTACATGCCTTACAGAGCTCTTCAGTCCAAAGACTTCACTTTTTCACAAAAGGTGGAAATGTCTCAACCTCGCAAAAAGCGAAAATGAGGACTACTCCACGTTCGCCGCAATTGTGAGCAAACATTGCGATAATTTTAAATTGGTAAAATTGACTCCGGACAATTTTAAGTGTCTTATTTTCGTACAGGGATTAGTCTCAGGCAAGGACAGTGAAATGCGAAAAAGAATGCTCACGAAGCTTCAAAGAGAGCCTGGATTAACGCTACAAAAATTGTCAGAAGACTGCAAAAAATGCTTGAGCATAAAAAAGACTCTAAGGATATCGGGGAATCGGGAGTAGCACACATACGTAAGTTGAACAAAAAGTTACGTTCCCCACCACCGAAAGAAAAACAAAAATTTTATGATAAAGAAAGAATTACAAGGTATAAGGCAATTAATCACAGAGATCAAAGCAAATATAACCCCCCCCCCCATCTGCATGTTACAGATGTGGTGGATTCCACTGGAATAAAGACTGTCGATTTAAATACAAGAACTGTTTAGCTTGTGGAAAATGGGACATAAGGCAGCTCAATGCAGAAACAAAAACACACTAGTAGGGTAAGAACTACTAGAATGGACTACGAAGACAAACTAAACACAAGAAAATACGTGGAACTCGAGATCTTAAATAAGAAGGTAAAATTACAGTTAGACTCAGGATCGGATCTAACTATAATTAATTTACAAACATGGAGGAAGCTAAATAGACCGACCATGATGCATACACAGAAAATAGCCAAGTCGGTTACAGGGAAACGTATCAATTTTGAAGGAGAAGTAATTCTAAACGTAAAATCCCATGGAAAAACGAAAAAATTGAAGATATTTGTAATGAACGACACAGACAATTTGGTGGGCACAGACTGGATGCAAAAATCTGACGTATGGGATTTACCCATTAGCTCATTTTGTAAGAAAATAGAGTGCGAGCCGCCAGAAGCTACAAAATTAAAAGAAGAACTACACAGTCAATTTCCCGAATTATTCTCGAGCGGTTTGGGACGATGTAATAAGGTTGCAGCTAAAATTGAACAGGAGGAAAATGTTCAGTCAGTATTCAAGAAAAGGTGAAACGTGCCTTTCGCAACCATAGAAAAAACTGACAAGGAGTTAGATAGATTGGTACAAACTGGAATCCTTTCACAAATCGAATTCAGTGAATTGGCGGCACGAGTGGTTTACGTAAAAAAAAATCCGGAGAAACCCGTATTTACGCAGAGTTCTCGACTGGATTAAACAAGGCTATCAAGGATTATCACTACCCATTGCCAAGCCCGGAGAAAATATTTACCAAGCTTAACGGTGGTAAGGTATTTTCTAAGATTGATTTAAGTGAAGCTTATCTTCAGATTCCAGTAGAAGAAGAAAGTACAAAAATTTTATGTATCAGTACTCACAAAAACCTTACGAATTTAGCAGATTGCCATTTGGGATAAAAGTAGCACCGTCAATCTTCCAACAGACTATGGATACCATGCTCATGGGACAGAAATTTGCTACTGCTTACTTAGACGACATTTTAATCAAAAGTGATAATGTAGAAGTACACGCAACGCATATTAAAGAAGTTTTTAAAAGAATTCAGGATTTTTGTTTTAAAGTGAAGGAGAAAAAATGCGATTTTTTTCTAAAAGAAATCAAGTATCTAGGCCATATAATCAATGAAAGTGGCAGAAAACCAGATCCAGATAGGGCATCTGCAATAAAAAATATGCCTGAGCCGAAAAGTGTCGCAGATTTGTACAGCTTTCTTGGTCTAGGGAACTATTACGGTGAATCCATTGAAAAAATGCACAAAGTGAGGGCTCCCCTCAATGAATTATTGAAAAAAGATAACAAATGGAGCTGGACGGAAGATTGTCAGAAATCTTTTAAGGAGATCATAAAGAAATTAACGTCTGATCAAGCACTGACGCATTTTCATCCCAAACTGGAAATTATCATTGCTAGTGACGCAAGCTCACACGGTGTGGGAGCCTGTATACCACAAAAGATGCAGGATGGCACAAGGAAACCTATAGCTCACACATCTAGAACGTTGTTACCAGCAGAGAGGAATTATTCGCAAATTGAGAAAGAAGCGTTCGGCATAATATTCGCCATAACTCGATTCCACAGATACATATATGGAAAAGAGTTTACTCTTCAAACTGATCATAAAACTCTTCTCACTATATTCCGATCGAAAGAAGGACTACCAATTTACACAAACAACAGACTTCTGAGATGGGGAATTATATTATTGAATTATAATTTCAAACTAGAGTTCCTACCGTCGAAGAAAATTGGTCATGCGGATGGATTATCTAGATTGGTACCTGCGAAATGCGAACCTCTGGAAGACTCTGTAATAGCGGCTTTGCGAGCCGTAGACGAAATTAGTAAAGTGCTAAACAATACAGTAAGGGCATTACCAGTGACCTTGTTAGAAATCAGAAGAAAAGCTGAAATGGATGAATTCATACGAAGTACAAAGAGAAAAATAGAAGAAAAAGAAAGAAATCTGGCAGAAGGTTTTTCAATTTGTGATCACGTATTACTTTATAATGAAAGAGTGGCCATACCCAAATCTTTACAAAGACGAATTATGAAGGACTTTCATCTAGGATACCCAGGGAAAAATCGTATGAAAGCGTTAATGAGAAGTTTTGTGTATTGGCCTAATATGGATACCGACATTACTCAAATGGTAGAAAAATGTAGAGGCTGTGCTGCGGCAGCAAAGGCACCACCTATTATACAAAAAACATGGCCTAAGGTGGACAGACCTTGGTCTAGAATCCATGCGGACTATGCAGGACCCATAGATGGATATTACTACTTGATAACGATAGATAGCTTTAGCAAGTGGCCAGAAGTTTTCAGATACATAAACCCTACAACGGAAAACACTATTAATTGTCTACACGAATTATTCGCAAGATTTGCCGTTGTAGATTACCTTGTAACGGATAATGGTGTCCAATTCACCTCGAGCGATTTTCAAGAATTCTGTGCGACTTATCAAGTCAAACATATTAAGATAGCACCATACCATCCACGATCTAACGGGCAAGCCCAAAGGTTTGTGGACACGCTTAAGAGAGCCTTGAAAAAAGCAGAGGACGTACCAACAGAAAGAGCCATACAACAGTTCCTACAAGTCTAGAGAATCACTCGGAATGGAAACACACCATCTGGCCTTTCGCCAGCTGAAGTGATGTTTGTCCGCAAAATACGGTCTGTTTTTGGTAATCTATTACCCAGAAAAAATAAAAACCGGCATACACCGATAGTGCCCAAAAGATCCTTCAAACCAGGCGAATCAGAATGTTTAAGAATAATATGGAATACTTTGAACCAGGTACGATAATAAAAAGACTGGGAAATGTTCTATACACGATCCAAGGTGAAAAATTCACTCACAGCAGACACATAAATCAGATACAGAAAAGACGGTGAGAGGAACCAAACTCGTCACCTTCCGAAAATGAAGACGGGATGGAGGCGATTTTCAAAGCCTTCGAAATTAAAAAATCACAAGTAGCCACGGAGATCAGAAGAACAGGCCGTAAAAGAAAATTCACGGAACCACTAATAATAGACCATAAGCGAGAAAAAATACTAACTCCTCCCAAAAAAGAAGCTAGGGAGGGGGGTTTTATTTAGAAACCCGAAGGTGACTGATCTGTAGATAAGAATTAATTGTTCGACCACCTAATCAAAATGGCCGGCCTAGCCGTTTCCATAGTAATTAATGTTGCAGAGGACCATACTGATAAACACGCGCAAACCATAAGATAGCTTATTCCTAAATTTTCGCTTGAGGAAGAAACGGGACTCGATACCTTAATTCACCTTAATTTCAATAATTATATTGAGGGTTCCGGCTCTCGTTTTTGAAACATGTGAACTCTTATGTAGCGAAGGAATCATATTTAAAAAAAAATGATAATATAAGCTCTACTTCTGTATGGAGCACTGTCTTTTTTAAAATAAAAACAAAAATACTAAAGAACTCTGGATTATTTACCTAACAGGTTCTTTCCTATTTTTCTGCAAACCTACACACACACACACACACACACACACACACACACACATATATATATATATATATATATATATATATATATATATATATATCCGAAGTTCTATTTTTCAATTTGCTAATGTTGCAATTGGATAGTACATATGTATTTTTAACGTACGTAACAGTTTATAGCGATAGCATAACATACAGCCTTACAAATAAACACAAAATTGCAAACTTGCAGGACTTTATTTTTCAATATGCAATGTATGTAATAGAATTGTACTTATTTAATTTTACGCAGTTTATAGCTATAGCATAGCATACGAACTTATAAAATAAAAACAAGTTCCAGAAGAATTTAGACAATTCATATTAGGTGTCGCATCTTTTTAAACATTGAACCCATGTCAATTAATTTTGAACAAGGGTTCATCGAATTATGATTTACAGGAATTCAATTAATTTACGAAAATAAAAATGTTATATCCTTAATATATATATATATATATATATATATATATATATATATATATATATATATATATATATATATATATATATATATATATATATATATATGCTATATTTATAGAAGAAGTGTACTATCTAACTAAGAGGGAGATTTTGTAGTATCGACATGGGCACAGTAAGAAACGCCGCATGGTGACTGGCAGTTTCAAACCTGAAACGATTTTCAAATGGTTTGACTATGGTGATTTCTATCTCTTTTCCATACTCTATCTCTCCCCTCAATCTATCTATCTATCTGTCTATCTATCTTTCTATCTATATATTAATAATAATAATAATAATAATAATAATAATAATAATAATAATAATAATAATAAAAGAATATCGAACACTTAAAATCCCATAGGTAATAATTTTTATTTCATGAGAGCTCTAAAAAAAACAGCAGCTCTCAATCTTCAAGAAAAACAAAAAATTTAAGGTAAGGCAAGTCAGACTATATGACGGTTCCGTATAGGATACAGGTTCGAATCCTGTCGAAGGACGAATAATTTCTATAAAAATTTCTCACACATTCAGTCCAGTAAATGTTGTTTAATACTGTTTATTATAAACAGAGCATTTACTTAAATACTTGTACCTATAAAAAGAATGTTAAACATAAAAATGTCTTTAAATAATTGTCGGACTTTGTCCATTTCATAATGTGTGACGTCATATATATATATATATATATATATATATATATATATATATATATATATATATATATATATATATATATATATATATATATATATATATATATATATATATATATGTACACATACACACAAATTCCTAAGAGGCTAGAATCCAGGTAGAACTGAATCGGATTTCTTTTTGAATTTGTAGGTCTGATGAATTGGATCGTGATTACGATTCCAATGTAATAAATTATAAGCATGGAATATTAGTGTTTGAGCTTTTTATATATATATATATATATATATATATATATATATGCTAAGTGAAATGAGAATGAGATATATATTTCTAGGTGTACAAATAAATAAAATGAAAGTATGTATGGATTTTAGCGTGAACGCATGTTTATATAATTATGTAGCTCCCCTATTATGATTGTATCTCTTTGCTGCTTTGTACCATTAGGAGCCAGGGTGAGCCTTTTAGGGGTGCGACTTTTACTTTATGTACTGAGGCTCGAGCTGTTTTATTGTATTTTCATCCGTAGACGGGGGGTGTCTGGGTCATTGTAACTTTATTGAAGAATCTCAGATCATTGTTCTAAATGTAAAGGTGTATTGTGGAAAGATAACGGAGCAATAGATGGAGACCGTGACAAATGAAGAAGAAAGAAAGAAAGAGGTTAAAGAAAAAAGAAAGAATGGAGTGATATACAAAGAAAACAGAAAGAAAGAAAGAAAGAATGAAAGAAAGAAAGAAAGAAAGAAAGAAGCGATTTATAAATTAAAAATGGAAATATATAGAAAGAAATATGGAGGAAAAATAAGATACAAGAAAATAAATACTCATAAAGGAAAGAAGGAAAGAAAGAAAAAGAAAGAAAGAACAAAGAAAGAAAGGAGGAAAGAAAAAGAAGGAAAGAAAAAGGATTTATGAAGAAGGAAACAGAAAATAGAAAAATGGAAGAAGGCATGATACAATTAAACAAACAGGCATATAAGAAGGAAATAATGAATGAAAGAAAGAAGTAAATTTAAAAGAATCAAAGAAAGAAAGGGAAAAGGAAAGAAAAAATGACTTGATACAAGTAAATAAGCAGTCACAAAAGAAAGAAAGAAAGAAAGACAGAATGGAAGAAAGAAAGAAGATATTTTAAAAGTACCAAAGAAAGATAGATAGAAAGAAGACTTGATACAAGTAAATAAGCGGTCATAAAAGAAAGAAAGAAAGAAATACATGAAGAAAGAAAGAATGAAAGAAAGTAAGAAAGATAGAAAGAAGAAAGAAAGAAAGAAAGAAAGAAGAAAGAAAGAAAGAAAGAAAGAAAGGAAGGAAGAAAGAAAGAAAGAAAAAAGAAAGAAAGAAGAAAGAAAGAAAGAAAGAAAGAAAGGAAGAAAGAAAGAAAGAAAGAAAGGAAGAAAGAAAGAAAGAAAGAAGAAAGAAAGAAAGAAAGAAAGAAAGAAAGAAAGAAGAAAGGAAGACAGGAAGAAAGGATGAAAGAAAGAAAGAAGAAAGAAAGAAAGAAAGAAAGAAAGAAGAAAGAAAGAAAGAAAGAAAGAAAGAAAGAAAGAAAGAAGAAAGAAAGAAAGAAAGGACGGAAGAAAGAAAGAAAGAAGAAAGAAAGAAAGAAAGAAAGAAAGAAGAAAGAAAGAAAGAAGAAAGAAAGACAGGAAGAAAGGATGAAAGAAAGAAAGAAGAAAGAAAGAAAGAAAGAAAGAAAGAAGAAAGAAAGAAAGAAAGAAGAAAATAAGAAAGGAAGAAAAGATGAAAGAAAGAAAGAAGAAAGAAAGAAAGGACAAAGAAAGAGAAGGAAAGAACAAAGAAAGAAAGGAGGAAAGAAAAAGAAAGGAAAGAAAAAGGATTTATAAAGAAGGAAACAGAAAATAGAAAAATGGAAGAAGACATGATACAATTAAACAAACAGGCATATAAGAAGGAAATAATGAATGAGAGAAAGAAGTAAATTTAAAAGAATCAAAGAAAGAAAGGGAAAAGGAAAGAAAAATGACTTGATACAAGTAAATAAGCAGTCACAAAAGAAAGAAAGAAGGAAAGACAGAATGGAAGAAAGAAAGAAAGAAGATATTTTAAAAGTACCAAAAAAAGATAGATAGAAAGAAGACTTGATACAAGTAAATAAGCGGTCATAAAAGAAAGAAAGAAAGAAATACATGAAGAAAGAAAGAAGAAAGAAAGAAAGAAAGGAAGAAAGAAAGAAAGAAAGAAGAAAGAAAGAAAGAAGAAAGAAAGACAGGAAGAAAGGATGAAAGAAAGAAAGAAGAAAGAAAGAAAGAAAGAAGAAAGAAAGAAAGAAAGAAAGAAGAAAGAAAGAAATAAAGAAAGAAAGGAAGAAAGGAAGAAAGAAAGAAAGAAACAAGAAAGAAAGACAGGAAGAAAGGATGAAAGAAAGTAGAAAGAAAGAAAGAAAGAAAGAAAGAAGAAAGAAAGAAAGGAAGAAAGAAAGAAAGAAAGGACGGAAGAAAGGAAGAAAGAAAGAAAGAAAGAAAGAAGAAAGAAAGAAAGAAAGAAAGAAGAAATAAAGAAAGAAGAAAGAAAGACAGGAAGAAAGGATGAAAGAAAGAAAGAAAGAAAGGAAGAAAGAAGAAAGAAAGAAAGAAAGAAAGGAAGAAAGAAAGAAAGAAAGAAAGAAAGAAAGGACGGAAGAAAGGAAGAAAGAAAGAAAGAAAGAAGAAAGAAAGAAAGAAAGAAAGGACGGAAGAAAGGAAGAAAGAAAGAAAGAAAGAAAGAAAGGAAGAAGAAAGAAAGAAAGAAAGAAAGAAAGGAAGAAAGAAAGAAAGAAAGGAAGAAAGAAAGAAGAAAGAAAGAAAGAAGAAAGAAAGAAAGAAAGGAAGAAAGAAAGAAAGAAAGAAAGGAAGAAAGAAAGAAGAAAGAAAGAAAGAAGAAAGAAAGAAAGAAAGGAAGAAAGAAAGAAAGAAAGGAAGAAAGAAAGAAAGAAAGAAGAAAGAAAGACAGGAAGAAAGGATGAAAGAAAGAAAGAAGAAAGAAAGAAAGAAAGAAAGAAAGAAGAAAGAAAGAAAGAAAGAAAGGAAGAAAGAAGAAAGAAGAAAGAAAGAAAGAAAGAAAGGAAGAAAGGAAGAAAGAAAGAAAGGAAGAAGAAAGAAAGAAAGAAAGGAAGAAGAAAGAAAGAAAGGAAGAAGAAAGAAAGAAAGAAACAAACAAACAAACAAACAAACAAAGAAAGAAAGAAAGAAAGAAAGAAAGGAAGAAAGAAAGAAAGAAAGAAAAGAAGGAAGAAAGAAAGAAAGAAGTAAAAGACGGACAGATGGCGGGTGGGTGGAAGTTAAGATGGAAAGATGTGTGGGGACGCGATCGAGTGAATAATAAGAAAATAGTAAAGAAAGAAGAAAGCCAGGGATGAAACTTAAGGGGCATTGCAGAAAACTCGAGGATTAAAACAATTGACAAAAAAGAACTGGAATGAATTGGAGAAAAGGGCGTTGTGCAATATAATTCCGGAGGCCAATGAAGTGAGAAATAGTAATTTAAGAAATAGCAAAATGCGAAAAAAAACAAAAAAACTGAAAGAAATGAAAGGAGAAAGAAAGATGGAGGCAGGTACTAGAAAAAAACAGCTAAGAAAGAAAGAAAGAAAGATAGAAAGAAAGATAGATAGAAAGAAAGAAAGAAATAAAAGAAAGAAAGAGAAAGAAAGGAAACAAGAAAGAGAAAGAAAGGATTCATAAATAAATAAATGGCCTTCATTCTTCTTTGTATAAAGCTACCTCAAAATGGCGAGAAAAACCACTTAACTTCAGGTATCTTATACGAAGATTTATATAAAATACTTGTGTTTTCGTTCATGCCTGACTACCTGAGATAGCTCCTTTTTTCTTCTGTCTCCGCGTGAAAAACAAAATCTCATCCGTTGTGTATGCTACTTAAAATCAACTAAAAACCTAATGTGAATGAAGAATTAATAGGTTTTTTTCCTCTCACAAATATGCATATCTTCGTTTCGCAAGTATTTACATCGCTGAGGTAATGCGTTTACAATGACACCCTTTTTGTTAGACTTACCGGTACATAATGCAGTACATAATGCTAAAAGAGTTTATCTGTACCGTTAAGATTAGCCAATGGTACCATGAAAATGTATGCCTACCAGGTAGATTACGGTCATCGAAAATGCATCAATGTTACCCGCTCCGGAAAAAAAAATTCTTGTGTATAGTGCAAACAGTGAACAAAAATGCTTGATTGTTAACCTCATAAAAATACTTGCGTATAGGGAGACCCTCTTCATTTTTTTATGTAAAAAAAACATAATAAATAATACGCAGTGCGCGCAAATAAAGAATAATTACTATACCAGTTGTAACAGTAAAAATGTCCAATTCGTGTGACAGCAGGGGATAAATCTCCATCCCACAAAATGTTTTATATCAAAAAGAACTATTGAACTAATTGAGTTTATTACCTAGGTTTTCAGATAAGACGTTTAGCCATCTTGGCACCATTTGTAGTAAGAATCACTGAAAAACCCTTCGAATTATTTAGCTAGAAAAAGAACAGGTTAAAATCGTTTTGTGTCAGCCCCACTATATCTTCCCAACTGAGCAATGGTGAGAGAAAAGAGATCCTTCAGGCCTTCAGTAATGGTACCAACATTCATACTTTGGATTCCATGAATAAGTTTAAAAAAGAGTGAACAGTAGTAAGGAAAACTGGATCAGGAGGTCACAATAGCAAGGGGGATCATCATTTCAACTTAGATACAAAGAGATCAATTAGAAAAGATCCAACTCATTCCATAATACGTTTGACACGTGTGAGAGATGTTTCAGCTAAAACAGTCCAAAGAGCAGTGGAAAAAGACTTGAAAAGGAAATTTTACGATGTGGAACCTTTGAGGCGCCTTGTTACTCCAGGACAGAAAGTTAGAAGGTTAGAGAGGGGTAAGATCATCTTGAATAAATTGGAAAATGATTCTGGAATAATATATATATATATATATATATATATATATATATATATATATATGTATTTGAGCTTTATTACAATCCTTCTTGAGCTTCCGATCCCTAGCTATGATTAATTAATGATGAAGAAGTCATTTTCGTTTATGATCGATTTCATCACAATACTTCTGTTAAGATTGGAGAGTAATTGTACATTCTTATTGCTCAAAGTCGAGTTCAATAGTGTTTTCAAATCCTCGGAGAACTCCAGCAAGACATTTCTAATATAGAACGGTTCAGAGCTTAATCTAACAGTTGGACAATTTTGCTGTTACACGATTTGGACAATTTTGCTGTTACACAATTTGGACAACTTTGCTGTTACACCAGGTAATTTAAAAGCTCAGTTGGGTTCACAGACATAACAAAAATTTAAAATTAACAATTTCCTTATAAGGAAACATGCGCTATTCCTTTATCGTAGCCACGTTTACTTTAGGCGGCAATTTATAAAATCTTTCACTGAAAATTTTTTCCGGTAAAACAGGCATCTAAAGATTTGGTTTGGTTTGTTTTGTTTTACGGCATATCAACGTCAATGGGTCATTTAATGCCGACAACTTTATTTTCCTGGTAATATTTTTGATTTGTCAAAAACTATTTCTGTTAATATTTTTTTCTCAAAAATCAATCTTATAGCTGGTAATATTATTTTTTCAAAAACGAATAGCTGGTAATATTATTTTTTTTAAAAACGTATAGCTGATAATATTATTTTTTCAAAAACGTAAAGCTGGTAATATTATTTTTTCAAAAACGAATAGCTGGTAATATTATTTTATCAAAAATTTATAGCTGGTAATATTATTTTTTTAAAAAACGTTTTGCTTGTAATATTATTTTGCTTGTAATATTATTTTTAAAACGTATAGCTGATAATATTATTTTTTTTCAAAAACGTATAGCAGGTGAAATTATTTTTTGAAAAACCTATAGCTGGTAATATTATTTTTCCAAAAAGTATAGCGGATAATATTTTTTTTGAAAAACGTATTGCTGGTAATATTTTTTTTTCAAAAACGTATAGCCGGCAACATTATTCTTTCAAAAAATACAAAAATGTATAGCTGGTAATATTATTTTTTCAAAAAACGTATAGCTGATTATATTATTTTTCTCAAAAACGTATTATCAGAGGCCTTACTGCTGGACGTAATTTATCGTCTTACCCAGGACACGGATGTAGTTTATCGTCATTCCCACCACGCGGATGTAGATTAATGTCATACCCAGGACGCGGCTTCGAAAGGGAAGTAATTGTCATCGCTTGTACCAATATTGATGGTGGTTTCCTTCCTAATCTTTTGCTTAAAGTCGTGTTGAACGTCAACATCTTGATAATGTCGTTATTTTCTTTTCGATTTTCATGTGACAACCATTTTAGGTGTTGCCGCCGTTGAAAATTTTCATCCTGTTATTTTGCTCATTTCATTTTTGTGTGATTGTGTAGCGCCTGTTCACAAGGTTCGATAAAGAATGATCTTCTCTCAGACCTACGGGTTTCATGGGCCCGAAATAATATAAAAGCTTCGATGAGCTACTCGACAAACCCACGAAACAGCAGTTTCTGGCCAAGGCAAAGAAAATGGCTTCGATATTTTTGACCGTTACGTCAGTGTTCCCTATGAATCAGAGGAAAAAATCGATTCGGAACGCATTAAGCAGTGAAGGCGATAGGCTTTAAGCAATATGCGTTTATAAGCTGAAGTATTTGCCACCGGATATATTGCCCCGAATATTGAAATCTGCAATTTATGGCATCTCTTTTAGCGAAAACGGGATCCTTCTGCCAAATATTGCAATTCCCGATGTTATGAATTTATTGGATCCCCACCAGAGACAATTCATATATATATATATATATATATATATATATATATATATATATATATATATATATATACGAAAAGGACAAAGTCCGACAATTATTTTAATACATCTTATTGTTATACGTTATTTATATAGACACACATATTTAAGTAAATGCTCTGTTTATAACAAACAGTATTAACAACATTTACCGGTCTGAACGTACGAGAAACTTCATAAAAGATATGCGACCTCCGACAGGAATCGAACCTGTATCCTATACGTAGACGTAAACCAGATTATGAATATTGGTACCATTACTGAAGACTTGAATGATCCTGATGTGCTATACCAGTTTAGCTACGAAGAATTTAGCAAAGTTGATTTTGCTGCCTTTAAACTACAATCTTCCATGATCTCCATCGAATGATCATATCTGCTCGAAGTGTATCTAAACTTAAACAAATGACCTCACACATTACGAAATGGACAAAGTACAACAATTTTTTTTTATATATTTTAATATTATACGTTATTTATATAGAGAAAGATATTTAAGGAAATGCTCTGTTTATAATAAATAGTAGTGTAATCATAGGGTGCCGGGAAACAGCACTAGGGTAACACTGTCATAGACTGTAATAAATGTCACAAAAAATACACAGGTGAAACTTGTACGAATTTAAATAAAAGAACATATGAATACAAAAAGGATCCTTTAAATATCAAAACTCGTCCTGATGGTTTCTCGCCTTGATATGATAGGACGGCTTCAACGACCCCCAGAGATATGTGGGCGGGGGCTTTGTCCCCTAGCAGGTCCAACCAAGCTCAACAGGTCTGTGGGGTAGGAGCCGACGAAAGACACATCCTGCTCCTCCAGTTTGGGGGTTGTGGTGTAGGCTAACAACCTACTCACTTAAAAACTAGCTTGTTACAGAAGATATTTTCAAACAACGCATGGCCGAGGAAGAGTCCTTCAAAGTGGAGCGTATGACGCGTGCCGGTGAAATACCCGGGGAAGTGAAGACAGCCGGCACGACATGGGCCGAGTTGAAGAGGATCACCAAGAAACGTGTTCGTTAGAGAGTTGTTATCCACTGTGCCATGTTTCCTTGAGGATATCTTTGTTTAAATTTCTGGGTATTATAAACCTAATTTCTTCAGCGACCGTTTTTTACCATTGCTCATATTGCAATTTTTGTTGTTATCATTGGATAAAGGCGTTGGTTAGATCCAGTGACAGGACCCAAAGAGTGCGAGTTCAATACCCGGTTAAGGCAGTGGTGAACTTTCAGAGGGGAATTAACAGGAGATAACTGATAACTGACATCCATTAAATATGGCACGTGGAACTAGAACAGTCTACCCCTGTGAGCGAAATAAAGGGTTCAGTTCGACATTCCAACCACCTGAAGAAGGCCGGAGCGTACAACTGCCGAAACGTTGTAATAAATATAGCGTCAAAGATGAGGACAATAGTCCGAATAATGTAAATAGTGTACATAATACCTCATCTCAAAGATATAGACAGATCTTTTATTCTGCATACATAAATAAAATCCATTCAATACTGAAAACAGCGATGACAGCTACTGAACATGAGCCAGACATTTTCTTCAAGAATTGTTTTTAGAGAAAGATTTTATAAATTTCGACCGACAGTAGTAGTAGTTGTTCGGTCAAAGAATGGTGCAGTTTTCCTAATAAGGAAAGGGCAAATATTATCATTACCCTTACACGTAAAGATCCGTTTTTGGCTGGACCAGACTTCTGTTTGAAATCTTCAGAATTTGACAGAAAATGTATCGAAGTGGATCCTTATAATTGGCAACAAGCTATTACCAGTAACAGTGAATATATGTCTGAAAGTAGAATTGGGTTTCTTTTTAATGAATAAAGTTAATAAACAAAAACGGAAGAATAAAAGCATAAATTGACCTGGTTTTTAATTATTAATATTGCATTCACTATATCTGTTCACATATCGCAGTTTGTTTTCCTTCATATGAATCAAGGCTGAAAGACGACTGTGAGTTTCTCGCTTCAATGCGATAAAATGGCGACGGGGAATCAAATAATGTGATCAAATGCGATGGACGGACAGGAACATGGAAGATCGTTGACGTTGATTTCTGTCTTTTTTTCCTTTCTTGGTTTCTTTCTTTCTTTCTTTTTTCTTTCATTCTTTCTTTCTTGCTTGCTTTCTTTTTATCTTTGTCTTCTTCGCTCTCAAGAACTCACTTCAAATAATGTGATCAAATGCGATGGACGGAAAAGGAACATGGACGATCGTTGACGTTGATTTCTGTCTTTTTTTCCTTTCTTGGTTTCTTTCTTTCTTTCTTTTTTCTTTCATTCTTTCTTTCTTGCTTGCTTTCTTTTTATCTTTGTCTTCTTCGCTCTCAAGAACTCACTTCAAATAATGTGATCAAATGCGATGGAAGGACAGGAACATGGAAGATCGTTGGGGTTGATTTCTTTCTTTTTTTCTTTTCTTTCTTTCTTTCTTTCTTTCTTTTTTCTTTCTTTCTTTCTTTTTTCTTTCTTTCTTGCTTTCTTTCTTTTTATCTTTGTCTTCTTCGCTCTCAAGAACTCACTTCAAATAATGTGATCAAATGCGATGGAATGACAGGAACATGGAAGATCGTTGGGGTTGATTTCTTTCTTTTTTTCTCTCTTTCTTTCTTTCTTTCTTTCTTTCTTATTTCTTTCTTGCTTTCTTTCTTGCTTTCTTTCTTTCTTGCTTTCTTTCTTTTTATCTTTGTCTTCTTCGCTCTCAAGAACTCACTTCAAATAATGTGATCAAATGCGATGGAAGGACAGGAACATGGAAGATCGTTGGGGTTGATTTCTTTCTTTTTTTCTCTCTTTCTTTCTTTCTTTCTTATTTCTTTCTTGCTTTCTTTCTTGATTTCTTTCTTTCTTGCTTTCTTTCTTTTTATCTTTGTCTTCTTCGCTCTCAAGAACTCACTTCAAATAATGTGATCAAATGCGATGGAATGACAGGAACATGGAAGATCGTTGGGGTTGATTTCTTTCTTTTCTTTCTTTCTTTCTTTTTTTTTCTTTTTTCTTTATTCTTTGCTTTCTTTCTTTTTATCTTTGTCTTCTTCGCTCTCAAGAACTCACTTCAAATAATGTGATCAAATGCGATGGAAGGACAGGAACATGGAAGATCGTTGGGGTTGATTTCTTTCTTTTTTTCTCTCTTTCTTTCTTTCTTTCTTTCTTATTTCTTTCTTGCTTTCTTTCTTGCTTTCTTTCTTTCTTGCTTTCTTTATTTTTATCTTTGTCTTCTTCGCTCTCAAGAACTCACTTCAAATAATGTGATCAAATGCGATGGAATGACAGGAACATGGAAGATCGTTGGGGTTGATTTCTTTCTTTTTTTCTCTCTTTCTTTCTTTCTTTCTTATTTCTTTCTTGCTTTCTTTCTTGCTTTCTTTCTTTCTTGCTTTCTTTCTTTTATCTTTGTCTTCTTCGCTCTCAAGAACTCACTTCAAATAATGTGATCAAATGCGATGGAAGGACAGGAACATGGAAGATCGTTGGGGTTGATTTCTTTCTTTTTTTCTCTCTTTCTTTCTTTCTTTCTTTCTTATTTCTTTCTTGCTTTCTTTCTTGCTTTCTTTCTTTCTTGCTTTCTTTCTTTCTTGCTTTCTTTCTTTTTATCTTTGTCTTCTTCGCTCTTCTTCTTCTTCTTCTTCTTCTTCTTCTTCTTCTTCTTCTTCTTCTTCTTCTTCTTCTTCTTCTTCAACAGCCCCGCTTCCACGAGGAATGTATGTGACACAAGGCCGAGTTTATCGTGGTTTGTCTGAGCCTGTTGGATCAGCCAAAAATATTCCCTTAGATCCCATATAAACGGATTGAGTGACTGTCTACCTCCCTGGACGAAACCTGCCCTGCGGCAAAACCTCGCCCGAGAATTTTAGAATAATAAAATAACGAAAAAATCAATAAAGTAAATAATGAACAAATTATCAAACTATTATGAACAAAAAATTAAACTATAAAAATCAAAACAAAAAATCGGACGGAAAATAGTTATAACTGTTATATAACGATAAAAAAATTAATAAAAAATAATATAGTGCGTTACTTAAAAATATAAAACCCAAAAAAGAAATATACAGTGTAACAAATAAATAACAAGTATAATAAATTGATCTAAATACATCCAAATATATAAATAAACTAACAACCGATACCGACAAACTAGCCGTTTAGAAAAAACAAATAAAGATAATCAACCCAAATAAATAAATTAAAAACTGTTCCCACCAAAATAATAGTCAGAACAAACCACAACATTCGACCCCAAAATAAAACAAATAGCTTTAATCAATGATAAATAAACAAATATATAAGATAAAAAATAAAAATGAAAAATAAATAAAAACAAGCAAAACAATTTGACCCAAATAAATAAGCAAATAAACGACTTCCGGTAAATAACCCCACAATAGGTTACCAACAATAAGCTATGTAAACAAATGTTTACTACGTTAATAAAAAACACCGATCAAAACAAAAAATAAATAAATAAATATATAAGATAAGAAAAAAAACAAAAAAAATCAAGCAAAATAATTTGACATAAATAAATAAATAAAGAAATAAGCGACTTCCGGTAAAAGTAACCGCCAAAATAGATTACCCACAATGCACCACTGACTCTTATATATAAATAGCCGAGAAAAATAACAGCACTAGTTGCCTCACGATTGCACTAGACTGTTGCCTCTAAGTGTTGACTTCTATATATATATATATATATATATATATATATATATATATATATATATATATATATATATATATGTATGTATGTATAAGCCGATTTTGAATTCGATTTGAGTCCATTGCATTCACTTACGTGGTAATAACCTTGGGAAAGGTATTAATTCTCTTCTCCATCCAGCTATGGGTAAATAGCAGGACAGACTGGGTTCTATAGCCTTGGATGGCAGCTGGTCTAGGAGAAGGAAAACTCTGAATACAAAACGCGCGGAGGGTCGTTTGTGGAACTTGTGGCATGTAGTGCACCAGGTCTCTGTATTCAGCCCTTCAAAAAGTGTGGTTGCTTCTGTACAAAGCCTTCACCAATATAAACAAATCATATGTGCCCGTGTCTGGCTGTCGGTTCCTTGGAACTGAGCTGCTTGACCCTCATACATGGAATACGACAGGAGTGTTCACCGTATATATATATATATATATATATATATATATATATATATATATATATATATATATATATATATATATATATAAACGTTCAAATCTCATCATGGTCGGTTTGTCAGGAATGTAACTTCGTGATGTTATTGGTCTCGAGCAGGCGACCCCAGCGTGTGGCACATTTGGAAAGTACCTAAAACTATAGCATGGGCTGACCCAAGGCTTGTGAGTGAAACTGTCTGTACAGAATCCTTGAGAGCTGTCAGTGTATGTGCACGCGCGCGCGCGTGTGTGTGTCGATGTCTGTGTCCGTGGATGTGTAAAAAAAATTCTGAAAAAGGTTAAAATGAATATAAACGAAAGGAAAACTAATCTTAGCCGGGGCGTTTCTTTCTCTGATGTGCATTTGCTTTGTTAAAGACGCTCACAGAACGAAACGCGGTGGTTTTCCATTTATCAATCTCTTTATCTATCTACCAATGTGTGTGTGTGTATATATATATATATATATATATATATATATATATATATATATATATATATATATATATATATATATATATGTGTGTTATATATATATATGTTATAATTTTATCATATAGGCAAAACCATTTTACTCACTACAAAGATGCAAATTGGTTTCAGTGCCTTTCAACTGCACATCAACGGCTGAGGGTCGAAAATGGTTATGAACAATCCTGCTTGTAGGCAAGCCGGATGTATAACGTCACCTCCTTTATTCCATTTGTTCGAGAAGAAAAATATATACATAAATAAAAAAAAAATTAGGTGTCGGAGTGAAACAATAGTGCTTGTGGATAGCAGATTGGTTTCTCGTCGCATACATATATATATATATATATATATATATATATATATATATATATATATATGAAGAAATATCTCTCTCTATATATATATATATATAAAAATGTATATATATATATATATATATATATATATATATATATATAGATAGATAGATAGATAGATAGATAGATAGATAGATAGATTGCAATAATTAAATTAAAAATATATCTGATATATTATTTGTTGTCAAAATTTAAAACCATATCAAGTTCGGATAATTTTCAACAAAATGTACAGTTCTTAAAATCCTTTCGAATATTATCAATAAATCCATTTATTTATGCCAAAATTAACTCTTTGTATGAAGAATGAGCATTTATTTAAAGTTAATACACGCCTAAAATAAAACCTTTTAACCTTCATCTGCTTTGAAATTCTGGAAGCAAATTTGCTCGGTTTTTTCTCAATTATTAATTTGTTTATATTCTTTAACGAAAATAAGTACAAACCTAAAAGATTTCATTCTTTGCAAGATAATAATATGTCCCATCTTCAACTCATATTCTGCATGACGAATAATTAAATTTAATGATAAAAACATGCGTTCTGCAAAATAAATATGTTTGCATTTTTAAAATAAAATTATCCCCAGTGAGTTCTTATAGTAAAATTACTTAATAATAAAATTTATGATGTATTTTTTTATGATAAAACCATTTTAATTCATTTTTATAATAAACCATTTTATTCTTGTATTAAAACAAATTTCAGTGGATTCATACAGAAAAAAGTCACTGTCTCTAATTATAAATAATTCTGAATGCATTTTATTGTATGATCTCTTACAATGCTTTCTTATAGTGAAAATACTTTTAGCGTATTCTTATAGTCAAGAACCACAATACATTCTTCTAATATGACCATTTGAATGCATTTCTATAGCAAACATTTCAGTTATTTCTTTTAGGTATACATTCCAAAACATTCTTATATTCAAAATAGGAGTTGCATTCTGATAGATTAAAAAATTTTTAGCGCATTTATGTAGCAAACTTGTTTAATGTGCATTGTTTCATTGAAAGAAATTTCAGTGAAATATTACTAAAAATAAACACAATGCATTCTGATAATGAAGTCATAATGAATGAGTTACATTATAAAAAGTGCTTACAAAGTATTCTTCGTGTACTATCGCTTTCAGTGAAATGTTATAGCAAAAAGCATAAAAAGCATTCTTGTAATAAAATCATTTTGAATGAGTTTCACAATTAGAATCGTTTACAATGTATTCTTATGGTGCTATCACTTTCAATGAAATGATGTAATAAAAAGCATATAAAGTATTACTGTAATAAAATCATTTCGATTGAGTTTTCCTAGTAGAATCGTTTACAATATATTTTAGGATGCTATCGTTTTTAATGAAATGTTAAATAGTAAAAAATATATAAAGCATTCTTGTAATAATATCATTTTGATTGAGTCTCACTATTAGAATAATTTACAACGTATTTTTAGGATGCTATAATTTTTAATGTGATTTTATAGTAAAAACATAAAGCATTCTTGTAGTATAATCATACTGAATGATTTTTCCTATTAGAGACGTTTATAAGGTATTCGTTAACTGAAAAATAGTAAAAAAGAACAATTGCTTCAAATAGTAAAACAAATTCGAATTCAGTATCTGACTACATTTCTGACATGAGGTATTATGTACACTAATCACATTATTCGGATTATTATCCTCATCTTTGTCGCCATATTTATTACAACGTTTCGGCCGTTGTACGCCCCGGCCTTCTTCTGGTGGTCGGAATGTCGAACTGAACCCTTTATTTCGCTCACTGGCGTAGACTGTTCTAGTTTCACGTGCCATGTTTAATGGATGTCAGTTTTCAGTTATCTCCTGTTAATTCCCCTCTCCATGTTCTCCACTGCCATAACCGGGTATTGATCTAACATTTTTTGTGTCCTGTCACTGGATCTAACTAACGCCTTTATCCACTGTGTCTTGTGTCCTTGAGAGAAACGGTCATTTATAATACATTCATATGATGAAATCTTTTACAATTACTTTCTATTTTATTCAAAATGATCCTCGCCCTCTCTAACATTAGAACGTTCTTTCGTCATGTAACCATGTGCTTCAGAGGTTACACGTACAATTTCATTTTCAAGTCCTACCAAACATCTTATGGATTGAGTTGGGTCTTTGCTCATTCATCTCTTTAGCTCTAAGTTGAAATAACGATCCCTCTTGCTGTTGTGACCTCCTGATCCAGTTTTTCTCTCTACTGCTCCTGCCTTTTAAGATTTATCCACCATTCTCTTGATGGTTCTTGAATGGAATTTGAAGATGA
>OZ038503.1:28217153-28312153 GCA_964036315.1 Acanthosepion esculentum | reverse complement strand
TAGTTGGTACGGTTAAAAATTATATTTTTATTGAGTACCATTGAAAATAGCGTTTTTAATGGGTACCGGTAAAAATAAAGCATTTATTGGGTACCGTTAAAAATAACGTTTTTACTGGGTGCCTTTAAAAATAACGTATTTATTGGGTACCGTTAAAAATAACGTTTTTACTGGGTGCCTTTAAAAAGAACGTTTTTAGCGGGTACCGTTAAAAATAACGTGTTTATTGGGTACCGGTAAAAATAATTTTTTTATTGTGTACCATTAAAAGTAACGTTTTACTGGGTACCGTTAAAGATAACGTTTTTAGTGGGTATCGTTAAGAATAACATTGTTATTGGGTATCGTTAAAAATAACGCGTTTATTGCGTACCGTAAAAAATAACGTTTTTATTGGGTACCGTAAAAAATAACGTTTTTATTTGATACCTTTAAAAAAACGATTTTATTGGGTATCGTTAAAAAATGTTTTTAGTGGGGACAGTTAACAATTAAGTCTTTACTGTGTATCGTTAAAAATAACTTTTTAATGGGTATCGTTAAAAATAACTTTTTAATGGGTATCGTTAAAAATAACTTTTTAATGGGTATCGTTAAAAATAAATTTTTAATTGGTATCGTTAAAAATAACTTTTTAATGGGTATCGTTAAAAATAACTTTTTAATGGGTATCGTTAAAAATAACGTTTTTAGTGGGTACATTTAAAAATAACTTTTTTATTGAATATCTTTAAAAAATAACGTTTTTTACTGGGTATATTTAAAAAATAACGTTAGTATTATTCATAAATAATAACGGATAAAAATTCCTTTCGAAAGTAATCTAATTCACAATCTCAAAATAATTTCCAATTCATTCTTATCGTAAAATTATTCACAATGCATTCCGACAATAAACTTACTTGCAATGCATTATTATAATAAAACGTTAACAATAACTTCTTATTAGAATCTAATTCCCCAAAGAAAAATGTTTTCCAGTTCATTATTATGATAAATCTTTTACAATGCATTCTGATACTAAACATGTTGCCAATGCATTCTCATAGTAAAAATCATTTCCAATAATATTCTACAATAGAATTATTTGCAATGCATCCATAGAGCAAAATCAAGCGAAAAAAGAGATGAAGAACAATAACTAATTACAAAACACGGCAAAATGCTATGTAATGCAAGGAATAAAAGAAAAGAATTACGCGACGGGAGGAAGACGCCTTCCTACCGTATCTTAGCGGCGTCAGCATTCGATTTACTACTTTAGTTCAGAAAATCCATTTATTCACTTTAAGGGGAGAAATTTGCGACGTTTCTTTTACATCTTCGATTATCAATATCACTTTACCTGTGATTCGATACCATGATAAAGTAAAACAGATGATGTCAGTATTTCTGGGATTGGGCGCCGATATCTGAAACCGCAGGAATGGAAATCACGGATAAGCAAAACTGCTCTGATATTAATAATAAGAAAAATACAAAAAATAACAGATTTCATTAAATGTAACAGCAATCAAGACCTGTATACAAAGTACACAGGCCCATTTTCAGGACATGATCATTGATAGACATAGACACACACATACACAAATACGCGTGCACGCATATATTTTGAAAGATAAAAATTATTAAAAAAATTAATTAAAAAAATTAAAATCTTCAGACACACTGGGTTGTAGATTAATATTCTTTCGTTTTTATTATTATTACTTCATTTAGATTCCTCGACTAGATTCGGCCAACATGGCAATCAACATGAGAAAAAATTATGCTTGCTGGTAGCAGTAAACTACAGAAATGAATGTCTTGATGGAAAAAATGAACTTTTGTCTGTAGTTTTCGTTTTTTTTTTATTTGTTTTTTTTTTATCTTTTTAACATGAATTTTTCAACGTTCCTTGTGTTGGTCAAACAGTCTCTTTTAAGTTGTTATTTGAGATAAGAGCCGGATGGATTTATGCTAGTTTGAATTCCCTCGGTCAGTTTGGCAGTTTTATTGGTACCTGGAGAGGGGATGGCAAGTGTGTGTGTGTGTTTAGTTTAGTGTGTGTGTTATTTAGTCTCTGGTAAGTGTGTGTGTGTGTGTTATTTAGTTCTTAGGGAGTGAGTGAGTATGATATGTGTAAGCGTGTATATTGCTGTGGGTGGGTGTTATCATTTGGCTCATTAGGAAGTGAGTGAGTATGATGTGAGTAAGTGTGTATATTCGTGTGGGTGTGTGTATAAGTGTGAGGCCTCAACACGTCCGTAAGCATGTCTGTTTTGTGTGGGTGTGAAATGTGGGTAGGTTTTGATTTGTAGTATAGTATTACTACTATTTGTAGTATAGTATTACTACTATCTATATTGTTAAATTTATGGTTTATATATATATATATATATATATATATATATATATATATATATATATATATAATGTGTGTGTATATATGCATATATATATATACATACATATATATGCATATATATATATACATATATATATACATACATATATATATATACATATATATACACATACATATATATACATATATACATATACATATACATATATATATATATATACATACATATATATACATGCATATATATACATACATATATATATAAACATACGTATATATATATACATATGTATATATACAACCGTATATATATCTATACATACATATATATATACATACATATATATACATACATACATATATATATATATATATATATATATATATATATATATATATGTGTGTGTGTGTGTGTGTGTGTGTGTGTGTGTGTGTGTGTGTGTGTGTGTGTGTACTTAGTTGTATTGATCTGAGTTTGTGAACCTGGTTTTCACGCCCTTGCAACCGTCATCAAACTCGTATTGATATTTAGCGCTATCCAATAAGTACCGCACATAATCCTCGATTATGTGTCCCCATTGAATATTGCCCAATATGAATCTACGCCAATGCTTTTTCCCTATTTCACTTTTCTTAACAGAATTACTACTCTACAAAACAAACGTACAGAACAGTATCAAGAAATCAAAAGAAAATAGTTGAATCCGTCAATACAGCAATAAAGACAATATCTCCACACGTGACAGTAGTTGACGTAATTTTCAGTTAACAATATGAAAATAGCGTTCTCTAAATTATTCCAGTTGCTAAGGACAATTCGTTTTGTTATTATTTGTTACGTCGTTTAATAAATTCATTTCGTATTGCCTTGATAAAGTCCACATCGGGCGAAACGCGTCCGTAACTATTACAGTTTTCCTATTGTCTTTTACATTTAAAAGTATTGTCTTTTTCTACAGTTTAACTCTGAGAAATTTTTCATATATATATATATATATATATATATATATATATATATATATATATATATATATATATATATACGGTAAGGTAAAAAATCTATTAGTATATAATCGTAGTGGATAGTAGTAATATGGACATATTAGAACTGATTCACAAAAAAAGTCCTCGATGTATTTTATTTAATTTATACAGATACATTTTCCCATATGAGGTAAAAAAATTTATTTGAGTTTATATATATATATATATATATATATATATATATATATATATTAATGTAATTATTAAATGTACGTATGTATGTTGGTGGTAAGAAAGGGTCGGTTAGCGAGTTAGTTGATCGAGGCCACTGTTAATGATAAAGGGGAGGCCTAGAGTGGATTAACTTTTGTCCAGTAGCTTATTTCCTTTGTTCCATTTAATCTTTATTTAAAAAAAAAAAACTATTATTAAATTTTTGTAACTTTGTATAATATTTATGCATTACACTCTAATCTTTATTCGGTAAACATTTCATTGCTAATCATGCATTACTTTTTGAGTAATACACATATTTATGTCTTTGTTGTTTCTGTTCCTTATATTATGACTGCTACTGTATATATATATATACCATGCTGGACGCTATGATATTCAAATACCCATTTAACATAGATTATATATTAATACCAGATTGACAGTGATGATTTCCAAAATAAATGAAGTTAGGTTATATAGAAATATTACAAGCACCACAGAGGGTAGATTTAGAAAATGCGATGGAAAATGAAACGAAATGGATCTAAAATTAAGAGGAAAGCGGCAAAGAGCGCATAACTGGGGAAAAAATGCACGAATGTTGCACGTTTCATTGCGTCCATCGCAGATAACCATATTATTGGATTCCCCACCGACACTGGCGCTGCCTCAAACCGCCGCCTTTACCCGCGGCAATCCGAAAAGCGTTGTGAACTTTCCTGTCATAAGAAAAGTTAAAAGTTGAGATGGTGTGGGATGAAGAAATGAAAAATAAGAAGAAAAAAAAATGCTAAAGAATTTGAAACAGAAGAAAATAAATATAATTTAAAAAGAAAAAAAAAAGGGGGAAATGAATTCTCAGAACGAGGCAAAGACATAAAAGAAAGTACAAGGAAGCCTGCGAGATAAAAGTAGAAAAACAGATAAGATTTTAAAAAAATACATAAATAAATAAATAAAAGGAAAATGTTAAAATTAAATTCAAGAAAAATGCTTGTCAAAGTGAAGAGGATATTGAATCTCTTTTGCTGGATTCACAAACGAGATTATTTTGTCAAACTCGTCTTATCCGACAATCAGTTTGCCACCATTTATGAAACGAAGAAAAGAGAAAGGCCGACATGTTCATTTTCTTTCTTCGTTCTATTATTATTTTATATTTTCTGTACTTAAATTTTTATGACGAACGAGTACGCACACTAAAATGTTGTTTGCTTCTGTTTTTATTTCTGCATTTAGTGACTTCTTCGTTTCATTATGCTCTTTCTCTTTTCGTTTTGTTCTGATATGTGATTCGAACATTTTCATTTTATTTATTCACTCTGTGTATATATTTTACTTTTTCTTTTCATTTACATTTTTTTCTATTTTTCTGTCTGTGCTAATGGCAAGCCTTACAAATCTCCTTCGGTTCATTCTGTATTCACAAGTTAATACACTTATTATTAATATTTTCTAGTATATATATATATATATATATATATATATATATATATATATATATATATATATATATATATATATCACAGAATATATATATATATATATATATATATATATATATATATATATATATATATTATGATAGTTAGAATAAACTACAGCAATCAGCACTTATTATTAATAATTTCTGGGATATATATATATATATATATATATATATATATATATATATATATATATATATATATATATATATATCCCAGAAAAAAAATATTATGATAGTTAGAATTATCTACAGCAATCAATCCCCAAATTGAATAAATAGCTTTAATTATCTTTACAAACCAAAACAAAACTATTAAATAAGCGAAATTTTATATGCGAACAATGAATGCTAAATATTTTCTTATAAGGAAATAGCTAATTTCACCATTACAATATACCACGGAACTATTATTTGAATAGGACAGACCATACTTAACGAAAGACGGGAACACCGAACAGGTCTCAAAAATAAAACGTAAGTTCACAGTGGAAAAACGATGTAATACACGGCGATACCTTGTCGGCGCGTATTTGACTGTTTCGACCTAGTCATTGTAGTTTTAAATAATGGGGACACAATGAGGGACAAAAATCTACTGGCTGCTTGAAGCGCTTAATTTTCCGTTCAACAGTGCGTTTGATGACATTAATGGGCAAAACCGTTAAAATAAAAATACTACCCCAGTGAGCGAAATAACGGATTCAGTTCGACATTCCAACCACCTGAAGAAGGCCAGAGCGTACAACGACCGAAACGTTGTAATAAATATGACGACAAAGATGAGGACAATAGTCCGAATAATGTAAATGGTTTACATAATACATCATCTCAGAAATATAGACAGATACTGAAAGGCCGAAACGTTGTAATAAATATGACGACAAAGATGAGGACAATAGTCCGAATAATGTAAATAATGTACATAATAACTCATCTCAGAAATATAGACAGATACTGAAGGGCCGAAACGTTGTAATAAATATGACGACAAAGATGAGGACAATAGTCCGAATAATGTAATTGGTTTACATAATACATCATCTCAGAAATATAGACAGATACTGAAAGGCCGAAACGTTGTAATAAATATGACGACAAAGATGAGGACAATAGTCCGAATAATGTAAATGGTTTACATAATACATCATCTCAGAAATATAGACAGATACTGAAAGGCCGAAACGTTGTAATAAATATGACGACAAAGATGAGGACAATAGTCCGAATAATGTAAATGGTTTACATAATACCTCATCTCAGAAATATAGACAGATACTGAAAGGCCGAAACGTTGTAATAAATATGACGACAAAGATGAGGACAATAGTCCGAATAATGTAAATAGTGTACATAATACCTCATCTCAGAAATATAGACAGATACTGAAGGGCCGAAACGTTGTAATAAATATGACGACAAAGATGAGGACAATAGTCCGAATAATGTAAATGGTTTACATAATACATCATCTCAGAAATATAGACAGATACTGAAAGGCCGAAACATTGTAATAAATATGGCGACAAAGATGAGAACAATAGTCTGAATAATGTAAATAGTGTACATAATACCTCATCTCAGAAATATAGACAGATACTGAAAGGCCGAAACGCTGTATTAAATATGGCGACAAAGATGACGACAAAAGTCTGAATAATGTAAATCATGTACATAATACCTCATCTCAGAAATATAGACGGGTATTACGGTTTTTCTATTAGAATTTACATTCCTTTATCTCGCGGCCTCGTAGGACCTCCGGATCAAACAAAAACCGAACAGTGCTTTTGAAGACATCATTCTCGATTCTCGAAATATACATATCTGCTCTGTTTCGTATCCTAACGTAAGAAAATACATTTTGTGTGTGTGTTGGGGTGGGGGAACGGATTAAATCCGAAATATTATTTAATTGATTTGTTTAAACGATTTTTTTAATGGCTACTCATATTGTGTATATGATTATTCGAGAAGTTTTTATCTTATTCGTGAATCCTGTGAGAAATATATACGCATATTATACTACCAAGATATCGCAAATGTTCAAAAGCACCATTTATGCACTGTTTAATCAGAATGTCCTACGTGGCCGAGCTGTCAAAACACATGAGATTTAATGACGTTTTCCCCTCGGGGAATCTAGATTAAACATGGCATTTCAACAAAGAAATTAAAGATATGTCGGATTTAATCCATTACTAAAAATATCACACACACACACACACACACACACACACACACATACATACATATATATATATATATATATATATATATATATATATATATATATATATATATATATATATACATACACACACATATATACACACAATCAGTGAAAATGTCAACAGGAGTGCGTGGTATATCAAGTTAAAATATATAAGGACATAAATAACTACAATAATGATATAAATCCTAAAGTATACATAGGATCTACTCACAATGTGTTTAAGAAACAATATTACAACCATATGAGTAGCTTTAATAATGAAAAAACCAAACATAGTAGTATGCTTTCTACCTATATATGGAAAAATTAGACGTTACAATAGCAAAGATCCCATCCTGAAATGGGAAATATTAAAAAGATGTTCTAAATATAGAACAGGTTATAAATTTTGTAAACTATGTTTAGAGGAAAAATTAGCTATTGCTTTATATAGGGAACCCGATCATTTATTAAATTCTAAAACGGAAATTTCTAAGCAAATGTAGACATAGAAAACTTTGATTGTTAGACTTGGTCTCCTCTCCCCGGTAGTTTTTTTTTTCTTTTTTTTTTCTCTTCGATTGAATAAATGGTTATTACCCCCAGTTGTCCGTGTTTCTCTCTAACCCCCTCCCTCTTTCGTCATTTTTTCGAATAAATGGTTCTCCCCAACCCTACCTGTTTTTTGTTTTATTTGGTCACGGGGTTATGGATTTTTCGTTTATTGGCTAGAAGTATTCCATTCTTTTTTTACCTCTTTAGCCGGCCTTCCCTGACGATCCGCTTAGGTGAAACCTTGGTAGGTTTGTCTGGCACTCTAGGTTTAACTAGGTCTGCTCTACTTACTGTATTGAGCACTTTATTTAGTTATTTTGCGTACTGGACGATTATTTTCGGCTAACGTACATGTTCTTGGTTCTTTCTTGTTTTTATACTTTTTTATTTCCTTTGGTTTTGGTTTAATTATTTGCAAATCAAGACACGGAAGGTTTTCCGAACGAGTATAATTTCTCATACTTATAAGATTACTACTAATACTAATAATATATATATATATATATATATATATATATATATATATATATATATATATATATATATATATATATATATATCGTCACACATTATGAAATGGACAAAATCCGATAATTATTTTAAGACATTTTTGTGTTTATACGTTCTCTTTGTAGATACAAATATTTAAGTAAATGCTCTGTTTATAATAAACAGTATTAACGACATTTACCGGCCTGAATATCCGAGAAACTTTCAAAGAAACTATGCGTCCTCCGACAGGATTCGAACCTGTATCCTATACGGAACCGTCATATAGCCTGACGTGCTTTTACCGATTGAGGAGCGTTTCGGTTAGCAAAGTCGATTTTACTATCCAAATGTAGACAACTGACGTCACGCATTATGAAATGGACATTATTTTAAGACATTTTTTTCGGAGGAGGCATATTTTCTATTATTCATATTATATAATAATAAATATTCAAACCGGTAAACAGAGCATTTACTTATATATTTGTATCTATAAAAAGAACGTATAAACATAAAAAAATCTCTTAATATATATATATATATATATATATATATATATATATATATATATATTGGAATGAGGCTGCTCGGAAGTGGAAGGTGTCACGTTGAGAAGGAGAAGAGGAGGCACGCAAGGCTTAAAAGAAATGTGCGTAAAGGCGTCCCCCGTTGAATTTCCTGAAGACGCCCGCAACCAGCTCGATCAGACGTGTACATATTGTGGTAGAGTGTGTTTGTCCATGGCTCGTCTAAGGAGTCACACGAGAGTGCACCGACGGCGGGAAGCAATTGACTATAAAGCTGTAGACGTCCAGCAACTGAAATGTGGTATTTGTGGTAAGACATGCGGGTCCAGAAGCGATTGCATGCGACATTTTAAATTGTATGATAGCGTAACACCCGCTGTTGCACCTCTTAAGTGCCTTTTATATGCCAGAGTATGTCGGCCCCTTGCTGAGCTAAAGAGCTACATTTGTTCAGCAGATTTTCTCCATAAAGATATGTAGTAATGACCGTACTCGGACACGAGCTGGCAACCACCACATATATATATATACATATATATATATATATATATATATATATATATATATATATATATATGGTATGTATTTGTGTGTACATGTAAATCTATGTGTAAGTTTATGCCCACATCACGTTGTAACAGCGGTTCCCGTATGATCACCGAAATGAGCATGGCGAATTGAATTTAAAGGGCTGACAGCTTGAGATTACCATTTCGCATAAGCTTGGATTTACGGATGGTGTAATGGAATTGGAATCGGAATTGTTTATCGGAGAAACGAGTTACAATTCCAGTTGGCGCCGTTATATTCACTTACAAGAAAATACAATTGGAAAATGGTACGACTCCCCCGATTACTTCTCAAGTTGAGTTAAAGAGTAAAACTCTTATCACTAAATCATTATACACGCGCACACACACACACATATATCTATATATATATATATATATATATATATATATATATATATATATATATATATATATATATGTAGCATAGATTCATATAATGTCTTGCATAGAGGCAATAATTACTTAGAACAGAAGTTTTAGATCTTTGACACATATATGGATATATATATGATATATTAGGCACATACAAAGACAGTGAGATATCATATACGTCTATATATCAATAGGAATAATATGCATATATATTTTTGAGTGTAAAAGATAGATAGATAGATAGATAGATAGATAGTGTTCAAATATCATCGGACAGACCTACATGCCAAAATCTGTAAAAGTGACCACAAAATTTACTTTTTGAGAATAACTCATTGGACATTTTCACCAAGTATGCATCGACGCACACAGAGACCACACCACATATATAATCTTAAAATCAGATACAGATACACACCATATATATATATATATATATATATATATATATATATATATATATATATATATATATATATATATATATATATATATTCTTAAAATACAAAAATTAAATATATATAAAATAAAATATTTAAAATATTTATATATTCTTAAATATATATATATATATATATATATATAGACTTGCATTAGCCAATCAGAATTTGAAGTCAGGGTAACATCACTGATGACCTCTAACGTTGCATTTTATAAATGTATTTTAAGACGACTATATATATATATATATATATATATATATATATATATATATATATATATATATATATATATATATATATATATATATATGGGACAAAGTGATATAAGCATTTTTATATACTAGAACAATTTTAGAAAATACTTTGATGTAACTACAGATGTGCATGAAATAAAAGTTCAAATATTGCTTAAGGCTGTTCATATTTATATTATATCTTTATCAAAGGCAAATTTTACATTTTTGAAAAAGTTATAGTTTACTTTGCATGGGAAATATATTGAATATGAGGTTGGGCTAAAACTTTAATTGGCTGACTATGAAGTAATGATGCGAAAGCTGTGAAATCATGCATGAATTAATTTCAACTCTTCTTATTAATAACTGCATTGTCGCTTTCTAGCTAAAAGGCCACCCGACTGTTCAACGATGACTACAAATGTAACTAGTAGCGAAAGCTCTAGTAAATATTGTGTTCATCACATGGTGTTGGATGACTGGCTAATGACTATGAATCAAATCGCCATTTCTATTAGTATATTATGTGAAAGAATTGAGGATATTCTGCACAATGAACTTGGCATAACGAAGCTTTCTGCTTGGTAGGTGCCACGTCTTCTGACACCTTATCAAAAGTGCACCAGGCTGATCACATCACTGACATTGTTGGAGGCAGATCCAGCTGGTTTCCTTGAGCGTTTCCCAACACAGGATGAGTGTTTTCATCCGTTTGAGCCAGAAACAAAGCTGTGAAATCCCGCATGAATTAATTTCAACTCTTCTTAATAACAGCATTGTTTCTTTTTAGGTAAAAGGTCACCTGACTGTTCAGCGATATCTACAAATGTAACTAGTAGCGAAATCTCTTGTAACATTGATTGTGTTCATTACATGGTGTTGGATGACTGGCTAATATTTTATCCTCTCGTCCAGGACGCGGATGTAGTTTATCGTCGTACCCAGGACGACAGAGGCAATAAGCAGAGAGCATATAAAGCATGAAATAGAATGTCACCACTCGCTTTTGACCCGAAGCGATAGGATTTCTAGCCACACGGATGAGCTGCAAAACTGTTTGTCTGTGGATATATATGTATATATATCAAGTATGTGGTACAGTTCAATTTATATTACATGAATCATTCTTTTGTAGTAGTAGTTTTTTTCAGTTGAAAATTTGTTTGCGAAGATGTATTCTCGCCATTTATATCATTAACTTCACTTGATATTTAAAAAAAAAACTGATCCAACGTGCAACTTTCGGATAATAACTGTGAAATTCCTCTATTGAACTATATATATATATATACACACACACGAAAGAGAAATAGTGAAAGAAAGTAATTATTAATTTATATGCAAAAAAGATTAAAAGATTATATTTCATTCTTACATAAATTTATATATATATATATAGAGAGAGAGAGAGAGAGAAAGAGAGCGAGAGAGTTATTAAAAATTTATCTGTACTCAGATTCGTCCAGTCACCACCAGTAGCAGCAGATAGATAGATATGCATAGTATGAGATAGATAGATAGATAGATAGATAGATATTAATAGAATGAGATTAGATATAGAGATAGATATGAACGAAATGAAATAGATACATAGATATGACTATACTTAAACAGATATATAGATAGATATATAGATAGATAGATAGATAGATAGATAGATAGATAGATAGATAGATAGATAGATATGAATAGAATGAAATAGATAGATATGAATAGAATAAGATAGTGTTATGGGATCTTAGCTGTAACGACAATGAACTCTTCCTGACACTATAAAGCCTGCGCCTCTCAAGAGGGACGTAGGAAGTGGAACGAGTCGAGACGAACGAGTCGAGACGAACGAGTCGAGACATTAGTAGTTCACTCTAAACCAGACTGACAGTCATACTAACACCTTCAACTTCTTGTATTATTGTTCTGTTTAATATATCTTTGTTATTCCTACTCTTGTGTTCGTGTTGTTCTTCCTTGGTCCTAACCTTGGACCATAACAGTGGTGCGGGGATATGGGATTATAACAGATAGATAGATAGATAGATATTAATAGAATGAGATAGGTAGATATAGAGATAGATATGAACAAAATGAAATAGATACATAGATATGTCTATACTTAAACAGAGAGATAGATATGAATAGAATGAAATAGATAGATAGATAGATAGATAGATAGATAGATAGATAGATAGATAGATAGATAGATAGATATGAATAGACTGAGATAGGTAGAAATAGATATAGATATGAACAAAATGAAATAGATACATAGATATGAATAGACTTAGATAGATAGATATGAATAGACAGCTAGATAGATAGATAGATATGCGTGTGTTTGTGCGCGCGGCGTGTACGTCAAAAACTAGTTGTAAATATTAATAAAGTGGAGCGTGTTAGTAGCATGAGTTTTTGTTTTCACACTACTTAACCTTTGATATTAATTTAGAATTTCTCTGCTGAAAATTCACTTCAAATTCCAATTTTGCGCTACTTTTAAAAATACAGGCGTCAAAATCCATAGAAATTTCGTTTTGAACTTAACATTATTGACCTTTAAATCTTCTTGCAATTTCTGATTAAAAATATTCGACCTTTCCCTTTGATGTTTTCAATTAATATTGTTATCAACGTTTGTTTCTATGCTTTCTTTTTTGCTGAAAAAAAAAACTGAAAATACAACGTTGGAAACAAGAGCTTATTAAAAAATGGCTTCTATTTCGTGTTTAATTAACACAGGGCTTCCTGTAGAAACCTCAACATGTTCTTTTTACGATATCATTTGTTCAGTTTGTGTTACGAAAAATAAAATGAATGTTGTTGGATTTAATTATATTTAATTCTTTCTTGGAAATGCGAAATAGATTTAAATACATACCGAGTATGGTTGTTTATTGATTTAAAGCCAATAAAGGATTACTGACAGATTCGAAGATTAACCTGAGTTATATCCCAAGGCTAGCACGATTGAGTACCAAGGCAGTATTGAACTCAAGTTGAACAGTTGTACTATGAATGAGACTCCTTGCTTTAAAAGTCTAGCTCGTGTATTTATCTATCCAGCCAACCACCAAGGTCCTGCATCAAGGTCGAAAGGTCATTAGGGTGGTATTCTGTGTTATACACATAGTAGTGGTCAATGTAATTGGTTTCTGGATAACCAACCCGTCTTGCTTCATGGATAGGTGTTTTTGTTTTGCTAGCCAACAGTAGCCTGCAAAGGGCATTCTCTGTTCGCATGTCTGGAAAAATAGTCAGTACTTTGAAACTAGCTGACTCTTCCTGTCAAGCTCTGGCTTAACATTCAGTTCAGACAAAAAAAAATGAATTATGGCTGATTTATCTGGGCTGGAACTGCTCAATCCTCAATTTCCAGCGCTGAGTGAATCCAAAGTTGTGGCTTGTGGGTTATGAATTGTCCTCCATTCTGCAGTCCCTTTCCTGCAGACAAATGGTTGATGTCTGTTTGTTTTGGTTTGTTTTAGAAGACGAATATTTTCTATGAAAATTTCTCGGACATTCAGGCCGGTAAATGTTGTTTAATACTATTTATTTTAAACAGAGCATTTACTTAAATATTTGTATCTATAAAAAGAATGTATAAACATAAAAATGTCTTAAAATAATTGTCGAACTTTCTCCATTTAATTATAATAATAATAATAATAATAATAATAATAATAATAATATATATATATATATAGAGAGAGAGAGAGAGATAGATAGATAGATAGATAGATATTGCTGGTATTAAAACCTATTTTACACTTTCATAATGCCTTGAACCAAGTTATGGGGCTCAACTATTTGCTCATGGCTGGGACCCTAACAAATGCTACCACCACAGGTAAGTGTGGACTTGAGAGCACCAGCAATGAAAAAGTGGTTTCTTGCTTTTCAGAACCTCCTGATCAGAGGCCTTGCTGCCGGATATAGTTTATCGTGATACCCAGGACGCCTCATTGGAAGTGGGGGCGCAGGAGGTCTTAACCCAAAACTGAGGTGCAGTCGGCGTAGTCTGAAGCCCCTACAAGTCATACGAATCGTTGAAAACCTAATCTAATTTCTATTAACATGGACATTTTTCTGACGGGCTATATTCCTTAGTACCTCCGGTTCAAGCAATGTTTTTAATCAGATTCACCCCAAGCAAAGGAATAAAGTCACTGAGACAAAAACGATTACTTTGTGCGAAAGAATCCCAAAAGTGAGTCATTACTAAGAAGAGCTGGAATAGTAGACGTGTAATCAAGAAGACACTGCATAACGATTGACCTTGCATTTAAATTTTTGAAGATCTAGGTTAATTGTAAAGCATGAAGGTGGGGGAGAGTTCCACAAGTGACAAGTGTGAGAAAAGAAACTGCTAGCATAGAACTTTCGGCTAGATCTAGCTAATTCAACTTGAAATTGACCAGGTCGTTTTGCCAAACTAGTATTGCGTTTAAATTCATAAAGTCTAGGTACCATAGTGAAAAGAAAGTATTTATATAAAAGACACGGGTTAATAGGTAGGGCTGAGGAGAGAGCCGAATTCCACTTATCCTTTACTGGTTTGTGGAACTTTTGTTCTCTTTGTTAATATGAGTGACCGTCGTTTCCATCCTCGTCTCGGTCTCATCCTGACCTCATCTCGGTTTCATCTCGGCCTTGTTTAGGTTTCATCGCGGTCTCGTCTCGATCTCATCCCGGCCTCGTTACGGTCTCATCCTAGCCTCGTTTCGTCTCATACCAGCCTCGTCTCAGACTCGCTCCGGTCTCATCTCGGCCTCGACTTGTCTCATCTCATCCCGGCCCCGTCTCAGTCTCATCCCGGCCTCGTCTCGGTCTCATCCTGACCTCATCTCGGTCTCATCACGGCCTCGTCTCGATCTCATCTTGGCCTCGCTCCAGTCTCATCTCGTCCTCGTCTCGTCTCATCCTGGCCTCGTCTCGGTCTCTTCCCGGCCTCGTCTCGATCTCATCCTGGCCTCGCTCCAGTCTCATCTCGTCCCCGTCTCGTCTCATCCTGGCCTCGTCTCAATCTCATCATGGCCTCATCTCCGGCTCACCCAGGCCTCGTCTCGGGCTCAACCCTTCTATCGGCAGAATACAGCGGCTATATTCATTTGGTTTGTTTATCGTTTTATTGGATTAATACCTACATTCCTCTTCTTGCATGCCATTGTAAATATTACACAACATTTCACAATTTTTTTATATATATTTTTGTAAAATAAAAAAAAAACAATGTTTGTTCATATCTATCTAGAAATATTTAATATCTCTCTCTCTCTCTCTATCTCTCTCTTCGGCCTTGTGCCACAAACGGCGTATACATTGTTGAATGAGGTCGTGTATGTTTTCGTTTGTGAGCAAGAGTGCATTTGCTACAATAGGAAATTGGATTGTTTTACCCATTTTTTTGGTGGGGGACTGATCTTGGAATTTTGTTGTTTGCCTTATGATTATTATTTTTGATGAGATTATTTCTTGCCTGTTGCATTTGTGAGGCTGGATTTGTGATACGTTTTTTTTTTTACTACTTTGTTCTTTTGGCCATTTTTAATAGACTAAAACCGAAGAAGAAATACAGCCATAGCTATCCCAACGCTTTTCTTTTTGTTAATCAATCAATCCCAATCAAGGAGATAATGCCACTAAGATACAAGAGGTACTAGGTATGAAAAAGATAAGAAGATATTACAAGCAACCAGAAACACAATCCTAAACAAGAAACAGGGGATAAACATCTACTCTAGTTCAAAAGACCTCGGACAAGTGTGAACTGAAAAATAGGCGTACCTTTCCGCTCCTGTTGAATTTGTGCAAAAGTGAAAGCAATGATCCCAATTAGAATTCGAACTCGACTCACCGATTTCTCATTCTGGGCCTCTGATTGTTACAGCACCTGCACCTTCTGCGTGGACAATTTTTTTTCTTTTCTTTTTTTTTTTTTTTTTCACTCAAATTTTACGTCGATAATCACAGGTGATGTCGACATGAGAAAAGCCAGGCCCGCTTTTGTGATATTTCTCAGCATCGGATGATTTACGACCATTGAATAGAATGTGATACTGCTCAACGGGTAAAGGTCAAAATCACTCGGCCAGTAAATTTTCCTCAGCTGGCTTGACATGTCTAGGCGTGTGGAAAGCAAGTGGAAGGGGATACCTCATGATCATTTCTATTCGATCGCCTCCATCATTTTCATTCGTTTTTTTTTTCCCCGAGCCTTACGACCATCGGAAGGCAATCAGCCGTATCGAATAGCATAAGTCATCGAGAAAGCAAGTATCTTGGAAATTTAAGGAGGAAGGTTACACTTTTTGTCAATATCTTCACGTGTACCATATTTCTTCTGTTATTATGTTTCTTAAATTCTTTCAATTCGGATATCACAGTTGGAAAAGAGTTTATACCGTCGCAGAAGACTTATTAAACATTAATAAAAAAAGAATCTCGCTTTTGTTTTGGAGGGCAAATTTTAAATGCAACGCTAATCGCCATCTTCTTTCTACCAGAAACTGTTCTTTTATTCTCCTTTCAACTCATTCCAACACACTAAAGTCTTCTCTTTGTCTTTCACTTCTTGTAACTCTTTCTGTCCTGGTGGCATTAATTATGTCATTTTTATATCAGCGAACATATGTGAAAAGTACTATGCCTTTTAAGCCACTCGTAATATCACGGGCATGAAGAAATCTACCAAAGATGTTATTCCTTTGAATCAATATATACAGTGAAACACAACAAATACTAAAATATTACTTGAATGATTTTACTATAGAAATGCATCGAAAACTACTTTCCCATTACAAAAATATAGAAATCAATAGTTAACGATTTTAGTATATATTTCTTTCCTCTGAATATTCTCCTATCTGAATATTCAAGTATATTAAATATTATATATTTTACTAAGATAATAATACACACACACACTCTCACACACACTCTCACAGACACTCTCACACACACTCTCTTACACACACACACACACACACACACACACACACACACACACACGCACACACACGGTCCCCAAACGACTCTCCACAGGTTTTGAATTCAGAGTTGTCCTTCTCCTAGACCAGTTACCATCCAAGGCTATAGAACCCAGTCTGTCCTGCAATTTATCCATAGCTGGAGGGAGAATAAGAGGATTAATACCTTTCACAAGGGTATTAAATGAATGTAATAGATTCGACTGGAATTCGAACTCGGCACTCCAATAACACACACACACACACACACACACACAGATATATATATATATATATATATATATATATATATATATATATATATATATATATATATATATATATAAAGGTGGACATGGAAGTCAGCACTTAGAGGCGACAGTCTGTTTCATGCTAGTGCAATCGTCAGGCGACTGACGATTGCACTAGCATGAAACAGACTGTCGCCTTTAAGTGCTGACTTCCATGTCCACCTTTATATTTACACACGCTCTATCTCTGATATTGAGCACTTTATCCCATAAATATAGCACACTTTAAGCCTATATTTCTTCATATATATATATATATATATATATATATATATATATATATATATATATATATATATATATATATATATATATATATGTATACAAATATAAAAATAGATATAAATATGCTCATGATTATAGCCACCCATAAATCGGAAGACTACACACACACACACACACACACACACACACACACACACACACACATATATATATATATATATATATATATATATATATGCGGTACTTATTGGAAAGTCGTCAGTATTAATAATAAAGCTAACATATTCAGTTGTATGAATATGTGTTTGTGATCCTGGGTTTCACGATTTTGCTATCAGCAGACAAACTGGTTTATTTTTTTTTTAACTCTATTCATGCTTGTTTGTGTTTGATTGTTTGGTTGTGGGTGGGGGAAATCCTCCTCTGTGCCCCTGGTTAATGCAATTTTGTCTCTATTTAATATTTATTTTATTTACATATTTAATTGCATTTAAATTATTTGTCAATGCAAAAATCTATACAATGTACATTTCTGCACAGGTTTAACCAGCATGACGTCACTCGAAGGGGGGTTTATCGCTGCTTACATTTTTACTATTATAATTAATCTGATACTTCTAATTTTCATCATCACCATTATTATTACTAGTAATACTCTGGAATACACATATATATATATATTATAATTTTATCATATAGGCAAAAACAGTTTACTCACTACAAAGATTCAACATCGTTTCGGTGCATTTCAATTACACCTCGACTGGTGAGAACCAAAAATGTTTATGAACAATACTGCTAGTAAGCTAGCCGAATGTGAAACGTCACTTCCTTAAAAGAATGTTAAACATAAAAATGTCTTTAAACAATTGTCGGACTTTGTCCATTTCATAATGTGTGACGTCATTTGTTTACATTTGATACGCCATCAGCAGTTATGAATGTACGTGAAAGATTCATGGAAGATTGAAGTTTATAAGCAGTAAATTCGACCTTGCCAACCGAACGATCCTCTGTGGCCGAATCTGTTAAGGCACGTCAGGCTATATGACTGTTCCCTATAGGATACAGGTTCAAATCCTGTCGAGGACGAATATTTTCTATGAAAATTTCTCGGACATTCAGGCCGGTAAATGTTTTTTAATACTGTTTATTATAAAACAGAGAATTTACTTAAATATTTGTATGTATAAAAAGAATGGTAAACATAAAAAAGTTCTTAAGTATTGTCTTACTATTCTTTGAGCTCTATTTAGAACAATATATATTATTTTTCAAATTTTAAGTTGAATTTTTGTTCAATAAAAATCACTTTAATACGTCTAGAACTTATTTTTTCCCGAAATTTGGATTTTAACATAGGGTAAGACTTATGCACAGTGCGAATTATATTTCAAAATATGGTCAGTAAAATGTCAGAATCCAGCCGTTTTTAACATACTCTCATTGCCTCGTTCAACAAAACTTGTAAAGAAAAACTGGCGAAACTTTCAGATTGAGGTGAAGCTTTATTCAGTGCAATTTGAAGACTTCTTTTATAGTCGTGTAATCCAAACGGGAGATAACTGTGATTGCCTTTCATTTTACACTTGTAGTCTCTCTTTCCATAAATCAACCCCATCAATAAATCAAAAGTACAATATCTTCACTTGACGTTATTAACAAAGAAATATGTTGATGTTTACGAAGTTTTGCTTCCACCGACATCGAAACAACTCAGACCTGTCTTCATACTTCACCATGGCAGTAAACATATTACAACGCACTACACGTCAATTTAAGAACAGAGATTATAACTTTCACAATACGCAAGTTATATTTCCTCTTCTGCATTCATTTAAAAAATGTAGTATAGTATTTTTATGTTTCGGAAAAAAACGTTCGATCACTTATACAAGTAAAACAAATCTACTGTTCTTACAAAGTAGCAGCAAATGAATTCTCGAAAAGGTACGGAATTTCTAAAGTTCACTTCTTTCTCTTCAATAGGTCGAGTTCCTTCAGGATGTGGGCGATAACTGTTCTCCACAATTTCCCATCTCTTGTAACCCTTAGAACGTTTGTCCCTTTTCCAAGTCTCTGACACTTTGTTCTGTCTTACAATTCACACAAATTCATCAGGTAGATGAGATACTACATCCTCCCTGTCTCTTGTGACTTTAATATGTCTTGGGAGTGTTAAATTTTGCAAGTCCCTACATAATTACATAGGTGATGTTTTGTTTTTGTATTGTACATAGAATTTCTATAACAAAGAAGTTATAACTATATATATATATATATATATATATATATATATATATATATATATATATATATATATATATATATATATGAAAGAATGTTTAAAATACAAATGGAGTTTTTAGAATATTTATTTAGATCTTCACTGGTTACACAGTTCTATGATTTTCAAAATTTAAATTGAGATGTAAAGACCTGTGACTATGCCATGATCAGTTTTTGACTGGAATTGAAGAATTCTTTCCGTTTTTGCAGAAAAATGTGGATCCGATTGCTATCATTTTCAAATGCAATCTGATTGGTAGATTATGAGCACGTGATCTGGCATAGTAATTTTTGCTCCAAAAATGATGATAATAAGATTTTGTTGCAAAGTCTTAGAGGGTTTTTGTGATTGTCGATGAAGTATAAGTAAATGGCCATTAGTACACCAGGCTGTTTGCAACAGTTTAGATATAGGAAAAGAAGAGAAAGAAGATTCAGTATTGACAAGAGATAATGTGATGAAACGTAAAAAAAACAATGGTTTCAATTTTAGGGGAAGTGCGAAGGAAAAACTTGGTTTTGTTATTTCGTTTATTTTTAATTCCTAAGGATACAGTAAGTAACAACATTTCCAGTAGCATCATCTTTAAATAATAAATAAGCGACTGTCTCATGCTAAAGATATAGGATAAATTGATGAAAGATTGCTATATATTTTGACCTCGCCCTATCTAAAGTTTGCCTTATACGTGGAAATATCCGGTATATATATATATATATATATATATATATATATATATATATATATGTGTGTGTGTGTGTGTGTGTAATGACACATATATATATACTTGTATGAAATGTTGCAGTATATATATATGTGTGTGTGTGTACATAGATAGAGAAATAGAGAGAGAAAATGAGACAGTGAGAGAAAAACAGAAAGAGAAAGACTGAGAGAGAAAGACACAGAAATACAGTGAAAGCGATATACAGAAAAAGAGAGAAACATTAAGAGAGAAGGCGTATAATTCAAATGGAGGTTTTTCTTTCTCTTGTTCTGCAAGTCAGCTAATTGTTTGCTTGCCATTTCTATTATGGCGTAAAAGAAAGCAGAAATCCGTGAAATGCATGTTTTATCTGATCATTTTATTCAGTGGAAATTATTGGAGAACTGTATCAAGGCGTTTTAAATCCACTGTTCAAAGTGCTCACCCATGTGGCCAACAGACAGTTGCACGAAAGACTGATTATGTAGCGGTGTAGAATCATTTTTATCGCCCGTATTCTATATCAAACACTCAGCGAGCGCTATTATACATACATATATATATATATATATATATATATATATATATATATATATATATATATATATCCAGGTTCAAATGAGAACAAATAGTGTATAATATATATATATGCATATATATATATATATATATATATATATATATATATATATATATATATAAAATATATATATATATATATATATATATATATACAGCTAAAATGAGAACAGAGTATAATTCTAATATCCGTATTATTTAATTTAAAAGATGGATCAATACGTAGTAGAACTAAATAATGTGTGTGTGTGTGTGTGTGTGTTTGTGTGTGTGTGTGTGTGTGTGTTTGTGTGTGTGTGTGTGTGTGTTAGCCTTTGCTTGATTGTGAAGTTTTTCGTAGGCTAACCAATATGCACACCGGATCAGACTATATATATATATATATATATATATATATATATATATATATATATATATATATATATATACACACACACACACACAAGAAAAAACAGGAAAGAAAGAATTAACAAAAGTCGAAATAAATTATGAAATAAAGATTGCGTGAACAAAAAGAAAGAATAGTAGACTTAACAAAAGAAAGAAATTTTGACAAAGGATGCGTGAAAAGAAAGAAAGAAAGAAAGAAAGAAAGAAAGAAAGAAAGAAAGAAAGAATTAACACAAGTAATTGAAACAATAAGAAGTAATTAACTTCAAGGATGGAGAAAAAGAAAGACATTTTTTATCTTATGGAAGAGAAAAAATAAAGAAAGCCAGAAAGAAATAATTAACTCCAGGAATGGCAAAAAGAAAGAAAAAAAGAGTTGATACAATGAAAAGAAAAAGGAAGAAAGTAAGAAAAGTTAATACAAGGAAATAGAAAAAGAAAAACTAGCGACGGAAAAGAAGAGGCAATATAAGGAAAAGAAAAAAGAAAGAAAGAAAATTTAATACATGGAACGAGAAAAAGAAAGAAATAAAAAAGGAAAAGATAATACAAGGAACAGTCAAAGAATAAATAGTTAATTAAAGGTAGAGAATGAAGATAGAAAAAAGTTAATAGAAAGAATGGGAAAAATAAATAAATACATGTAAAACAAAGAAGGAGAAAAAGAAAAAATATACATGGAACAAAAAAAAGAAAAAAACAAGTAAAAAATGAATGAAATAAAAATAGGAAATAGTAAAAAAAAAAGAAGTCGTAAAGCTTAAGCGAAAAAGTAAAAGAAAAAAAACTAAGATAGAAAAGTATAATTTTAACCGGGTAAGCGTAAAAACTTCGACAGACGAAACTTGTTAAGAATTCTTGTACGGAAAACAATAATGGACACGTCACCTTACCAGGAAACAATAAACATAGCCGCGTTAGGAACGCTGCAATTTTCGGCCATAAAACGCTGCCAATGAATTGAAGGAAAAACATCCAACGGCGAGGCGGGTATCATAAATACAGTGACTGGTTCGACCAAATGTCACATAGAGACATAGTTCCTCTAATCTAAAACCAAACACGTATATTTTCTCCGGTCAACGTTTTGTGTATTATTTTAAATTGTGGATGGAATAGTTCCAAGGCTGGCATTCCCAATTTTTTTTTTATCCAGTTTTTTGGGGTATTTTGTCTAATTAGTAATCTGAGATTACTTACCTAACTCACATTGGCTGTAATCAGAAATTTATTTAGTTAGTTATTTAGTATTTATTTAGTTATTTAGTATCAGCTCAATATCGATGGAATGGCCACGTGTTTAGAACGAGAGGTTAGAACGTTTGCTTTCTGACCATACGAAACGTACAGCTCGACTTGTCAGAAATATGTCTTCTTGATGATATCGGTCTTTGGGGGGGGGAGGCGATCCCAGTGCCTGAAAAATATAGCACAGGTTGACCCAAGCCTTGTGAGTGAAATTGGGTAAACGAAACCCTTTGGGAGCAGTCGATAGCCTGTGCTAGCACGAAGTCAAAAGTCATCGTGGCCGAGGGTTTCAACGTGCTGGCTTTTTTCAGACAGATGATCACAATAGATAACGCGTTTTCTCCCACAAACTGTAACTAGGTTCCGCTCAGTATAGTTGCAGCATAAGCCGCAGGTTGGTGTTGAACAGACACACATGTGCCTGAGCAGGGGTCTGCAACGGGGATTATCTAGCCGCCCCAGTAGACGGACATCATCGAATACTATTAGACATCCATCCATCGACCTTGCCACGTCAGAGCGAACTAAAACCTGGGGAGTAGAGTTACTAAAAGAAATTAACTAAAACTGAGATATCCCCCCCCCAAAAAAAAAACACAAAACAAACGTGGCTAATGAAATTAAGACAATCAACCCTGTGGATTAATAAATGTTTTGGTTCTAAATTCCAACGTAGTCACCTGAAGAAACGCGAATGAAGAAGTGCGTGTAACGGCCGAAACATCATGAACATGGCAATACAGATGAGGACAACAGTCCGAACGATATAAATAGTGTAAATAAAAAAAATATCTATTTTAAAAATATGGTAAACAAGGTTGGTATTATCTATCGTTCCTCGGAGTAACGTCAAGTTTTCACCTATTTCATCCCTGGCGAACGTGCAGCGCACCTTTCCCAGTTTTCAGTGCAACCTGACGTGATTGAGGATCGAAATGCAACGTAGAGTAATCATTGGCTGATCGGGGGAAAGATTTGCAGCCAATAAGCCTATAGATTTCATCAAGTATTTTATTTATTTACAAATCATTTAGTGGATAATAATGCAAGAACGACATGTAGGAAAGTCTGAGGAGTATATATACTGATAATTCGAACTATAGTTTAAAGTTGGCTGTGTATCGGATTAAACCGAATGAAACTTTTCCGCAAACAGTCTCCTTAGTCCGTTCATTGTTTTAAGGTATTTTTAACAAACCCAGTAAGACAAGGTTTACTTGGTGTGGAAGATTTAGAAAACAGAAACATTACAAAGAGAGAGAACAAAAGAAGAGTAATCAGGAAAGGAGATCGCGGTTGTCATTTTTTGGAAATTAAAGTTGTCTGGAAAGCGTGGCGCCAGAAGAAAGTTCAACAAGGGAGAAGTGCGAGAAAAGAAACTGTTAGCATAGAACTTACTAACCGACTTATCTAGGCAACTTACAACATTTTAAATCGATCAGATTTAACTTATGTATCCAACTCAACTGAAAATCGATGAGACCTCATCGCCACTCTAGTACACGCTAAATTCATAAAGTTTAGGAGAGCTCATCCTAACAATTAGCACGAACGTATTTATAGAAAAGGCAGAGGAAGGCAACTTCACGGCGGTGGGAAGGTGTCTGAAACAGAGACGCCATGGCAGGACCAAAACAATTGCCGATTCTTTAGATTTTATCAAGAATCTCCAGATATACAGCGGGAGCACCATATGTGGCAGCATTATTCTAAGCATGGACGAAGGGTAGACTTATAGATATGCAAGATGGATTTGGGCGATAAAAATGGCCCAGCACGGCACAGCAGACCAACTTTCTTAGCAGCTGACCTAGCAATGGATTCAATATAGTCTTTCCACTTCATGTCAGCTGAGAGAGTTAGTCCGAGAAGGCGCAACGAGTAACCCTTCTGGAGGTTAGCATCAGCCATGATGAAGGAACGCAGAAAGTGGTCTCACAAATGATTGATATAGAGCAGTTTAGTTTTTGGATGGTTGTATCATCATCATCATCATCATCATCATCATCATCATCTGCATACCTTACTAGTTTGATGGTAGAATGGTCGTTTCATTTTATTTCTCATGCTCTATCTTTACAGGTGTCCGCTTCTGACCAAAAATGGAATATTACTGCCAAATCTTTGCTGGTACTGCCCAGGCCTCACTGTCCAGCCTCGAGAGAGATCCAAAGCGATTACACAGCCTTCTGGGTGATAGATTAATCTCCAACCTGCAAAACTTACCTTTTCTTTATTTTTAAATCGTGTAACAGCACAATAATGCATCGCACAAAATGTTTAATATATGAAAAAAAACACACTGAGTTTCTTTTTTCCAGGTTTTATATGAGACACTTAGCCATCTTCATACCATTTGTCGTAATATTCATTGAAAAATCATTTCAGTTATCGTTTTGAGTCAGCCACACTACGTCTTCTCAACTGAGCAATGGTGAGAGGAAAAAGATCATTCAGGCCCTCAGTAATGGTACCAATATTCATGCTCAGAGTAGGCTTTATTTGAAGCAGGTTGGTACATGACAGTGGCCCTTTTGAATTTAATATTTAAACTCAATGCACTGCATGCCGTCGAGAAAGAATCCATAAGATGTTGTGTCTCATTCTATGGGTGAGCAACAAGATCACAATATTCAGCCTCTAGGTAAACGATTATTTAAAGTGACAATAGCTTTATTTTAACAGCAAATCATTCTGTATTCAACATCTTACCTGTTTTTGATATTTAATATAGCAAAATTGCCCAAATCGTTTAACAACATTATCCATCCCATTAAATGTTTAATATTTAAAATATATATATACAGTATTTGGGCTTCTTTTTTCAGGCTTTCAGATGAGACATTTAGCCCTCTTCTGGTGTCTTATCAAGTGAGGGTGTTGAATGCACCCTCACTTGATAAGACACGATAAGTGTTGAAACAAAATGGCTATTTTTGTAGTGATTTTATAACATATTTATGTCATAATTTTCGAATAAATAATTGTATATATATATATATATATATATATATATATATATATATATATATATATGTATGTGTGTGTGTGTGTGTGTGTGTGTGTGTGTGTGTGTGTGTGTGTGTGAAGAAATATAGTCTTATAGTGTGATATATTTATGGGATAAAGTGCTCAATATCAGAGATAGAGCGTGTGCAAATATAAAAGTGAACATAGAAGTCAACACTTAGAGGCGACAGTCTGTTTCATGCTAGATGCAATCATCAGGCCACCGATGATTGCATCTAGCATGAAACAGACTGTCGCCTCTAAGTGTTGACTTCTATGTTCACTTTTATATTTATATATATATATATTTATATATATATATATATATATATATATATATATATATATATATATATATATATATATATATATATATATATATATAAAAAGACCAACACACAACTAAATAAACGATCAGAATTTACCTCAAAATGCAGACACGAAAACAATTTTTTACTACGTTACTTAAAAATCGTAGACTAACGAATACCTAGTAAAATACCACTATGATAAATGCAAATATATTTATTATATACAACGCACATAATGTTGCATAATTTTGACAAAGCCTAAATAAGATAACCTAAGCCTGTATAAAAATGAAATAAACAAAAACTCTTATGGTGTCCTGCTGATATATATTATAATATTTCGACTTATATTATGTTTATATCGTGTCACGGGAAATTGAATCAAGATACCGAATTCAAAAATCTGGTCATATCTGTTGTGTTCATTTTGAAATAGAATTTGTGGAGAGACATGATCGCCATAATTCTGGTTGCATATGGCATTTAAAAAAATATCAAAATAAACTAAACAGAAATAAAGACTTAGCATCGTTTTTTTTTTTTGACTGAGATGCTCAATAAAACTATTAAAATTTTTAAGAGTGTTGGAGCTTGAGATATTTTGTCAGGTGGGAGAATAGTAAACATTTTATGACCACTATCCACACTGATACAGCAAATTACTGCAAGAGTTCGGCATAGCTTTGTCTTAGATCTAGAAGAAGAGGGTGCTGAAAACCTGTCAGCCTAAGTCACTTCTCCAAATCACTAGTTTAAATAAACATCGCATCATACTATTTGTTTGGACTGGCACTATTTAAACACCGTTTTTTGTTGTTATTTTTTTCATTTGAGCGTGCATGCGGGCAGTGTGTCGTATTAAAATAAATAGACATTTTATGCCTATTAACTTTATTGATTATTTTTTTCTAGTATATGAATATCATTTCACAAATGTTGTGGTTGTTGATGTATAAACATTGTATTTGTATTGGCCCCAAGCTTTTGACTCGCAGGCATCATCATCAGGAGTGTGAATAAGAAAAGAGCAGAAAAGAACGTATTTTTAAAAGTTTCATTATGTTTTTGCTTTCACATCTACTTCAAAAAGTCAAATCGAAAGATTAATGGGGACGTGCTGTTAGTGTAATGGCTATTGTCACGTAAAATAGAGCCAAGAAACCTAGTACAAAGTCAAGTCTGTTATGTTCACTTTGACACGAATACAGTTGGAAAATGGATGCATCAATCTCTTCTACTCCAGACCAACTATTGGCATTTAATTGCAGGATAGACTTAGCTCGCTAAACCTTGGTGACAGCCAAACTAGGAGAAGAATAAGACGGAATTTTTTTAAAAAATGCAAAGAAAAAAAGAACCATTGTAATATTCCTCTCAAAAATCGATTCACTCATAATAAATAAATGGCAACTATGGAGAACCATGATCGCCTACATCATGGATAGACATGGCATTTAAAAAAAAATAACAAAAGAAAACGATGAACACAGTGAAAGACTAAGCATCATATCTACTTTGCTAACTAATATGCTCAAGAAAATGTATTTGAATTTTAAGACTGTTGCAGTTTGAGACATATATATATACACTACGGTTCAAAAGTTTGCGGCCACTCCTGGTATTTTTTTTTAAATTAGCTCCAAATAGTTGTTTTGTACTTTTTAAAAATTCATTAAACCTGGTTCACCCACTCCCACCAAAAAAAAACCGTGGGACATGTTTTCTTTTTTTAATTAAAAATTACTATGACAAAATGAAAAAAATAATGATTAAATTTTGCTCTCGTCGAAATATCCTCGATTAATTTGGCATTCGTTGCAAAAGTTTCAAAAAGTATAAATTTGATAATTGATTCCATTCTTTTTTCAATTACTCTAAGAGGTTTTTTCATTTGTTTTTCACTCTTCTCGGGGTCGTTTCAAACTTTTGAACTGTAGTGCATATAAATACATATATATATATATATATATATATATATATATATATATATATATATATATATGAAGATATGTACTCTTAAGGTGTGCTATATTTATGGGATAAAGTGCTCAATTTCATTTATATATATATATATATATATATATATATATATATATATATATATATATATATATATATATCTGTGTGTGTGTGGTTGTGGGGGTGATTTATACACAGGCGTTCGCATTGCAATTCAGAGCGTCCTCCATTATATTACGTGCAAAGTTTCATATATATATATATATATATATATATATATATATATATATATATATATATATATATATATATATAAACACTAGTATTGATTCATATACCATATAGAAACATTTGTTCGTTTGAAACATTCACTTTCTCGTAAAAAGTCGATGCCTGTCTCAGCAAATAAGCGGACGCAAAAATATTGATGTCATTTTCCATTTGCTGTTTCTGTTTTATTTATTCCATTTTACGTTGATTCCTTTTTGGATTAGTGTGGGCGGTGAAAAGTTCCGGGAAATATAAAATGCGTACTGGAAATATGGAAAATGCCAAGAAAATGCGAAACGTGAAGAAAAATAAAGACATGCTAAGAGGAGATTGAGGATGACTTGAAGAACGAAGGAGAAACTGGAGGTCAAATGCAATAGGCATTTTTGAAGATTCCTTTGTTTTGTTCTTGTGGATTCATCTGTTTGTTTGTCATTCCTTCTCTTTCTATTTTCTTTCTTTCTTTCTTTCGTCCTTTCTTTCTTTATTTTTCTTTCTTTTCTACCCTGTCTTTCTTTATTTGTCTTTCTTTTCTACCCTGTCTTTCTTTCTTTATTTTCTTTCTTTTCTACCCTGTCTTTCTTTATTTTTCTTTCTTTTCTACCCTGTCTTTCTTTCTTTATTTTCTTTCTTTTCTACCCTGTCTTTCTTTCTTTATTTTTCTTTCTTTTCTACCCTGTCTTTCTTTCTTTATTTTTCTTTCTTTAATGTTTCTTTTCTTTATTTTTTTTGTCCTTGTTCCTTTTTTTCTTTCTTTTCTTTCATTTTTTCTTTCTTATTTTTCTTTTTTCTTTCTTTTCATTTTTTCTTTCTTTTTCTTTATTTTCGTTTTACATTTGTTTCATTCTTTCCGTTTCTTTTCTTTCTTTTCTTTCTTTACTTTTGATTCTTACTTTCTTTCTTTCTTTCATTTTTTCTTTTCTTTCTTCACTTTTGAATTTTTCCTTTTTCTTTCATTTTTTCTTTTTTTTCTTTCTTCTTTCATTTTTCTGTCTTTTTTCTTTACTTTTCAATCTTTCTCACTTTGTTTCTTTCTTTTCTTTCTTTCTTTCTTTCTTTCTTTTCTTTTCTTTTTTTCTCTTTTGATTCTTTCTTTTCTTTCTTTTCTCCCTTTTTCTATCTTTATATATTTGTTGTGTCTCTTTCTGCTCGTGTTCTTTCTTCTTTTCATATTTAATTCCTTTTCTCTTTATTTTATTTGCGTCACTGTCCGCGGACAGAACCACAGCCGAGTCGAAATCTGCTCGAAGACAGCAACGCAACTGAGAGATAATAAGACCTACCCAGTGTCAGGTAAGTATATCTTTTGTACTGTATTTTGTTGTATTTTATTGCGCCCTGTTGTTCTACAAGTAATCAGTAGTCAACTTTCTGCCTGTCTCATAACATAATATCACTTTTACTTAACATGATATCACTTTAACTTAACATAATATCACTTTTACTTAACATAATATCACTTTTACTTAACATGATATCACTTTAACTTAACATAATATCACTTTTACTTAAAATGATATCAGTTTTACTTAACATGATATCACTTTTACTTAACATGATATCACTTTAACTTAACATAATATCACTTTTACTTAACATAATATCACTTTTACTTAACATGATATCACTTTTACTTAACATGATATCACTTTAACTTAACATAATATCACTTTTACTTAAAATGATGTCACTTTTACTTAACATGATATCACTTTTACTTAACATGATATCACTTTAACTTAACATAATATCACTTTTACTTAACATAATATCACTTTTACTTAACATGATATCACTTTAACTTAACATAATATCACTTTTACTTAAAATGATATCACTTTTACTTAACATGATATCACTTTTACTTAACATGATATCACTTTAACTTAACATAATATCACTTTTACTTAACATAATATCACTTTTACTTAACATATCACTTTTACTTAACATAATATCACTTTTACTTAACATGATATCACTTTAACTTAACATAATATCACTTTTACTTAACATGATATCACTTTTACTTAACATGATATCACTTTAACTTAGCATAATATCACTTTTACTTAAAATGATATCACTTTTACTTAACATGATATCACTTTTACTTAACATGATATCACTTTTACTTAACATATGCAAATAGATAAAATCCTATTTACCAATCCACTACACTGTCTTTATTTTCTCTTTATCTGCATTTATTTTTCCTTTCTTATTTATGTTTCGTTTATTCTGTTTTAAGGCATAGCAACCCCAATTTCTTATTTAATGCCGACAAGATTTTTAGGCTATTACTATATAAGTAGAATATAAATTTTTATATAGGAAGAAAATGAGTAACTACCGACACCGAGGTTCGAGCCTGACATTCTGGACTTATGAATATATATTTTCCGCCACGTGTATAAATAGCGGTGTCAGGCTACTGAGTGCAGTGATTATTGAGTGACTATTGAGTGGAACTATCCAGTCGAATTGGTGTGAATTATTATGCGTCGATGATCTGGGTATTGATTTAGGATTTACCCTACGTTAAGCCGAGCCACACTACTTACAAAGTATTAACTGAAATTGATAAGTATCTTTGGTTGACTTTTACTTCTTTGTTCTTGTTAAGTATTTATTTTCGTTTGTAATTAAATACTGTTTTATCTTAACATTGAAGTCTTGATTTATACTTAATCATTAACGGACACCGTACGTCAGAAAAGTATTCTTTGTAAGAAATCAGTTTGTAGATCAGTTTTCATTGACGTATTTTTGTAAAGAGTCTTTTTTCTCGAGAGTTTGGTTTGCTTTATTTTGTTTTACGGCTTATTAACACCAATGGGTTATTTAATGCCGACAAGGTTTTAAGATAGGTTCGTATGAATAGAATATGCATTCTTTTCTTTCTAGGGTTTTTGACTAGAGTCAAATGTATTGCTGGGATTTTTTTCAAAAATATATTGTTTTTATTTTACTATAAAAATCTATTTTTGTAGTTCGTAGTAATTTGGTACCAGTTTTGGGGTTAACTATTTGCCAATAGCTGGGACCCTTACTTTTACTTTCCTTCTATGTTTGTTCCTTTCTTTCTTACTCGTTTCTTTCTTTGTTTTGTTTTCCTTTCTTTCTTTAACATTTTTCTCATTTCTCGTCTTTCTCTCTTCATATTCGGCTTACAGGACCTACGAGATAAGGAACCTGAAGAAAGGGCTTACAAGGAGACAGAAAGCATGGTTTCCGGCTTTAGGTCCTCCTGAACGAAGCTGTCCCCTAATAATTGTTTAACAAAAATCATTCTGTCTTCCACCAGCATGGCTGATGCTAACCTCCAAGGCTTTCTCGGACTAACTTTTTCCATTGATATAGAGTGGTAATATTATATTGTGAGGCCTGCTTCTAAGGAAATTAAATTAAATGTGAAGAGTTCAAAGCAACCTTCAGTGTCTATAGCTGAGGTACTTATATGTCGACAGAAGCGAGACGAATACGTCTTTTCGCTTTGAAAGTTACCAAGAAAGAGAGAGAGAGAGAGAGAGATTCTTTCAAATGTTGTGCGCCTGTAATTATCGTCAGGGGGCAGGAATCCAAAATCTCACAACCTGTGATAATCGTCACGGGGTGATAATCCAACAGGCTTAAAGACAATAATCAAATTATTCCTTGATGTCTCTATTAATCGCCTGAGAAAAGCCTTTCTGTCTCCTACCAGGAGACTGACTCATTGCACGTTCTCGGGTTAACATTTTCCATTTACCTGAAGTGGGAAGATTATATTGAATCAATTGATAAGTCTGTTGCTAAGAAATTTGCTCCCTTGTGTTGTACTAACTCTGTGTTATTGATTACAGTTTTTTTGGAATATAACCAGAGTATTACTGTCGAAATCTACTGCCAACATCTGGACCAAATGCACATTTAGTTAATGAACATTCGACCAACACTGTATAATTGACCAGGTCCAATAATGTTTCTTGACAATGTTCGGCCGCATGTTTCCAGGATGACAATGGAGGAGCTCAACACATTGGCTTACGAAACATTGCCACATCCACCATATTTCCCTGATCTCTCCCATTTTGACAATCTTTTAAGTGAAAAGACATTCCGTTGTAAAGAAGATGAAGAAAGTGCATTCAAAGATATTTTGCTATCTAAATCTTTTGAGTTTGATCGTAAAGACAGTAATAGCATTGTAACTCGATGACAGACCACCGTTTTTCACAAGTGGAAACGGTGTGTTGAAGTTTCTTCTTTTGTAAATAGAAAGACGCCAACTCGAATTCCAGACACACGCTAAGCTCGGACTAAACTCTACTATTTTTCAAGGAGAACAAAACTACACCTTAAACAGAGAAGCATGAAAAGAAGTTAACAAACCCTTCTTAAAAATGTCTAAAGAAATGGCTGAGTGCGCTTGGGACAATGAACAAGACGGACAGTGTTTTCACTCCTTACCCCCGTCAAACGGAAAAGTGTACGAATGTTGGATAAACCAAATAATAAAAAAGAATCATCACATTTTACATGTTGGTTGATTTGGTTGAGAGGTATATCAACTTTTCTATGGGTCATTTAATAAATAATCATCTAAATATTTTGAGTACAATTGTGTGCCTTCAATTGCAGGTGAAAATTATCGTTGGACATTTTGCTATAAATTGTATTGTTCGTAAGTCTAATATAAATTGGTATCGTTGCTAATTTTACTATAAATATGTATTGTGAGTAATGTTAATACAAATAGGTATTGTTAGTAATTTTACTACATAAAAATATATTGCAGGTATTTTTACTATAATATATATATATATATATATATATGAAGAAATATAGTCTTCAAGTGTGCTATATTTATGGGATAAAATGCTCAATATCAGAGATAGAGCGTGTGTAAATATAGAAGTGAACATTGAAGTCAACACTTAGAGGCGACAGTCTGTTTCATGCTAGATGCAATCGTCAGGCCACCAGTGCTGTTATTTTTCTCGGCTATTTATATATACGGGTCAGTGGTGCATTGCAGGTAGTCATTTTCGGCAGATATTTTACCGGAAGTCGTTTATTTGTTTGTTTATTTATTTATTTATTTGTGTCAAATTATTTTGCTTGTTTTTATTTAATTTTATTTTTGTTTTTTTATCCTTTATATTTATTTTATTTTTATTTATTTATTTTATTTTGATCGGTGTTTTTATTAACGTAGTAAAAATGTGTTTATATAGCTTATTGTGGGTATATATATATATATATATATATATATATATATATATATATATATATATATATATATATATGTTTTGTTGGTAATTTTATTATGGATAGGCATTGCTGATAATTTTCATATAAATAGGTATTGTTGGTAAGTTGACTATAAAGTGGTCTAAGAAAAGTTTTTAGTCAGGAGAAATAAACTAGATACAATTTCAAAATTTAATTACGTAATCCATACTGAACATAAATAAACGGTATTTAGAACTAGTACAGAGATGGTCCTCCATTTGCTAGTTTCAGTTCTTGTATTCGATTTTTCATGGACTTGATCAAATTATCAACAATCGTCTGAGCCATAATTTGCCACTTCTTTAGCAATGTTTATTTAAGGGTTGTCACTGACATGATTTTGGTTGCACGCTCTCGAAGCTTTCGGTGAAGGTGCTCCTAAACGTGCTGTAATAGATACATGTCAGGACTTCGGGCTACCCATGACTTGATTCCTTGAGATTCCTTCCAGGCCTTTACAACTTTGCGCGTATGACATGGCGCTCCATTTGTCAATCTGATTGGTTTCAAATTGTGACAGTCGTCCTTTCTCCAATATTTGACAGTATTTCGGACCTTTAAACCACACATCAACAAGAGTCAGCTCAGTTTTCATTTCAAACCAGACAGCGCCTCACACCATTACTCCAATCCCTCCATGTTTCACGGTCGCCTGAATACATTCAGTTTTCCCTCATTCTGATTTTCGCAAACATAAATCTGTCTCGAATTCGAATATTGGCAGAATTTACTTTCATCTGTCCAAATTACAGACTGCCAAAATTCATAATTTTTGCTCTCGAATTCTCTCGCCCAGTCCATACGCCTGTTCCTGTTAACCTCTGAAATCAATGGCTTCTTTCTTGCAATTCTTCTTTGATAGCCGAGCTCTTTCAGAGTCTTTCTCACCGCATATCGCGACATTTCCATGCTGTTGGCGACAACTTTGACGCTCTGATAACGATTTCCCTTTTCGTTCACTCAGACACGATGCTTGTTCTTCCTGAACGTTGTTCCACACGACAATGGCCTTCTTCATTAAATTTCTTGATAATATTATCAACCTTTTGATTATTAACCTGGAAAGACCTACCAATTTCTCTATTTGACTTGCCACATCCTATTATTTGCCCTCGGAGAAATTCACTAATTTCCTTACTTCCACGAACTTTCATTGCAAAATATTAGTCAACTATCGTTCATAGATGAGAGTAGCTTGATACTAACACGGTATTGTCTCAGAAAAACGACATTATTTCACAAGCCTAAAATTGCTGTAATTAAGTTTGGCTAAAAACTTATCATAGGCCACTGTATAAAGACTGGTATTTTTATTATATGTATTTCTAGACTTTCATAGTGTTTTATTATTGTTTGGGGGTTCACAATTATCTCATAGCTGGAACACTAACAGATGCGACCACCCAAATTTTCCTTGTCGGTTTATTCAACGAAACATGTTTAAAAGACAGGTTTTTGCCCATACACGCATTATACCGAATGTAACAGCAAAATTGGTCAAATCGCCTAACAGCATGGGATAATTGTCTATCCCACAAAATGTTTAATATCTAAACAACCACTAAACTAATTGAGTTTCTTTTTGTCAAGTTTTCAGATAAGACGTTCAGCTATCTTGACACCATTTGTCGTAAGAATCACTGAAAAACCATTTGAGTTATTCAGCTAGGAAGAGAACAAGTTAAAATCATCTTCTGTCAGCTCCATTATGTCTTCCCAACTGAGCAATGGTGAGAGGTTAAAGATCATTCAGGATTTCAGTAATGTTACCAACATTCATGCTCTGGCTTCCATCTTCAAAGAACCATCAAGAGAACGGTGAATAATTTTAAAAAAATAGGGAACACTAGGAAGGAAAACTGGATCATGAGGTCAGGACATCGAGAGGCATCATCCATTTCAACTTAGAGCTAAATACATTCTTATTGTTCAAAGTAGAGTCTAATGGCTTTATAAAAACACTCGGAGAATTCCAGTAAGATAGCTTTAATCATTTCTAAGAACAAACATTTCCAAGCATTATCTAACAATTGGACAATTTTGCATTTACACGATTTGGACACTTTGGCTGTTGCACCCGGTATATATATATATATATATATATATATTATATATATATATATATATATATATATATATATATATATATTGAGAGAGAGAGAGAAACAAGAGAGTGAGAAATAGATATATAGCGTCAGCGTGAACACAGAAATGTACAATCCACCTGGAAAATTAATAATAAAACAGAAATATGATGTAACATCAGGTCAAATAAAACGAAAACATTAATCTACAGATTCAAGTCTTGTTATTAAATGGACTTGTCAGATCTCAAATGTTCATTTCGATGTCATGTATCACGACCAACTCGCTCGGAAATGTTCAAACTGTCAACTGTATACAGCCGCTTTCTCAGATACATTATCAAAAATAGTTTTGAATAAATGAACCTTGTAGGATTTAGAGGGAGCCTGAAAATGGTGGACATTCGCTGCAGATTAATGAACCGTACCAGATAAAAGAAACAACCACATTTGAGGACTTTCAACAGCAGCAACAACTAAATTGGTTAGCACATGTTAACCGAAGATAAATAACAGAAACAACCACATTTTTAAATTTGCAAAGCTTCATCTAACAATTCGCCAATTTTGTTGTTACGCGATTTGGACACTTTTACTATTATAACCGGCAGAAAAAAATTACCATCCAAAAGAATATATATATATATATATATATATATATATATATATATATATATATATATATATATGGAGAGAGAGAGAAAGAGTGGAGGAGTGAAAGGGAGAGATATGAAAAGTGAGGGAGTGAGAGACGGAGAGGGAGATAAAGAGGGAAAGAGCAAGAGAGAGGGAGAAGAGAGAGAAGGGAGAGAGAGAAGGAGGAGAGAGAGATATATATATATATAGAGAGAGAGACATAAATATATAGCGTCAGCGTGAACACAGAAATGTACAATCCACCTGAAAAATTAATAATAAAACAGAAATATGATGTAACATCAGGTCAAATAAAACGAAATCATTAATCTACGGATTCAAGTCTTGTTATTAAATGGACTTGGCAGATCTCAAATGTTCATTTCGATGTCATGTATCACGACCAACCAGTTCGGAAATGTCCAAACTGTCAACTGTATACAGCCGCTTTCTCAGATAAATTATTAAAAATAGTTTCGAAAGAATGACCTCTGTAGGATTCCTAGGGAGCTTGAAAATGGTGGACATTCGCTGCAGATTAATGAACCGTACCAGATAACAGATACAGCATCATTTGAGGACTTTGAACAGCAGCAACAATATCAGTTTCTTTCTTTCGTATACTTTTATCCACATCTTCGTTCAACCTCCATTCTCCTTCTTCAATCGTGTCTTTCGCTCGTTCTTCGTTCGTCTTCTCTCTATGTCTCGGTATCATTCCCCCTCCTCTTCTCCCAGTCTTTCATTTCTTTTTTTAAATTCAATTTCCTTCTCTAGATTCCTTCTAGCGCTCCTAAACCTCTTACTCAATCCTTACTACAGTACAGGTATTCCTCGACTAATGTGCATTTGATAAATGCTTTTTTTATTATTACACTAAAATTTGTATATACCAAAATTTGTATATACCAAAATTTGTATATACCAAAATTTGTATATACCAAAATTAGATTAGTGCGTACATAATCCTCGATTCTTCAGTTTAACCAACTCCTCTCATTTACCCACCACTTTGAGAACCCTCCCTGCTTCCCATCAGAATGGCTGATGCTCGATTCACGAGGGCGCCTCGATGCGCCTGCTTGGTCTTACGGTGCCCACTCAATAGCTTCATCTACCGCAAGGAAATTTGGTTCTCCGTGTCGTTCCAGCAAGTTTTGTTTTTATCGTCTGAATCTATCCTTCAAATCTATAAATCAACTATCAGTCCTTGCATGGAATACAGTTGTCATATAGGGTCTGGTGCCCCCGCTGTACGTTTCGAGGTCCTCGAGAAAATCCAGAGATCAACATATGATATGATAGGTTCTGAACTGTCATCTACTCCACAGTCACTTTTTCACAGATATTGTCGTCGCTTCCCTCTGCCTTTTCTACAAGTATTTTCGCGGCAACTGTTCCGGGGAGCTACTTTCGCTAATTCCCAGACTGCATGAATTTAAGCGAACTACTAGGTTGGAATGTATTTAAATGTGTTACTAGGTTGGCATCTCGGTCCCACACTCTCACTGTCTAAACGGTTAAATATAGTCGTCCCTTCTACTCCAGCCGTTTCTTATCTCACACTTCCCGTCTGTGGAACTCCCTTCGTCTTGCTTGCTTCCCTGATAAGTATAATCTTCAAATATTCAAGTGTAATGTCAATCGACATCTTCTGATGCCTTGATCTTATTCCCCGTCCTTCTCTTTATCTTTTCCTCAAACATGCCTCCTTACTCTTGTTCTCTACCCTCTGTAACCCCTTCTTGCTAGTGGCACTCCAGACTTGCTTGGGGTGAAACACTTAAACAAAATTTCAAAACTGACCTTTTTATAGTTACTGATGTACAAATTAGCTGCACTAATCGAGGGATTCCTGTATTTTCCGAAATAGTATTTAAAGAAATGCGGGAAACTGATGAGGATCGATAATTTTTTTAAGCAGTTCACTCCAAGCAAGGCGGGTGTGCTATTAGATTACAAAGGGCTATAAAGAGTGTAAGTAAGGGAACAGACTGGGTAGGGGGGGAAGGATAAAACGAAGAACGGAGGAGGATTAAAAAAACTGGGATAAAGCAACAGAAGATGTCGATTGACATTACATTTAAACTTTTGAATATCATAGTTATGAGGCAATCAACTAAGAGAAGGGAATTCCACTGTCGAGAGGTGCAAAAGCAGAAGCTATTGGAGTAGAAGAGGAGGTTACATTCAACTGTTTCGACAGTAAAAGGGTGGGACCGAGTCGCCAACCTAGTAACACACTTAAATACATACAGTCGGGGCACCAGTAAAAATAGCTCTTCAGAGCAGATGCCGTGAAAATATTTGTAGAAAAGACAAAGGGAAACCACATTACGCCCGTGAGAAAGTGACTGGATTCGAAACCCCATGTCAGGATCGATCACATTGCATATCCGTCTTTGTCAAGTACATCGAGATGAAGAGCGGGGACAGCAGACCATATTTGGCAACAGTATTCCATGCATAGAAGAATGGTAGATTTTTAGATGTGGACTCAGACGAGAAAAAAACCTTCTGGCATGACACAGATAACCAACCTTCTTTGCGTTAGATGCAGCAATTTATACAATATAGTTGTTCCACCTCAGGTCAGTGGAGAACGTGAGGCCAAGAAGACACAGTGAGGCGCTCTCGTGGAGTTGAGCATCAACCATGCTGATAGGAGGCAGGGACGTTTCACTACGGTGAGTAAATGCCAGCAGCTTCCTTTTGGATGCATTAAAATTCACAAGCCATTTCCTGCTCCAGTCAACCACCGATTTAAAGTCGTTTTCGAGACCAACGGCCAGGTTATCTTTGACAGCCAAACCGGATTTACTATTGAGACAGGAATAAATGATAATGTCGTCTGCGTAGATGCCGACTTGAGAACAAATATGACTTCAGGAACATTATTGATGAAGATCAGAAACAGTGTATGACCAAAGTTTGAGCCTTGAGGAACACCAGCGTTCGTATAGAAGGAACTGGAATAGAACACGTTCAGGATAACGGCTTGTTCATATAGAAAAATACATGTTCACAGATTCAGCTCTATATAATTAATTTTTCCCTACCTTCTTCCGGCGTTTCAGCCCTCCTCCGTCACTCTACCATTTCGTTCTTCTTTCTTCAATTTTTGCCGCTTTCGCTCACGCTTCAGTTATTCTTCTAACCTTTCGTTCTCTCGCATAACTTTAACCACACACCTGCATTCAGTCTCCATTCTTCTTCCATCTTCGGTCATGTCACTTTCTTTCGTTCCTAAGTTATCATCGGTTTCATTCTTTCCAACCATGTCTACATTCGGGCTTTTTACTTCTCCAGTCACGTGTCTGTCGCTCTTGCCTCAATTATTCTTCAATGTCAGTTTCTTTCTTTCGTATACTTTTATCCATATCTTCGTTCAACCTCCATTCTCCTTACTTCTTCAATCGTGTCTTTCGCTCGTTCTTCGTTCTTCTTCACTCGATGTCGCGGTTTCATTCACCCTCCTCTTCTCCCAGTCTTTCATTCCTTTTTTTTTAATTCAATTTCCTTCTCAAGATTCCTTCTACCGATCCTAAACCTCTTACTCAATCCTTCTAACGCTTCCCCTATATTAATCATCATATGTTCTTTCTCATATAGTGGGTTATCAGTTATAGTGAAATGTATGAGTGTGGAGACAGATTAGTTTGATTTGGCCTTGTTAGTTAGATAGCCCACCATAAGTGAGTTAGAAAACAAGAAAACCAAATTGTAAAGAGAAACAAGAAATTTATATACATATAAATCAATTATGTTCCTTACAAATAAAATTAATGTATTTTGGTTGATACAAGGTCGTCAAAATGTTCGTAGTAGTCCTTGCAAGAATGAGTTAATGTGTACGTAGGCAGAAACGTACGTGTGGATGTATGTATGTATGTATGAGCATTATCGAAGGGTAGAAATGTCTTTGAAGTAATCTCTCAGTCTTAAAATTTTCCGTTTGTTTATCAATTATAAAAAAGGTGAGAGAGAAAGGTAGAGATAATAATAGCGATTGCTTGACGTTTGTCAAGGGACGTGTTAATACGTTCATCTCCTTCTCTCTGGTGACAGGCGAACTTGCCCGTCTTCTATTTTGTCTGTGGGGCTTGAAAAGTTCATTTGGGAATTTACTCCCGGATATGATTCAGGCCTTTCCATTGTACGATGACAAACTTTGCGTAGGCTCGCGAAAAGGTCCGTAAAAGAATTTGTTTCTAAGAAGTGAAGATTATTTAAATTTTGTTTTAAAATGTTTCCTAGTTTTCTATTGGCCGAAAAACATTTAGCATCAAGGTATGAAATATCACAAGTTTTGTTTTGGATTCGCTTTTGGGTCTGCGTTAAGCAAAGTTTGTAAATTCGAGTTTTTTTAATTTCTAACAAAATCAGTGAGTCAGTGTTTAGCATTTGAATTTTAAATCTAGATCTTGTTTTGTTCACTATACTCCCACTTCTGTTTTTTCTTCTTCCTCCTCCTCCGGAATTCTCTCTAGTTTCTCTATCTCTCCTTCTCATTCATTTCTTCTTCCAAAACTTCTCTTTTAATCCCACTTCTTATTTATTCCCTTTTGAGGATGTGCGTGCGATGTAAAGGATTTCAGCTTGTACAGAAGGAAGTCCGAGTTCGAATTCTGATAGTGTTTTGTTACATTCAGTTACGCGAAAATACCCTTGAGAAATGTATGGATCTATCTCTCCTTCCAGGTGTGTGTTAAATAGTAGGACTTGTATCCATAAAAATCTTTTTTTTTTCCTAAAAATCTATATAATACTAAAAATCCGTGATTGCTATCGCGCTTGTGTGCTTGTGTGGTGCGTCCGTCCACTGTATAACAATTTACCAATTGTTTATACAGTAAATATTTTTATTTTACCTTTCTTTAAACAGACAATTTTTTTTTAATTAAAATATTTTTAAGTTAAAGACAGATACAAAGAGATTCCGCTTTCCTCTTTCGTCCAGTTTGTAGAGTAATTATTTGTATTTCAGCTTTCTTTAAACAAAAATTATTTTAAATATTTAAAAAAATAGTTTTAAGTTAATCTGATTTTTAAAAAATATTTAAGTGAATAAGATTTAAAAATACGAGTTGTTTATATGGTAAGTATTTTTATTTTAACTTTCTTCAAACAGAAATTTTTTTAATTAAAATATTTAAAGCTAAAGACAGACACAAAGAGATCCGGATTTGCTGTTTCAACAAGTTTTTCTAGAGTAATTATTTATATTTGAGCTTCCTTTAAACAAACAATATTTTAAATATAAAAAAATATTTGTCGGCATATTTAAAAAAAAGGATTCAAGTGAATATGATTTTAAAATATTTTTGGCATATTAAAATATATTTTCAAAGTTTTAATGTTTTAAAAATATATTTTCAAAGTGATTTAAAGTTCAAGTTTATCCTGGAAATTCTTTTCCTATTAAATGTTGTAAACAATCAGTAAAATGTTAAACATGAACTTGTAAACCGGGCCAATGATGATAAAAACGAATTTAAATATTTAACTGAATCATAATAAAATTAACTTTCACTTCAATGGAACGTGGAAATGAACTTCTATGTTTAATAACTTGAACCCTCAATGACACAACGGGTCAGGGGAAGTTGAGTTATTAATAGAATCTTATCCAATCTTTTGAACAGTAGTAAAGGTTTATATTTAGTTTTCAGTTTAGGATTGGATTTCTGGTTCATTCTAAAGTCTACTTCAAATCTATATTTCTAACGCCTCCACCTAGACTCTACAATTTTATTTACAAATTATATATATTCGCTATTAGAGAAGACTAGCAGCATGGCCCGGCGTTGCCCGGGCTTGATTCAAAAATCGTACAACTCATACAGCAATCGCTATCACTTGACTTAAAATATTTTTGTCCTTCCTTGCCTTTAAAGGAGTGCCCTTTGCCATGCTGATGTTGCTACATGCCTTACTTCTTGCCTATCTCACATTGCGAATTTTTTCTAAGCTCTATACTAAACATTAAATCTGTTACGAAAAAAGGACTAAACAAAATGAACACAAAACGACCAGCTTTAAAAAAGGACTCGTAACTGGAAAAACCGAATGAAAAAAAAATTAACAACAAATACTGCGGAATCAGAATCAACGTTGAGTTTAAGCAAGCGAATGAGCCAATTGCGGTAAAGTTCCATGCAGATTTAAATTTTCCCCATTTGGGACGAATGCATCTATTGATTGTTTTTGCATGCTAGCATGCTAGTTAACATTCGTGTCAGTCAGCTGTTTGCTCTCACGCTGGCCAGTAGAATCTTCCTGCCTATTCGTGGCAGCCAGCTATAGGCTCTCACTCTGGCCACTAGAAATGGCCGTAAACTACATGAAAACTACCGTAGAAGCATGAAAAAAAAAGATTATTTCCACTATCAATGGGAATTGGGAAATGCAAAGTCGGTCTTGGCGTTTTTACTAACTTGGAGCATGTGCATGTAAATTCTGGTGCAAATCCGTCGAAAATTGCGGCCGTGCATTCGTTATACACACACACACACACACACACACACACACACACACACACACACACACACACACACACACACACACACACACACGCACGCACACATCCTGCCTTTTATAGATAGAGATAGGTTTGCTTATCATCCGGTCCACATTCCTCCCCAGTCTTTCGAACAGGATTAGATGTTTATCCTTCTTTCCTGTTTAGGATCGGCTTTCTGGTTCCTTCTAAACGCTTCTCCATTCTCTTTCACTCCCAGTAGACCGTGCATCTTAGAGGCATTAACTCCTTGATTACATATATTCACTCACAACAAATAATTGTTCTTTAAATCAAAATATTTTGCCTTTAAATAACCTCAAACGGATCGATAAACGGTAAAAAACAAATCAATCAATCTCTCTTTTTCAACCCCTCCTTCAACTCCCTAAATTTTTTCTACCTGTCCTCTATTTTACGACCTTGTTCATTAACGTCTTATTTTCCTTCACGATACCCGCCATCTTTAATTCAGAATCTTTCTTTATTCCTTCCTTTGTTCACCTACCTGCATTTCCTCTTCATCTTTATTTTTTCTTCATCCATTCCACCGTCTTATTCGGTTCTTATTCTAAACTTTTTTTATCATTCTTTCATTTTTTTCTCATTCTGTTTTTACTCCTTTCTTCGTTCTTTCTCCTAAACCATCTTCGTTATTCTTTTTTATATTTTTGTTCCTCCTTCATCCCTCCTTCTAATTTTCTCCTTCCTTCTCCAGCTTCCTTCTCCATTTCCCCCTCCATTCTTCCTCCAGTCCTTCTAAGTGTTTCGTTTCTTTGATTTTGTTTAATGGTATATCAACATCCCTATTTAATGCTGAAATCTAAATATTTTAGACACAATTGTATGGCTTCAACTAAAGATACTTTGAAACCAATTGTATGCGTTCAAACACACATAAAATGCATTGTTGATCATTTTGCTATCATATGTATTGCTGGTAATTCTGTTATATATATATGTATTTTGGTAATATTTTATAAATGCAAATGGTATTTTTACTATAAAAATATTTTTATCCTTTCATAGTGTTTTCTTTTGTTTAGGGCGTTCACTATTTGCCAATAGCAGGGATATTTACAGGTGCTACTACACCGGGTCTGGGTTGACCTAGGAACAACAGCAACTAAGAGGTGGTCCCATGCTCTTCAAACCTCCAGTCATTCGCCTAGCTGACGGATGTAATTTATGTCATACCCAGGAATATCCTCCTAACAGAATTCTTCCCCCTTATTTTTCATTCTCCTTTCTTTTTCTCCTGTATCTCTCTTCCTTCAATGTTTCTTCTCAGCCTCCATTTCTTTCTCTTACACCATCAATGCTCCCCTTAGATCTCTTCTTTGAACCTTTCCCTGTATTCTAAAGCGTATCTTATTCCTGTCTTTGAATTCCAATTCAATTATATTCACTTCTAAAATTTACCGTTTTTCTTCCTTGTACCGTTAACTCATTGCACCACTCGTTTCTTCTTAGACCATTCTTTTATTTCTAAAATCTCCTTTTCACCAGTAGAGGAATCACTTTCAAATATATGGTTATAATATCAACGCGAAAGCAAGGCTTTGTCCCAGACCTTTGAAATATTCAATAACTTTATAGATTTAATGTAAACATCGGAGCTGGGATTGCTGAATATTAACAAAGGCAAGCAATTTGCTTTCAGGGCAAATTTGTTATAATACCTTACTTTGAAATATGCACCAAAATATGTTAGAATTTCATACATATATTTATATATTAGAACGAATACAAAGAGATATGGATGGGTTTGGGTGTATATATGTGGGCATTATATATAAAACCACATTGATTTAGTATAATTAGAAATGTAGAATGGTTAATATCGGAGATAGAACGTTCATAGATATAGAAAGTTGTGTCATAAGAATCAACATTGCATGGCGATTGTCAGTTTCTCGCTTAAATGCGTTCAGACATGAAACTGATAGTCACCATCAGGTGTTGATTATGTAGTCCAAACAGACACTATCTATTTGACTCTCCCTCATTCTCTCTCTATCTGCACACACATATATATATATATATATATATATATATATATATATATATATATATATATATATATATGTGTGTGTGTGTGTGTGTGTGTGTGTGTGTTTGTGTGTGTTTTAAGATTTTTTTTTGTTTATACATTCTTTTTATAGATCCAAATATTTAAGTAAATGGTCCGTTTTATAATAAACAGTATTATTAATAACATTTACCGTCCTGAATGTCCGAGAAATTTTCATAGAAGATATTCGTCCTCCGACAGGAATCGAACCTGTATCCTATAATTAGCCGATCGAGCCACGGAAGATCGTTCGATTAGCATGGTCGATTTTACTGCTTTTAAACTTCAATATTCCATAAATCTCTCACATACATTCTTATCTACCCAAAGCGTATCCACATGTGAACAAATGACGTCACACATTATGAAATGGACAAAGTCCGACAATTATTTTAAGACATTTTTATGTTTATACATTATTTTTATAGAATAAAAATATTTAAGTAAATGCTCTGTTTTATAATAAACAGTATTAATAACATTTACCTGCCTGAATGTCCGAGAAATTTTTGTTGAAAATTTCTAGGACATTCAGGTCGGATAATGTTGTTTAATATATATATATATATATATATATATATATATATATATATATATATATATATATATATATATATATATATATATATATATTAAAGAAATATATATATATATATATATATATATATATATATTAAAGAAATATATATATATATATATATATATATATATATATATATATATATATATATATATATTAAAGAAATGAAAATGTGTAGCTTAATATTACATGACATTTCTAAAGCGAAGCAACCGGTTTCTCTCCCGCTTTCCAGGCGTCTACGGGAGATTTAACTTAGATTAAAACAACAGGAAAATGTGTGATGAAGAGGAGAAAAAAATAAACCCAAAGAGCTAGAGACAAATAACAGCGAGCCCCAACAAATATTCACGCTGTTTACACAGGAAAGGCTTGTGGAGCCCGATATAAAGTGCCTCCAGCATCTTGAGATGAAATAACGAGTGCGACCGTGACACAACAGTGAACCAGCCAGCACTAAAATTATCAACACATCCTCTGTTATTTAAGAGGTGCTCACATATGGCGGAACCATAAGTATTTGGGACAAGTCCATTCAAAGATAAGGTGTGATTCCTGATCTTGGTGGGAATATGTTGTTTAATTCTCATGTCCAGACGTTGAGTAGTTCTGTCTATGTAGCCATTACCGCAACTACAATTATATTTATAAACAACAGAATTAACTTGATGGGGAGGGAAAGCAACATTGCATCCAGAACGAAACATAGGCCGGGTTTGGAAAACAGGGCACATTTTAACTGTACAAAATATCTCCTTTCTGAACTCCACAATCTTGTTCTGGATGACCGAATGAACAGTACCCTAAACCACATAAGGTTTCCTTCCCATTTTCTAGGACAAAACGAATCCCAACGGGTATATAACCCTGCAAAATTCGGTTTCCTATAAAATGAGATGAGAAAAGTTGTCGGTGTCCGATGTACTAGGACATCCAAGAAGGCTAGTTGAAAATTAGATACCTTCTCGACCGTAAACCTCAGCGCTGGATGAATACAATTAAGAAAAGAGAGAAACTGATCAGCCTAAAATACATTATTAAATAAACAAGTATCGTCAGCATATTGACAATACAGTTGAGGACGAAGTACACTACTACGTATTCTCTCCTCGTGAAAGCCAACAAAAATATTGGCCAGCGCCGGACCCAAAGGGAAGCCCATAGCAACACCGTCAATCTGTCGAAACATAGTATTATTAAAACTGAATTGAACAGACGACGTAGCAAATGTCATCAAATACACAAATAAAAGACTCGTGAATACTAGGTGGAGACAAATAACTGCGATAAAGCGATTGATTGTTTTCAAACGAGGGACACAAGTGAATAAGGAACAGACATCAACGGAACACAAGAACCTACCTGAAGAAGACAAATTTTGGATGCGGTCAACAAAGAATCCTTTAAACAAAAACCACTTAAGTGCTGCAATACTGGTTGCAAAAGTGATGAGAGCCATTTGACTATCTTGTGGTGAGGTGAGCCAACCATTGACAGAATTGGTCTCAATGGTACCACATCCTTTTTAGAAGCCCATACAAATGGGGATGAATTGAACCAGACGGTCGACTTCCATTAGAAATTTCTCTTGAAAGAACCCCACTATTTACCCACCTCAATAGTAATTTCTGAAATTTTATTTCACTTGAGGCAGTTGCATCACACGTACCGGCAGATCCTAGCTTTATAAATTTAGAAGTGTCTTCCAAAATCGAGACATCTTAGCTACATAATCTGCCCGATCTAAAATAACAACACCAGCACCTTTATCCGGTCTGGAGATTACAAGATCAAAATTAATCCTCAATGAATTAATAACTCGTTGATATTCAGCTTTCCATTAATTCCACTTTAATGTATATATATATATATATATTAAGTTTATATAAAATTATTGAGCTTTCGTATTGGATGCAAATTCACTTTTTCTTATTTTGAAGAAATTCTGAGATGGTGACATTCATTCGTTTTTACAAATACATTCAAAGTTTAATATGGAGAAACAGAACTGGTTATTACTGACTTTAGTTGAAAGCTTTATTCGCTTCACGAGAGACTCACAGAAAAGAAACATTCGATTAGTGGCTTGAAAACTTTCTTCTCCATTACAAATGCCTGCAGATATTTTCCAGAATTTTAATACTATTTTTTCGCATTTACATTACAATTTTAAAATGCCGTGTACAAAAATGGGGGTATTATTAGGCCATCAGCATTATACATCATCTTATCTATCTCAGTCTCTCCATATCTATCTATCTATCTATCTATCTATCTATCTATCTATCTATCTATCTATCTATCTATCTATCTCAGTCTCTCCGTATCTATCTATCTCAGACTCGCCATATCTATCTATCTATCTATCTATTTATCGATCGATCGATCGATCGATCAGTCGAAGTCTGTCCATATCTCTCTATCTATCGATCAATCGATCAATCAATCTGTGTCCATATCTAAGTAATGAAATATGCATCTATCTATCTATCTATCTATCTATTTTTTTTAAGCTTATCACCCCAAGCAAGGCTGGAGGCCACTAGCACGCAAGGGGTTACAGAAGGTTTGGAGGAAGAGCAGATAGGAGTGGTAAAGGAGAGGATGTGGAGAAAGATAATGGATCGATCAAGGCAAGGGGGTTACAGAAGATCTGGAGCGAGAGCAGATAGGAATGAAAGGTGAAAGGATGTGGAGAAGGGAAGTGGATAGATCAAGGCAACTGGAGATGTTGATTGACGTTACAATTAAATATTTGGAGAATATATTTGTCAGGGAAACAGGAATAAAGAAGAGAGTTCCACAGGCGAGATGTGCGAGACATGAAGCTATTGGAGTAGAAGAGACGGCTACATCTAACAGTTTCAACGGTGAAGGGGTGGAAACGGGATGCTAGCCTCGTAGGACGTTTAAATTCATGAGGCCTAGGAACCAGCGAAAGCAGCTCCTCGGAGCAATTACCGTGAAAGTATTTGTAAGAGATACAGACCGAGGCAACGTCGCGTCTGTGCGAGAGCGACCGCAGACGAGATCAGGGCCAATTACATTGCATATCCATCTCTGGATCTTATCAAGAACCATGAGGCAAACAGCAGGGGCTCCAGACCATATATGGCAGCAATACTCCATGCAAGGGCGAATGGTCGATTTATAGATTTGGAGGATCGATTCCGGGGAGAAAGATTTCCTGGCTCGGCACAGGAAGCCAACTTTCCTTGCGGTGGATGATGCAATTGACTCAATGTATTGGTTCCATCTCAGATCAGCGGCCAGCGTGAGACCGAGCAGCCGCAGAGAGGAGCTCTCGAGAAGTTGGTCTTCAGACATTCTAATGGGATCTATCTATCTATCCCTCTCAGTCTGTCCATTATCTATCTATCTATCTATCTATCTATCTATCTATCTATCTATCTATCTAAATCAGTCTATCTATCTATCTATCTATCTATCTATCTATCTATATATCTATCTCAGTCTGTCTATTATCTATCTATCTATCTATCTATCTATCTATCTAAATCTATCTATCTATCTATCTATCTATCTATCTATCTATCTATCTATCTATCTATCTATCTATCTATCTCAGTTTGTCCATTATCTATCTATCTATCTATCTATTTATCGATCCCTCTCAGTCTGTCCATTATCTATCTATCTATCTATCTATCTATCTATCTATCTATCTATCTATCTATCTATCGATCCCTCTCAGTCTCTCCATTATCTATCTATCTATCTATCTATCTATCTATCTATCTATCTATCTATCTATCTATCTATCTATCTATCCCTCTCAGTCTGTCCACTATCTATCTATCTATCTATCTATCTATCTATCTATCTATCTATCTATCTCAGTCTGTCCATTATCTATCTATCTATCTATCTATCTATCTATCTATCTATCTATCTATCTATCTCAGTCTGTCCATTATCTATCTATCTATCTATCTATCTCTTACTTACTTTTTTATATTTATGTATCTTTTTATTTATTTATTCTTTTTCTTTTCTACTGCTTTCGTTCATTCGCAGTTTTTCTTACTGGTGTACATTCTAGATATGACATCACGTCATATATTCCTTCCTTGCTTGCTTTCTTTCTTTCTTTCTCAGTTTGTAAATGTTATTTTGATAAATTCACTTGCATCCTAAAAACTCAAGTCTATTTGTATCGCTTTATAAACCGGAATCATAAATTATGATAAATGGGAATGAAATATATAGGGGACGCTATTTTAATTTTCAGTTAACAATAGTAAAATAGCGTCCCCTACATTCCAGTTGCTAAGAACACTCTGTTTTTTGTTTTTATTAATTTTCTTTGTTTAATTAAATTCATTTCGCTTCTTGCTTTGAAAACGGAACGCGTCAGCAATTACTGTTTTCTTATTGTCATTTATTTATAAATATTGTCTCCTCTAAATGTTAACTTTGAGAAATTTTCATATATATATATATATATATATATATATATATGGATATATGGCTGGGAAGCGCTATATGTATGTTATATATATATATATATATATATATATATATATATATATATATATATATATATATATATATATGTATATATATATATATGTGTGTGTGTGTGCGTGTGTGTGTGTGTGTGCGTGTGTGTGTGTTTGTGTGTGTGTGTATAGGCAGACACACATACACAATTACGAAAACACATTACCATCCGGTCTGGTGCCCGCATAGACATACAAGAATCTTACAAACTTAGATACATATAGAATTATCTACGGTTTTAATGCACGTGATACGTGACTGACCATTGAGAACTGTCCTGAATAACAAAGTTCTCTCTTTTTGTCTTTTTTCTCTCTATCTCTGATGAATCTTTAGTAAAAGACAAACATGTTAGATTGATATGCGCTTCCTAATTGTTCTTGATCTCATGATCACTTCTCAAACCAACCTTAATTGTATTATGACCCAACGCGCAGAATTCTTCTCTGCCATTTCAAGAATAATCAGCAGTTGCATATTAATTTACCAAGTAATTTTTTTAATAATATGTGGAAATCTGCACCCTTTACCTGAAGACGGTCGCGAGACCAGAAACCCGTGTAGTAAAATTAAAGCATAATATTATTTTTTTAAAATCCACATTACAACCAAAAACGTTTGCGCTACGTCTCTTCTTTTTAATATACACACTTTTCTTTCGTTGGAACCACTATAATCTCTTATTATATATATATATATATATATATATATATATATATATATATATATATATATATATATATGTAAATAAATGACAATAAGAAAACAGTAACTGCTGACGCGTTTCGTCCAATGCGGACTTTTTCAAAGCAAGAAACGAAATGAATTTAATTAAACAAAGAAAATTAATAAAAACAAAAAACGGAGTGTTCTTAGCAACTGGAATGTAGGAAACGCTATTTTCATATTGTTAACTGAAAATGACGTCAGTTAATGTCACGCGTGGAGAATATTTCTCAATTTTTGCTTCTTTGCTTAGTTTAAATTTAACGTAATTAATATACATATATATATATATATATATATATTAATTCGCTTAGTTTAAATTTAACGTAATATATATATATATATATATATATATATATATATATATATATTGATTACGTTAAATTTAACCTAAGCGAAGAAGCAAAAATTTATATATATATATATATATATATATATATATATATATATATATATATATATTAATTACGTTAAATTTAAACTAAGCGAAGAAGGAAAAATTGATAAATTATTTTCTATAAATGGGTCATGACCCGTAGATTGGAGAGTGAATGACAACACAGACGTTAAACAGGAGCGGATGTTAATGGCTACATATTTTACACACCAGACAACGTCATTTCCTAAGACAAAAAGAGATGGAGTAGTCATTTAAAAAAAAAGTGAAACAATTTATATGCTTTGTGAGTTTCCTCCATGAAAAAATATAGTTGATAAATAAACAGCGTCTTTTAGAAACCAGTAAATAATTTTGACGCATAAGAATTAATTGGTAAATTAGTATGCAACTGTTGACTAAAAGATACTTTATATCAGTTGCTTAATAACAATAACCAATCAATGTGGAATGTCAAAATACCAACCAAATACCAATACATCCGTACAAGATGTTATTAATACTACCAGGAGATTAATACAAAATTATACTAAATCTAAATTAATCTTACAAATTAATCTCAAATTATGTGAGCGTCACAGATGCAGATGTGGAGCCTCCATCGATGAGTTTGGTTTGCATCCTCTCTCCTGTCGTCGTAGTGCGAGCCGCTTTCCACGGCATGCAGCAATTAACGACATCATCAAAAGAGGTTTGGATGCAGCCGGGTTCCCTTCCCAAATCGAACCCGTAGGCCTCGACCGTGGTGATGGAAAGCGGCCGGATGGCATTACCATCTTCCCTTTTAAAATGGGTAAGTCGTTGATTTGGGATGCGACCTGTGCTGATACTTTCTCGGCCGGTAATTTGATCAGGTCCGCGGTTGAGCCGGGGTTCGTCGCCCGAGACGCAGAGATAAAAAAATAGCTAAATATTCTTCTCTTGCTGATAGATTTTTTTTACTCCTGTGGCAGTGGAGACTTCAGGGTTTATTGGCCCTCGTTCGATGGTGTTCCTTCGGAGGATTGGCGTGATTGCGTCTCAATTAAGGAACGAACCTCGCGAAACGGAGTGGCTCTTGCAGCGTGTCTCACTGGCGACGGTTCGAGGTAATGGTTTCTCCATCATAGCGGCTGGCAGAGGATAGAAAAAAATTGTTTATAGTTACGTTGTTCTGGAATTGTCATCATTGGCCGACTGAACTTGCTTTGTTTCAATTATTGTTTCCCTTAGATTGAACTTACCATTTCTTTTTATACTATTATGTATTTCAGTGTTATCCAATAAATCAATCTGTCATCTTACAAATAGAAAGATAAGCCATATATGGTTCAACAAAGTTTAACTAAAATCTAAGAAAAAACATTCTCAAATTCCACGTCTAACTGGATTTTAAGGTAAAAGGTAAACTATGTTTGCAATTTACAGTTAACTCAGATCTTTTGTTTAATAAAGCATTCTTATCAAAGAAATTGAAAATTTCCCAAATTTTCCATTTCACCCGAGGACTTTTATTATCATCTTTCAAACTCGACATATAGTTAGAAAGTGATGTATTATTCTATAAGTATTATTAGTAAAGGACAATATATTGATACCACAGTCTTGAAAGAATTCTTAGTACTACCAATATAGACTTTTATCAACTGTCGGATTCTCTATTGTAGAGATAGTACAAAGATAAACAAGAGATTTAGTTAAAGATTTCTTTGGCAATGGGCATTGGTTAGAATTCCTACAATTACACTGTCCAGTATCATTAACGTAATTTTGATTAACGTATTATGATTCAGAATATTAAATTGGTTTAAAATTTTATTATTGTCAGCAATGATTTTTTTAAAATCTTTAAAGACCAAACCTTCATTTAAAAAAAGGCGGGAAAGCGAGTACAGAAACTGTTGGAGTAGAAATTAAGATTTTTCAACAGTAAACAGGTGGAACCTAGATGACAATCTAGTACCAGGCTTAGATTCATCTAGTCGGCGCACCAGGGTAAAAGCTCTTCAGAACAGTTGCCATGAAAATATGTCTAGAAAAAAAAAACGGAAGGAAGCCATGCTTCGTCGGTGAGAAACTAACTGAAGTCGAGATGCCAGGTCAGGACCGATTACATTACAGATATTTATTTTGTCGTGTATCTCAAGATGTACAACAGGAGCAGCAGATCTGATGTGCCAAAAGTATCCAATGCATGGACGAATGGTAGATTTGTTAATGTGCAAGATGGATTCTGAAGAGAAAAAATATTCTGGCACCACAGAGTGACCCAACTTTTCTTATAGTAAATTCAGTTATTGATTCGATATAGACGTTCCATTTCAAGTCAGTTGAAAACGTGAGGCGAAGAAACCTCAGTGTGTTACGTTCCAGGAGTCTAGAGTCAGACATGCTGATGACAGGCAGAGAAGGTGCTCTATCGTTGTTAAAGTGGGGAAGTGCGGTGGAGCCATGTATAGCGGCTCGGACTGAGGAATCGGAGAGCCGAGTTTGAATTCCAGTCGAATCCATTATTGTTGTGGCCTTCTAGGGGCCAGAAATAAAGACACAAACAGAGGAATTGAGTTAAACAAATATATCAACAGAAACTGTAATACAAACGTTGACAAACGAGACTGTTCCAATAAGAATGGTTCGATCCGACTGTCACAGCTGACTGATGGAAACTTCCCTCTCCGAAAGGCAGTACCTGCTCCTATTTATAGCTGGGCGTGTCCATGCCTTCGTGGGTAAATTACCATAACAATTACATCCATTTACGTGCTAATATCATCGGGAAAGGTATAAACCCTTTTCATCTCCCGTCAGCTATGGGTAAATAGCAGGAGAAACCGGGTTCTATAGCCTTGGATGGCAACTGGTCTACAGCAGGAAGAAATGGCAAACTACTCATCAGTCCTGCATCGAAACATACATGATCGCTTAACCGTGTATCACGCATAGACATAACAGACTGATCGTGGTTAAATGAAATCAGTTTTGGAGGCGTTAAAATTTACAAGTCTTTAGCTACCCCGGTTAACCACTGATTGGAGTTTCTTTTTGTGGTGGCCTGTTTAGGGGCCAGAAAGAAAGACACGGAAGACAAAGGTAGGTTGAACAAGTGTACTGAAATAACAGATATATACAAAGAGTGTTAGTAATAAGCAGATAGAGGGTACGTCCGAACGGTAGGTTAACACTGCGTCTCCGCTCTCCAACCGACTCTTCAAGTTAATATTTATGAGAGGAGGGAGAGTTTATTCTACTGTCGGAGGGTGTACCACAACACTTTTCAAGAACAGCTGCTGTTTATTTTTCTCAGTTTTCTTGTTGCTTCTGAAACAGGAATAAATGGTAATTTTATCTGCATAAGTACCTAGCTGGGAACTGATAACATATGTATCTGTCTATATTTCTAGGATGAGGTATTATCCACACTATTTACATTATTCGGACTATTGTCCTCATCTTTGTCGCCATATTTATTACAACGTTTCGGCCTTTCAGTATCTGTCTATATTTCTGAGATGAGGTATTATGTACATTATTTACATTATTCGGATTATTGTCCTTATCTTTATCGCCGTATTTATCGCAACGTTTCGGCCTTTCATTATCTGTCTATATTTCTGAGATGAGGTATTATGTACATTATTCAGACTATTGTCCTCATCTTTATCGCCATATTTATCGCAACGTTTCGGCCTTTCAGTATCTGTCTATATTCCTGAGATGAGGTATTATGCACACTATTTACATTATTCGGTCTATTGTCCTCATCTTTGTCGCCATATTTATTACAGCATTTCGGGCGTTGTACGCTCCGGCCTTCTTCAGGTGGTTGGAGTGTCAAACTGAACCCTTTATTTCGCTCACTGGGGTAGACTGTTCTAGTTCCACGTGCCATGTTTAATGGATGTCAGTTATCAGTTATCTCCTGTTAATTTCGATACTTCAGTATCTGTCTATATTTCTGAGATTAGGTATTATGTACACTATTTAAATTATTCGGACTATTGTCCTCATCTTTGTCGCCATATTTATTACAACGTTTCGACCGTTGTACGCTCCGGCCTTCTTCAGGTGTTTGGATTATATCAAACATTCTTTTTCTGATACCATAGCCGTACAGCGTGACAAACTGTGTGAAACGCCTTCGAGATGTCTAGAGCCACAGCTCCAACTTCGCCGTTATTATCAAGAGCTTGATATACATGTTCAGAGATGGTCGTTAACATAACAGCGGTAGACCCGAAGAAACGGAAACCATATTGTTTGTAGGACAGTAGATCTTAAGAAGTAAGATACTTAAACAGTTCAACATTTATTTGTGTGCATGTATTTACACGTTTGTATATCATACAATAGCGGGCCTGTTGATATGTATATAGATTTTTGCTTGTACATATGTGCATTTTTGTATATGGATGTAAATACGAATGCATATATGCATATATTTATGCACATTTCATTAAATACGACAGACAAGGTGCTTTGATTTAGCTTTTTATATAATTTCTCATGTGATCTAATAATTTTTTCTTTTCAGATTATAAATAAAAACTGTCCAAATGTTGTTTTTTTTTCGAGCGCTTTCGGCTATACATTTAGCCATTGTCAAAGATGAAATATTTTAACTGTTAAATAAGAAATAGTTTGTTGGATGTATGTATTTCAAATTGTTTTCATTTTTCAAATCACAGTCAAGATATTGTGTCCATGTTCAAAGTTAATATTATTAAGTGTTGTTTTTTTGTTTTTATTAATAAGGCTTCCATTATTTTTAGCCTTTTTTTTTTGCATGTAGATGATGCTATTATATTAGTGTTGTCAACAAGTATATTACGAATAGTGTCCGGTAGGTCACCATGAATATTTAAATAAGATTTAATTGAACTATGGTCAGAAAGGTGTAGAGTGAGTCTGCGTGTCAAACATGATGTAGTGTGGCCTATATAATTATTTACTAATTTTGATTGATCGGAAATACAATTCTTTAATGATCATTTAAATTCATAAATAATATTTGCCCTATTTAATTTTGTTCTAAGAGGTGAATTATTATTTTTAACTATAAGGTTAGAGGTCTTAAATTTTTTGTAAGAAATAATTAATCTAATTTTTTTGCTATTGTCAACTGGTGTTTTGCATTTTTTTTATTATAATGTTCTTAACTCTACTTTCGTCTTGATTATAATTTTCGTTCATTTGATTTTTAAAAAATATTAATGTTATTGTTTATGTTTCGATTCTCGTCGTTGCTATTATATATATATATATATATATATATATATATATATATATATATATATATATATATATATATATTTATATGTGGATATATCATAATATTTGAGTGTACATTTGTGCTTAATATTAGAAGTTTATATTTTCTTTGAATTATAGTTATATATTAGTATTTGGAGTTATGCAAGTGTCTGTATATGGGTTTATATATATATGTGTGTGTGTGAGTATATATATATATATATATATATATATATATATATATATATATATATATATATATATATTATTATTATTATTATTATTTTTTAGTTACCCCTATTAATAGAAGGACTAATCCGCTATCATTACAATGCGGGATAAATATCAATAATATGCAACGGTCAGTTTTCATCAGCACCTCACGATTCCTTTGAGCATGAAACTTATATTTGTGCTACCGAAGAGGAAAAAATCTATATTCATTATTACTATATATATATAATATATATATATATATATATATATATATATATATATATATTGGTTCCTGAAAAATTAATTTCGGTTGAGCTCTTTGGTTTGAGGTGTGAGTTTGTAAACAGTGACTATTTAACTAATATTGCATGACTCTTCGGCAGAATTGAGTCACTGTCAGTCACTGTGTGTTTATCTAAATCTAAAAATAAACACGCTAAAATTCACCTTCATCCCTGTGGTGAGCCACGGCTTAGTGGTAGATTCAGTCGGATTTCCATACTAGCTAGAGGCAACCGGACGACTAGCCACACTGATGAGCTCTGAAACAACGAAACAGTCTGTCTGTGGATGACAAATATAATATATATATATATATATATATATATATATATATATATATATATATATATATATATATATATATATATATAGTGTATTGGGGCAGCAGATCATTATTTAGACATATATTATTAAATAGATAGAAAATGAATGTCTGTTAGGTCTTATCATGAGCCGTTCTAATTTACAAATATTTGCTTTAATTTCTGGAAAAATGAAAACTAAAAATTGGATATCTTTTATTCAATGTGTCCTAAGATTTCAGCTCACATGAGTCATCCTCAGAGTGATTATACAGACATTAAACAAAGATATCCACCGTCAAAGTTGATATTTTGTTATTTTGACATAGAAAATTGCTAAAATTGATAACGGTCGCGGAATAGCAGACGCAGATCGTAAGTTCAACATGCGGTTTTATGACGTCATACCACGCGATAGACCGAAGTATTGCAACAGAATCAATGTCTAGATGCAATGTAATATGTTGTGACTCGTCTGAAATGTAATTTTGTTGAGTGTGGTTTGCTTCGTTTTAATGTAGATGGCCTCCAATATCTGAAGGTTCTTTTTACTGTATATATGTGTGAGCATTATTGTGTTATCAAGTAATATCTAATATTCTGTACATGGCTATGTTTAACACCATTTTAAAAAATATCCAAATGTTGGACAATTTATGTCTTTATTTTCACCAGAAATTAAAGCAAATATTCAAACATTAGAACGGCTTATGATCAAACATAATAAAGATTCATTGTCTGTTATATATATATATATATATATATATATATATATATATATATATATATATATATATATATTTATATATATATATATCAATTATGTAGTGCGTATTCAATTTATGTAACGTAAATCATTCATACGAAAAACAAATGGGGATATTGTTAAATGTAAGAATAATTTTGGAGCGTGCTTACATTAACAATATCTCATTGCTAAAAAACACTTCTTTCGGTCTGCACTATCTTTCGATGTCTCATTACTACCTGGAATTTAACAAAAACACACTGAAATGTCTACCTGATGATGGTCGTTCGAAACGACTGAAATCCCGGCTAGTAGAAAAAATAAGACCTGATAAAACCGGAATTTATAAACAAGGATCATACCATTCATTAACGGATTCGAAGTTGATTGTATTTTATTATTAAATATTGTTTGCGAGAGTGATTCTTGCCATATAATTAGCTTCAGTATTTGTTTTTCGTATGAATGATTTACGTTATATATATATATATATATATATATATGTATATATATATATATATATATATTAGAAATAAAAAAAGTAAGACTAATTTTACTTTTCATGATTAAAAAAGTAAAATAAAACATAGTCGACCGGTTTTACCCTCACTCAACAGAGCTAGAATCGAGGGATTATATATTGCAATAAAAAATAAAGCATAAAAAGTTAACGCACACGCGATCTACAAACGACTTGAGCTGAAGGACGCGTGTGCGCGAACCTCAGGTTGTGGCTAAGCCTATCATTTCATAGGAATTAACAGTCTGAAGTGTGTTTTGCTCTGTTTAGGCATATAGGAGAACTAATATTCTGCAGCGGTTCCTTACTCTTTTCTTTGTTTCTAATGGCATTTTCCTGTTTCTTAATACTTTCCTTAGCTTTGGGAAGGCGTCTTTCGTTATCGTGCTTGATTTTTGATAGCTTGAAAGTGTAATTTGCATGTTGATCTCATCCGTATGCTGACAACCCTCCTTACTCAGTTAGAAATCCGGTCAAACTCTGTTCACTCTTGAAGAGAATTAAATCTTCTTTTTGGCATAGATAGCGCTCAAATGATTGCCTGAATTGCCTGATCAATAGAATGATCTGATCCACTGTATGCCATGATTGATTTTTTGGCTTGATCCATTGAATGCCCTAAGCCAATGAATGTTTTGACCCATTGAATGTCCCAAATCATTGATTATCTGATACATTGATTTCCCCGATCCATTGAAGAGACCGATCCATTAATCGCTCCGATCCATTGAATTCCATGATGCGGTGAATGCCCTGATCCAGTGAATAGCCCGATCCGGTGAATGCCTCCGATACATTGAATTTCCTGATGTATTGAATGTAATGATTCATTGAATGTTTTGATCCATTGAACGCCCTTATTCCGAGTACAAATGAGATCAATTTACGTATGACCCGAACGTTTCATGGTTCCAGTTAGCAATTACTTTCTGCTATGACAAAACTTTTGGCACGTCAGTGTATATTGATTTTTATATATTGATACAAGTTGGAAATGTTTTTCTTGTATTGATCCCTGCTAATCTATTGATTATTCTAATTACCGATCGATCTCCGTTTTCTCTAAATAACGTTGTATCACCGACCTTCCCTTGAGGAAGATATTTATTTTGTTTAGCGTCTTTTGCTAAACATTTCAATTGATACAGATTTACAATGGCGCTGGTTAGTGAGATTGTTTCGGGTAAATCTCACTCAGGAACCGAGTCGGGAAATGCTTTAACATCTTCAAAACTTTCGATAAATATATTATTTTTCACACAGTCAACTTAACAGCAAGAAGTCATTATACTTAGACATTTTATTCAAATAGCTACGAAGATTTCCTGAAAAATTCGTAGTTTGACTAAGAAGTTGTTTAAATTAATCCGTTAAAAACTTAAATCTTTCACTTGTTTGTTCATAAACTACATTTTCTAATGTAAATGTTTTGCAATTATATTTTTATTAAAGTAACAGTATTTTGTATTTTTAAACCTTTTGTATCTGGTCTAAAGATTTTGACCAGGGGTGTATATAGTCTGATAAAAAGAATTAAAATGCCATATTTTTATGGTCTAATAAAATTATGAAGAAAAGTCTCATATGAATATAGTCAAATAAAATAAAGAATAAAAGTGTCATATTAATATAGTCTAATTGAATGAAGATGAAAAGTACATATATATATATAGTCTCATAAATGAAAAACAAATGTGTCATATGTATATAGTCTAATAAAATGATGATAATAGTTTATATGTATATGGTCTAATAAAATGAAGAAAAGTGCCATATATATAGTTTAATTACGTGAATGAAAATGTATTATATATATATATATATATATATATATATATATATATATATATATATATATATATATATATATATATATATATGCACATTTCATTAAAAACGACTGACAAGGTGCTTTTTAGTTTTGTATATAATTTTTCGTGCGATCTAATAAAGTTTTTCTTTTCAGATGATAAATTATATAAAAACTGTCCGAATGTTCTTTTTATCCCAGCGCTTTCGGCTATACATTTAGCCATTTTCAAGGATTATATTTCAACTGTTAGAATTAGAAATTAGAAATTTTATAAAACATACATATAACAAACTATTTCTAATTCTTATTAGATCGCACGAAAAATTATATAACAAACTAAATAAATGCACCATGTCAGTCGTTTTTAATGAAATGTACATGAAAGAAGGATTGCTTCCTAAGTACACAAATATATATATATATATATATACATATATATATATATATATATATATATATATAGTTAAAATGATGACGAAAAGTGTTGTATGCATAGTCTAATAATATGAAGAAAAGTGTCGTATCATATGCATATAGTCAAATAAAATGAAGAAGAAATGTGTCATATGTATATAGTCTCATAAAATGAAAGCGAAAACTGTCATATGTATGTAGTCTAATACAATGATTAAATTGTGGCAAATTTATTAATTCATCCATGTCTTCAAGGATTTTTCATTTGCTTGAATAGAGCGAAGTGCAGATTCGACCATGTCCCTGGCGTGTCCTTTGACAATTTACGGCGTCTGAAATCCTGTTTGCTCGATGAGTGTGCATTTCAACTTTCTCCTTTCTATAGAAACCTCATAAAATAGATAGTAAATTGTAAGGAATTTCTTGCTTAATCCATATTTAAACATTTTTTTCAGTCGCTTGAGTAGGGACAAGTTGGCGTTCGACGATACGGCGACTTGTGTTAGGGGAATTGTTGGAATTTTAATGCGGCCCAAAACTGGGGGATCAGTCATATTTCACTTCTTTTTAACGTTTTTACATTAAATGACAATTTTCAAAATTGGTATTAAATTGTGGAAAATTTATTAATTCATCCAAGGATTATTCATTTGGTTGAATAGACGAAATGCAGGTTCGACCATGTCCCTAGCGTATCCTTTGACAATGAACGTAGTCGAACAAAAAGATACTAAATGAAATCGGATAGAATATGTATCCAAACATATAATTAAAAAGAAAAATTAAAGTTTAAATTGGTATCGAATCCTCTTACCTGTGCGTTTGTGTAGTTTCATCGACGTAAGCATCACTTTAGTTCAGAGAAATTCCTAAATCATTGTTTCTCAACCTTTTCTTCCTTGTGCCACATTTTTGTGTCAATCAGATTTCTGGTCCACTGTCGCACAAATAAAAATATTTCTTTCACAATAGCAATATGTATATATATATATATATATATATATATATATATATATATATATATATATATATATATATATATACTCAAACCTCCTTGTCACTCCAGATCAATTTAAAATATTTCTCAGGCCCTCTTTTTTTAGCGTATAGGCCCACGTTCAGTATCATTTTCCTAAAAATCTAAACGGGTTACACGAAAAAAACTTCCCTTCTCTGATGTTTTCTTCAGTTTTGCCTGGTGTGGATCTATCAACACGTCAATGTCGACATTTTTCCTCCATCTTGGAAATGTTTTCACCACTCGTACACTGGTGTCCGTCTTATACACCCCTCTCTATACACTTTCTGCAACTTTACGTAGGTCCCTTTGCAGGTATGACCAAGTTTTTAGCAAAATTAGATGCAGATTACCTGTGCAAATGTCTCTTCCATTATCACTGATAGAACCTTTATGGTGTGATGAGATGACCATACTGTTATGGTCCATGTTAGGACCAAGGAAGAACAACACGAACACAAGAGTAGAAATAACGAAGATATATTACACGGAATAATAATACAAGATGTGGAAGGTGTTAGTATGACTTTCAGTCTGGTTTGGAGTGAACTACTTTCGGCTCGACTCGATTCGTCTCTCTCTCTCTCTCTCTTGAGAGGCGTAGTATACATAGTGTTAGGAAGAGTTAATTCTGTAGTTATAGGTAAGGACCCATAACGCATACTCTACACACTTTCCTTCTACGCACTTCTATAAAGAACGGAATTGACCAATAAAGTTATAACTTTGTGATAATGCATGACAGAATTCAAGGTGAATGCTTACGAAGCGGCTTCATTCTGCCTACTTTACCTCTGTCATATTCCGATACTTTTTGATATATGTGTGTATAAAACATATAAGCACAGTTTGATTATATATTTTTAAATCACACCGATGTTAAACAACTATCTGTATATCTCCAGGTAATAATACTTGTAATGTTCACAGTATTCAACTTGTCCAATATATTACAGGGCTTAATACCTCGCGGCCAAACAGTCCTGTTTCTAACCCTTAACCCCTAAAATTTTATTTGCCTTGAGCTTGCAATATAGCGCTGAAAAGAAAAGAAAGGAAGGTGATTGAAATCGGCCGCTTAGTCATATCTAAATTCCCAATGTCAAATCCTAGCGTTCTCTGCAATGCTTCTCATGAGCCGGAGGTAATAATAGAATAAATATACACATTCATTTATATTAATTTACTCATTTGACTAGTGTTAAAAAAGAAAAAAAAATGTCGCTGTCTACTCGGCAGATTTCCTGGGATTTCAGTTTCAATCTTGCAATGTTGAACTTTGATCTGAAGTAGAATGTTTGTCTTTTCATTAACTGTTTTCTTGCTGCGGGATCTTGGAATTGTTCCTCGTTAACCCTGAGTTTGAAAATTGCGATTTTCCACTGAAATCGACGACATGCTCGATCTTTGCCATTTCGTACGGGCAATGGCTCTCATACTATTCACATCTGGTCTTGGCCTGCAACCACAATACCCACATTTACACAGAAACAGGAGTGACGAAAGTAAAAATGTTTTACAACCAAAAATAAAATTTTGCGTATACCGAAGTTGAATATGTCGCACATTAAACCGAGAAATATGCCAAACGGTAAATCTTTACAGGGATTACTATGGACATTTATTTCCACAAATCAAGATTGATAATTTCTGTTCTCGAAATACCGTCAAATATTGTGACCTTAAATCAAAGGAAGCGATGGTGTGTAATTACTAATTTGGCACGCCTGCGATGGACCAATGTCTTATCAAGCGTCATGAGTTCCATTCTCATTCGAATAATCAACATTTCCGCACTGTCCAAGACAAGAAAGGCAAGTAAGCTTTTTCTATGAGCAGTGTCTCTTTCGCACGTAGACAAACACGGCTCTCCCCAACTTCCTATGCGTCCTAGTCCTAAGCAATGTTTACCTCCCTTATTATGCGTTCTATCCAATATCATGCTATCGATTTGCCTTCAATAGGTCCAGTGAGTGTCAAATTCTACAAGCTTCCTTTTCTCATTATGCAGTCTGATTCTAAGACAAAGTATGTTTCTGTTCCCATATACTTTAAAACTTCCCCATTGTTCATATGCTCCGTTCATGATATTCTCAGCATCTTTCTGTTAACTCGAGTCACTTCCTCTAAGTGGAAATTGTCCAGAATTCACTATCATAGACAAGAGGATGATATTACGTAGGGGTAAAACGCTCTTTTCTTTGTTTCAAAAGATTGGTTTTCGTTTGATTTGTGTTTTACGGCATATCAACCTCAATGGGTTATTTAATGCCGACAAAGATTTTATTGCTGGTAATATTTTGTTTTGTCAAATCTATTTCTCGTAATAATCTTTCCTTCAAAAAAGTATTGCTGGTAATATTTACTCAAAAACATATTGTGGGTAATATTTTCTTCAAAAATGTATTGCTGATAATATTTTATTTTATTCAAAAATTTATTGCTGATAATTTTTTTTTTAACAAAGTATTACTGATAGTAAAACCCATTTTTAGCCCAGTTTCTATTTGCCCATAGCTGGGACCCTAACAGATGCTACCACTCCGAGCCAGGGTGAACCAGGGAAGATCAGCAAATAAGAGGTGGTTCCAGGCTCCTCAAAACCTCTTGATCAGAGGCCTTGCTGTTGGACGTAGTTTATCGTCATACCCAGGACTGTGTTTCAAAGGAGATTTTCTGTTTCTTAATATGTTTACATTTTGAAAAGCATATTTCGCTATTTAAAGCACTATAGAATGTCTGTGATTACAGGATTTTTGAAAAAGCATCACGTGCGTTATTTTGTCATGCTTACTCTTTCCCGTCTTGTAATTAGTAATATTAGTAAGCATACCACTTACTAAGCAACTAAACGACATCATTACTTACCAGTATCAAAATATACTATCTTGCTGAGAACTGAGTTCGGAATATTTGAAAAAAAAAACGTTATATAAAAACACAGGGTTCGGAAATATAATATATATATATATATATATATATATATATATATATATATATATATATATATATATATACACACCCCTGTGGAAATTAATTGAAACAAAACGAATAATTCTGTTATTATTTACATTGACCTACAGAAGTTTGTATTTAATAATATTATTAAGCCTACACTTAAACGAAACCATTACTTAACAGTATTAAACGATACTACATTCCTAAGAACTGAGTTTTGAATAATGAACAAGAAAAGACGTTAAATAAAAACACAAAGTTCGGAAATATATATATATATATATATATATATATATATATATATATATATATATATATATATATATTAAAAAGAAGAGAGGTACCGCAAACTTTTTTGGTTGTAATGTGGGTTTTTTAAAAAGATATTATTCTTTATTTTTCATAGTTTTACAACACGTGTTTCTGGTCTTACGACCGTCTTCAGGTAAAGGGTGGAGATTTCCACATATTATTAAAAATAATTATCAAAAATAATTAATTTTTTTTCTTTATGTTTTTCAATGTTACATCTTCTCTATATGAGACATTCTCTGTTTTTGTGTTGGTCATTCCAATGTCTTTCTTTAAATGGTAGTGAAGAGTTCTGAGCGAAGGGTCATAAAACAATTAAGGTTGGTTTGAGCAGTGATGAATCGGGTTGTCTTATCTTTTAATGTTTTAATAACCCCTGTGTGTTCTTAGATCCCTTAGATCTATTTCCGTTTTCGTGTGTTCCTGTCAGCATGCGTGTATATATGTGTGTGTACATTCCCCCTGAATACATACACTGTCTCACTACGAAGAATTAGTAAACACATTTTTACACATACACACACACACACAAACATACACACATACACATGCACACACGTACATTATCCCACCACAAGGAATCTGTACAAACGCACACACACCCACACACAAACACACATATTTTTCCCAAGTTACATGTAACAAGCACGCACACAAACACACACACATATACATACGCATATACATACACACGTATTTCCTAAGTTGTGTGGGGTTTGTGTGAGTAGCTCCCCTGCTTTCGCCAATATGCGTGAATATACATGCATACATACATATACACACACATATACACGCACATACATATATATATATATATATATATATATATATATATATATATATATATATATATATATATATATATACATACACACACATAGACACATATGCGTACATATATACATTTTTCGTGTTCCACAGATACCCGCATGTGAGCTTGCGTGCATGTATAAGAGCGGGTTGAACACTGTATTATGTGTGCATGCTGTGTGCTTTTGTGTGTGGGGTCATGATCTATTCAGTTCCGGTTTGAATTTATTTATGAAGTTTTTTTCCTGTATTTGTAGGTAGGAATAATTGTCTGTTTAGTATATCGGCATGATATTAAATTTACCCTGGTTACATTCAAAGATATGTTGTGAAACAAAAAGTTTTCTGTTGTCTGGCAACTTTATTTTGCTTTTGTGTAGGGACACCCTGTTGTTCAGTTGCTGGCTGATGCCTATATATGATTTCCTGCATTTTGTGCATTTAAGTACATAAATCACATTTTTGGAGTTGCAGTTTAAGTTTTTGTTTATTGTGAACGTTGTTTTGGGGTTTTCAAAAGTGTACGAGTTTCCTTCTATAATGATGTCACAAACCCCACACCTTTTTTTGTTGCATTTTGTGACTCCCTGTATTGTGTGTTGGGTAAATTTAGATGAGGTTAATATGTGTTTTAGGTTTTTAGATTGGCGTTTGCTTTTAATTATTTTGGTTGTGTTTATTATATTATTCAGTTTATTATTCTTGCTAAGTCGGTCTAGATATTTGGTAATTTTTGTGAATATTTCTGGATTGTTTTTGTTGTATGTTGAGACATATGCTAGAGTTGGCTCGACATTACGTTTCTTTTTATTTCTAAGTTGGTCTAGAGGGATTTTTTTTGCGAGTTCAAAACCTTTGTTTATTAGAGTTGTGGGGTAGCCTCGTTTTTTTTTAGTTTTATATAGTTCTTCTAAGCGGGTTTTTCGGAGGTGTTTATCAGTCACTATAGTACAAACTCTACGTGCTAGGGAATAGGGGATGGATTTTAGGCAGCTTTTGGGGTGATGGCTCTTGGAATGAAGGTATTGTTGGGTGTCTGTGGGTTTGTGGTAGATATCTGTGATTATATGGTTGTTTTTATTTCTAATGAGTATATCTAAAAATGGTAATTCGTTAAAATTATATTCTTGCGTGAATTTGATTTTTGGGTGTAAGTTTTGAAGTAGAGTATGAAATTGGTTAATGTCGCCCCATGAGGATTTCCAAAAGATGAAGCAATCATCTAAGTATCTTTTCAAAGATTTAGTGAACTGGGCTTTTATATTTGCCCCATATATTTGTTCTATCTGTTCATAGAGGTTTTCTTCTAGGTAAGCTAATGTTAGGGTGGCATATGTTGGAGCCATTTTTGTTCCCATTGCTGTACCCAGGGTTTGGATATAATTTTTATTGTCAAATTCAAAGGTGTTATTGTTTAAAATTAGGTCTATACTATTGATAATGAACTCTTTAGTGAATCTCGGATGTAGTGTTTCTGGATGTTTTTCAATCCAGAATGAGATTGCTTTCTTTCCTAGTTCATGGGGTATGTTGCTGTATAGGCTACTAATATCAAAAGTTGCCATAAGAGTTCCCGGATCCACCTTTTGTGGTATGCAGCTAAGGAAATGTATATCGTCTCTGATATGACTTTTGATTTGTTTCGTATATAGTTGCAATATTATGTCTATCAGGTTACTTAGTTTACTAGTTGGACAGGCTGGTCCTGCAACTATTGGTCTGAATGTAAGGTCACTGGGGTTTGGGATGCTAATGTATTCAGATTTTTGTGTCTCTATAGCTGCTTTTATTTCACGTGATTTGTGAATTTTAGGTAGTCCGTAGAAATTGCTTGTTTTAGGTATAAAGTTTATTAGGAAATCCTTCTCTTTTTTTGTTAATATTTTATTATGTGTTGTGCAGAGTTTTGTAATTTTTGATATAATGTTTTTGTCTGTTAGTATCAATTAATTTGTAGTTATTCCTATCCTCTAGTGTTTCTAGAATTTTTGTTTTATAGTATGTTCTGTCCATGATCACTATGGCGCTGCCTTTATCTGCTTCTTTTATAATTATGTTATTATTTTTTCGGATGTTCTCTAAGGCTAGTCTTTGTCTGTATGTGAGGTTGTCGAATGGTTTGGATTTTTCCTCTAGGTTGAGGTTCCAGAGTTTTTCGAAAAGCATATTTAGCTCACTGGTATTGCTATTTTTGTTTGGGAATAAATTAGATTTGTTTTTTACTAGTGACTCATCTGTAATATTTTTGTTATCATTAAACATTTCTATTAGTCTTAGTTTGCGTTCAAATTCCTTAAGGTCTTTTTTTAGGTCTGCTATATTGCTTTTTGGAGCAGGGCAGAATTTTAGGCCCAATTTCAGTAGGTTGATTTCGTCATTTGTAAATGTGTATGTGGATAGGTTTATTACTTTGGGTTTTGTGTCATCTAAATTGTTTTTTTGTTCGGACTGGGGCTTCTAAAAAATAATGATTGTTTCTTTTAATATATCTTGGGTTTTCTAAAAGATATTCTCTCCCTGTACATTTTGAGTTTTCTTGCCAGTGAGAATTTTTTTGGGGGAAACAACAACCCCAATTTCCCCATCCTTCATCTTTTCCTCTATCACTCCTATTTGCTCTCGCTCCAACTCTCTGTAACCTCTTGCGTGCTAGTGGCTTCCCGCCTTGCATGTGGTGAAACGCTTAAAAAATGGTAGCGACAACTTTGGCAAACAATTGTCCTTCTGTAAGCAGCGTTTTGAATCGCTTACCATGCCAATTTTGGCATAGCACTCTCTTCTGAAGCTGTGGCAGGTGAAGATAGAATATAAAATGGTGGTCTGACTTTGCTCCCTATGCTTTGTTCGTTCTCTTATCGCCTACAGTTGGTTTCGCTTCCCGCCCCGCGACTCCTCCTAGAACACTATGGCGCCAGTCGCTGCAATTGTCTGGAAGATGTTCCCAGCTACCTAATTCAATGCATGTACATTTTAGATCCTTCTTGCAAACTTCCTGGAAACGTAGTGTAGGGCGGCCAAACCGACGGTGTACGGTAGCCAACATATCGAGCAAGATGTCTTTTGCCATACGGCCTTCATTCATTCGACATACGTGCCATATAGGAAGATCGATAGTAACAGTTCAGTACGTTTTTGTTTCTTTCTAACGAGATTTTTCTGTTTCTCAGTATTTTGTTTAGTTGTCCTTTGAAGGAAATATTGACTGATCAGCGAGTGTTACTCGAATTAGGCTTTTGCTAATTCCCTGTCCATCGGACCGGGATCAAAGTGTAATACCTAACTTCAGGCGGACAAACAACATTTTGTCTCTCAATCGTGTTTCTGTCTGAACACAACAAATACATGAGGGATACCTGGTCCCGTAGATTCCAACCAAGCAGCAGCATCTCCCTCATTGGACCAAATAGAGATGCTCGGGAGAATATTGATATGATACAAGCGCGAAATTGGTTACGGGGGTCGGGCAATTTGGGGGTCTAGCCCAGATACACGCATTGGGCTTCTCACTTTAAACCTGCCTTATGCCATATACCGTCACCGTGTGCGGGAGACGACTAAATACAAAGTGTAGTATCTGTTCTTCTCATATCTAATGGTAATGATCTTATTAGTTGTTTCCTTATATGGAAACATTTGGCATTCATTGACCGAGCAGGCAGTGCCAGTCTCGGTTGAAACCTATAAAACTTTCTCTTAAAATATTACTTTTAGGAAAATAGGATTCTCAAGTACAGTAGCTGTTATCACTATTTCCAGGACTGATGAGAGTTTCCTTCTTAACTTTTTGTTTAGAGTATTGTGGCATCTCAACAAGTTAATTATGACATTATTTTCTTTTTGTTATGGACCAGGTTCCTTGTGCCACGGTGATGGTCCAAGGTAGAACCAATGAAGAATAACTCGAACACAGGTATGGAATAACACAGATATATTACAAACAGAATATGTACAAAAGAAGTAGAAGTGTTAGTAATAACAATCAGGTTAGGTTAGAGAGAACTATGTTGTCTCGACCAGTATCACTATTCCAATGTCTTACAGTAATCGTCTGACGCGACTCTGTCTCTGAATGACTGACACGATCTTCAGCAACACGCCCACGTGTGTCGAATATGGCACAAGGCCGATTTAATGTGGACTCACCGAGCCATTAGGCTCGGCCAAAAATTGCCCGTAGAACCCGTATTAACGGGATCGGGTTGGTCAACCTCCCCGAACGAGGCTCTGCCCTTCGGCGGAGCCTCGTCCGGGTTCCTCTCTGCCCAGAGGCAGAGAGTTCGACCGTCTAGCCGAGTCGTCCAAAAGGACTGACGATGTTCATTAACACGCCCACGTGTGTCAAATGTAGCACAAGGCCGGTTTAATGTGGGCTTTCCGAGCCCGTAGGCTCGGGCAAAAGTTGCCTGTAGAACCCGTATAAACGGGATCGGGTTGGTCAACCTCCCCGAACGAGGCTCTGCCCTTCGGCGGAGCCTCGTCCGGGTTCCTCCCTGACCAGAGGCAGAGAGTTCACCTCTACCTCAGAGGCAGAGAGTTCGACCGTCTAGCCGAGTCGTCCAAAAGGACTGACTGACTGACACTCCTGCTTCCTCTTGAGGCGCAGTATTGATGGTGTATGGGATAGTCCATTATTATTATGGGTAATTTCCCATTACAGTTTTCAAGTTAATGCGATTTCCGTTTCAGTTATGCTGTTTCTCTTATTTTACGAATGTTTTTTGTGTGATTATGTAGCGCCAGTCCACAAGGTTCGAAGAAGGATAGATTTTGCTGAGATCTTTCAGAAATTCAAATTAAATACAATGTTAATATATTTTAAAATAAGTCGTAAATTATATATGTTTGTAATGCTCGCATGTAAAACGACAATAACGTTTGGCAGGTAGTGTCTTCAAATTGTTAAATCGGGAATGTCTTTTCCTCTCAGCTATTTAATTTACAAAATGGTTTTTTCATTTCTTTCTTAATGAGATATTATTGTCTGTGTTTTTCCCTGTCTCCTAGGCGTCTCTACTGAATTGTCGCTAGCGGTGCACAGCTCGTTTGAACTATGTGAATTTGTGTGCCAAATCTAATCGTTTGTTTTTCGTCGTATTACTTGAAGCAAAAATCTGAAAGGAAAGAGATCTACCGTATGAAGATTGAATGAGTTGTTTCTCTTTTACGGTTTATCAACACTCTATGGGTTGTTAAAAGCCGAAACTCGTCCTGGGTATGACGATAAACTACATCCGCGTCCTGGGTAAGACGATAAACTACGTCCAGCAGCAAGGCCGCTGATCAGGAGATTTTGAGGAGCGTGGAACCACCTCTTAATTGCTGATGTTCCTAGGTCCACCCTGACCCGGGGTGGTAGAACCTGTTAGGGTCCCAGCTATGGGCAAATAGTTAACTCCTAAACTGGAGTAAAAAGGTACCACAGGTTGGAATCATTTCTAAAGGCTGATAGCACCAAGAAATTACCTCCTTTATACATACGCACAACGACTGAATCAACCCATGGTATGGTAGCCAACCACTTTTCAACAGTCCACAAGTCGGGATCGTCTTTTGAATACAATAGGATCAAGAAGTTATCGCGCTGTCAAATCGACTCTCGTGAAATTCTCGCAACTCATCTTACGTGATTATATATTTTTTAAAATGCCCGTCCCTAACAAATATAGTATTTAAATGGAACTACAATGTACATTTTATTTTTTACCACCAGCGAAGCGACTAATACAAAACTAGTATTTTATAAAATGGAGACATTTTTTTATAAATAAAATATTATAAAAAAAGTAAATTCAACAGTAAATATAGAAAGTTTTATTAAATGTCAAATTTAATTTAATTTCCTATAGATTTAAAAAATGCAATCATGGAGAACAATTTTTTTTCTGTCTGTTGCTTTTTGTAAGTGAAATATCTGGGAAAAGAATGAGTAGAAATTCTTTTAGTTTTTCGTGTTGAAAAAAACAATTTTTATTAAATTTTTTATCCATTTTTATAATACATTTCATGAAATAAAATAAAATTTTATATGTATTTTATATTTTCTTGACTAGTAACTTGGTTGGAATTTACGATATATCAACTCGTGATATGGCGGTTATAGAATATCATAAACTATTTTTTTATTATACTTGAGGATATAGCTATACAATGCTTGGGTTTTACCCGAGGTTATCAGTACATATTAATCGGACTTAGTCTTGACTCTCCAGGGACATTTTGGTCGGGTTTAGACATGACTTTCTAGGTATACAGTGCTGTTCGATAAAAGTGACTCACCTGAACTTTTTTTTGCTAAATGTCCTCTTCTCCGATGAAACGAAAGTTGAGCTAAATTCAAAGGATAAGCGATCTAAAATCCGAAGAAGAAGCTTTGAAAGCTCTTTGAATTTTGCAGTAAGTACTGTCAAGCATACGTTCAGTATAATGTTCTGGGGATGCTTTTCTTTTCATGGAACTGGTTTCTTAAAACCTATTGAAAAGACCCTCAGGAGCGAGCAGTACAGGAGAATTTTAGAGTCTTGTCTGCTCCCTTCTGCTGAAAGGATGCAAATCGATCCCATCAAGCTCATTTTTATGCAGGATAATGCTCCCTGTCACAAATCAAAATTGATGAAGGAATACTTTGATGAGAAGCAGATGAGTGTTATGACATAGCCGCCCCAATCTTCTGACCTCAACCCCATAGAAAACTTATGGAGCATTATAAAGTACAGGCTCTCGAGGAAACAGTTAAGCAACAAAGAGGATTTGATTGTGAATTTCATATCCGAATGGAATTCAATGCTTGGAGATGAGATTTGCCCGAACGTAATCAAGTCAATGCCAAAAAGGGTTGAAAAGGTTATTCAAAATAAAGGAGGACCCATAGATTATTACCTATTATAAATAAATTATACCTCTATTATTCTTTATTTAAAGCTGTTCGGTTATGTTTCTATTGATTGCTAGTTGCAGGAAATAAGTGAGTCACTTTTTTTGCACAGTGTTTTTTCCCTAAATCTCATTTATATCTAAAATTATAATTATCAATAGAATACCTTCGGGTGAGTAAACTTTTTTTACTAGGTGGTCGAGAAGGGGTATTTATATTAGTAAAATTAAAAATTAGTTTTACCCCAAAAACAATAGGCGATAAATATTTTAAGCAAAAAGAATCAGGTGAGTCACTTTTCTCGGACAGCACTGTATATATTTCGGGTATATACATAAATCTATTTGCATAGATTTATTAGTCAAATTTAGATTTAAGTCTATCGTTAGATATTGCTCTGGATTATACTTGAGATTATAGGTACATATTTGTCTGGTTTAGATTTAAATTAATAGATAAGTATTGGTTTGGTTTAGACTTGAATCGATAAGTAAACATTCGTCTAGTACTGGCCTGAAACTATATTTGATTTTGTTTAAACCTGCAATATACGCAAAATCTGATTGATACTTGATCGTATTGGTAAATATTGGTCGGGTATAGCCTTCCATCGAGGCCGCTAGCACCAAGAAGTTATCTCCTTATCACATAGAATATTTTACTCCCAAGATCAACCCGTTGTATGGTTGCCAAGCACATTACCACATATTGGAATCGTCTCCAAAGGCTGATAGTATCAAAAAACATCTCCCTATCAAATCGACAATTATAATATTGTTCGGATGTAACTTTATATTATCGGTAGCCATTGGATGGGATATCTATCTATCTATATTTATAATTAAGTAATTCATTGAATCTGAAAGAAACCTCAACAGAATGCAGAAAGCACTGGACGGCCGTTTCGTCCTATATTTGGGACTCATCAGCAGGACGCATCCACTACCGAGAATTGAAACTCGGAAAGTTAGGTTGTCAAGCAAACATCATACCAACTGTTCGAACGGGCCTCGGTGACGAAGAGATAGCAAATCAGACCCAATAAAGCGCCACTCGCTCACATATTCCGTGGTGGAACTCAACTGAAGTTCTCTGTAACCATAGGACTGTGCCCCCGGGAGCCACGACTACTATCACCAAGCCGCTCAAACTCCACCACGAAATATGTGAGCGAGCGGCGCTATATTGAATCTGATTTGCTATCTCTTCGTCACCGAGTCCCGTTGGAACATTTGGAATGGTGTTTGCTTGACAACCTAACTGTCAGGGTTTCAATTCTCGGTAATGGATGTGCACGGGATATGGTGTATTAGAATCATTCGAAAGGAAAAAATACAGCCCGAAGATGAATGCATGAAGCATTTGAAAGTACTAGCTGAATTAAAAAATACACCATATCCATTTTATACATAAGGATCTCATCATTCAGTGGATTATTAGTAGTATAATGCTTATAATTATGTCTACTAGCGAAGGGATTTCGCCAATAATTGCATTAATATATTGCTAATTGATTCAATGTATGATTAACTCTTTATGATATATATATATTTGCATATGTATATGCACTCACACACACACACACACACACACACACACACATACACATACATACATATATATATAATTTTATTTAATTAAAATTAAAAAGCAGACAACATTAAGAGACCATTGATAATATTTTAACTCTCCAGGAAAGTTGTTTTTTCTTGGTTCTTCATATCACATTTCCAAGCATAAAAAATGGTTTTATATGTACATATTAATACTATACAAACTTTTGAGGGATAGTTTTAAGTTGATGTAAGGTGTGAGAGAGAGTGGAAGGAGGAGGACGACAGATATGGTCGAAAATAGAGAAGGAAGGGAGAGGTAGAAATAATTTTTAATCTATTTTTATTAAGATACTTAAGAGTAAGGGAGGTGAGTAAAGACCAGACGTTGACCTTTATAATAAGTCATCTCACAGGAAAAGAGGCAAAAAGAAAAAAGAAAAGATATAAGAAAGCAAATGGGGAAGCAATGGTAGGGGGGGAATTGAGGAAAGAAAAAAAGAAAAAAATAAATGAACATATATAGCCATATTGAAGTTAATTTCAAAAATACAGATTAATACAATTTACAGTTAACGCTTGACAGCATTTTAAAGAATACTGACATATATATATATTTTTTTTTATCATCCACAGACAGACTGTTTAGCTGTTTCACAGCTCATCAGTGTGACTAGACGTCTGGTTGCCTCTAGCTAGGATCGAAACCCGACTGAATTTCCGTCAGTCAGAACTTCTCCCACTAAGCCGTCAGCGCACGGGATGAAGGTGAATTTTAGCGTGTTTATTTGTAGATTTTGATAAACACACAGTGACTGACAGTGACTCAATTCTGCCGAAGAGTCGTGCAATATTATCTTAAATAGTCACTGTTTACAAATTCACACCTCAAACCAGAGAGCTCAACGGAAATTAATTTTTCAGGAGCCAATATTTTTGTCATCCACAGACAGACTGTTTCGCTGTTTCGCAGCTCATCAGTGTGGCTAGACGTCCGGTTGCCTCTAGCGAGGATCGAAACCCGACTGAATTTGCGTCAGTCGGAACTTCTGTATATATATATATATATATTTAAATATATTAGCGACGGTACAGAAGCGTATCAAGGAATAAAAAAAAATTTTTTTATTAACGGCCATGTTAGATTTAAAATAAAATACCAGTTATAATTACAGTAATACCACACAAGATGCTAGAGACCCAGCACAGCAAGCCCAAGCAAACAGTCCCTTTGTTTGCAAAGAGACGGTCGCCTGGACCTGATGTACAAAGTCTCCAACACCCTGAGATGGAATACTGAGTGTGCCCTGGCCAAAACGGAAAACCAGGTCACACTAAAATCCAACGCGCAAGTAGGATTGTTTATTAGATGATCCGCAATCGACGACCCATACGTATTTCGAATGGAATCGCCCAACGAAAAATTATTATTTAATATTTTCGTAGGTACGTGTTGTTTTATTCTAGCGTCCAAGCGCTGCGTCGTTCTACCTATGTAGTCGCATCCACAACCACATTTGAAACGATAAACAACTGAACCAACATGGTGGGGGGGGGGGTAGAACATCTTTACACACAGATGAAAGGACAGACCTAGTTTGAAAAACAACACGGACGTTTGCTGCAAAATAACATTCACGTGAACTACATGATTATAATTATCATAAGTGTAATTATATACACTTGTATTTATCTTTCTCTTCCCTGCCCATTCATTCATGTCATCCATAACAGATATTTTCCTCATAATTTCTATTCCCCGTTAAACAGTTCTGATGAGAGGGGACGAAACCGGTTAACTGGTGTTTTATTTTAAATCTAACATGGCCGTTCATAAAAAAATTTGTTTTTTATGCCTTGATATATATATATATATATATATATATATATATATATATATATATATATATATATATATTGTTCTGTAGTGTATGTATATTCTGGAATCTCCCGACGTTTATCGATGTATGAGGGTTAAGCAACTCAGTTCCTAGGAACCGACATCGAGACATCTGCACATATAATTTGATTATAGCGATGACGGATTTGTGCAGAGCCAACCACACTTTTTTTTGAAGGTTCAAATAATGAAACCTAGTGCACTACTTGCCACAAGGTCCCCAGACGACCCTCCGCTGGTTTTGAATTTAGAGTTGTCCTTTTCCTAGACCAGTTGCTATCCAACGCTATAGGACTCAGTCTGTCCTGCTATTTACCCATAGCTGTGGGTGAGAAGAAGCGGATTTATACCTTTCACAAGAACGTTAACACATAAATGAATGTAATGGATTTCTCAGTCCGAGTCGCTATCCATTAGACCATCCCGCGCCTCCTCTCGCACACGCACACACACACACACACACACACACACACACACACACACACACACACACACACACACACACACACATATATATATATATATATATATATATATATATATATATATATATATCACATATAGTAAGACTAAACGCTAAAACTTAAAATATACTAAATCTTAAAATAGGAAATAAACTGAGTGCTCAGTGCCTCATGATTATTATTACACGAACTAGGTAGCGAATATATATATATATATATATATATATATATATATATATATATATTCGCTACCTAGCTCTTGAAAATACATTTCAATTGAGCACTGTTGAGTGATAAGCTAATTCTATAAACAACAGCCACCTGCACTAATGCAAAGCTCTTCAGTAAAATTAATGAAGCACTTTAGTTGATTGCCATTTGTTTACATTTGTAAAAGCAATACGCTAGATTTAGTTGTGTAACTTACCGAGTGAAGATAGCTCTGGCTGACACCAAATTAGTTGTGTTTCAATCCGGGCTTGAGGCATTCGGAAGTCTAGTCGCACTGAGGAGCTGTGCTACAGCGAAACAGTACTGTCTGTGAATGACATAATATATATATATATATATATATATATATATATATATATATGAGGAGGCATATATATATATATATATATATATATATATATATGAGGAGGCATATATATATATATATATATATATATATATATATATATATGAGGAGGCATATATATATATATATATATATATATATATATATATATATATATATATATATATATATATAAGCATGTCAGAAAATCCGTAGCGTAATGATAAAAAACGTATTTATTCCAGAGAAAAGTAATTACTAATGTATTTAAATCATTGATGAATACTTAACATTTATTTTCATAGATTATGCAGGGGAAATTTCCGATCAAATATCGAGCTTTATTGTCCCCCTCTCATATATTATCAATTATATTTACGCAGCAAACCTTTCTTTATACATGTTTTTTAAAGGCAGATTTACCTTCATTTCCACGCCTGTCACCGGGACATTTTCACAATAAGTTCTCTTTTTTGAAGGTTTGTTCATGAATTATATTTTCGAAGAGTCGTTTATAAGTTATTCCCTGGAATTTCTTCTTTTTTTTTTTTTGAACAATTGTTTAAAAAATCTCTTCTTGAAGACATCAAGACTTCTGCTTATCGTTAGTATTGTCCTTTGGCAAATGATGACTGTTTCTTTATAGAAAGCATTAAATGGATTCTCTGATTTGAGAAAATCTTGTGTTAAGATATAAAAAAAAAGCAACATTAAGAAACTTAATGCAATGTGGATCGTAAAGATGGTCAAATGTCAAAAGTCTATTTCACATCAAAGTCGTGGCTGACATTCGTTAAGTTACTCAATGGAAGCTTTTGAAAATGGATAGAATTCGATTAATCAATACAAAGTCAAGTGTAGAAGCCAATTACCCAAGCAACTCTGATTTTCTTTTTTCATTTCAAAGACTAATTAAAGATGGAGGTAATTACTTTTGCCTTTTGTGCCTCTTAATTGGCTTACACTACTCAAGTTTCGTTCCTTGTAGACCGACAATTCAATCCTTGAGGGTGACAGTGTGGGAGGAGGTCGGCTTGAAAAGATAGAAATGCCGCTGCGAGCGTAAGAATACAGAGGTGTACTAGTTTAAAGATATCCCTAGAATGTTGTTGGCTGTTTATTTTTATTTTTAAAAAATTACGAGATTATATAATCCGCTTCTGGGGAAAAATAAGTTTATATACATAATTTCCGAAGATGACCAGATCAGAAAGAAGATTGTATGTTTTCAATTAAAGGCTGTTATGCCCTACGAAATGTCAGCTAAACTCCGATGAATCTTTCTACGTCCGTCTCCTCATTGCGAGTCCCTTAGTTGTAAAAGAAAGGGAATTGTCTAGGTGTCTGGGTCCCACCCCCTTAGGAATGATGCTTCCGACACGATGGGAAGTTCTAATGTCTTCTTTCCTGGATAGACTTCAGGGGTTTCTCTCGGGGTTGTATCGATATAATTTCTCACCAGTCCATAATTATCTGTCTCCTTATGATGTTTGCCGGGTCTAAACGTTTTTTTTTTCTGGGCTAACGTTCAACGCGTGATAGATAGGGATCCGAACGGATTAACTCTTAAGGAGGGTATCCTATCAACAGGTGCATAATATCGGGACGACTGTATTGCTATTTGGTGAATTGGATCGGGACACTAGGCTTCGGTGGATCGTCTCAATGCCACGATTAAGGGCACAATTACGGCTTTAATTTCATCCAGGGAGCTTTTTACGTGAACCACTTGGTGCGTTACTGTTTCACTACCTACGTTCTTCATCTCACCTACCAAAGTATAACCAGAACTGTCATTCACAGTTAAGTCAAACTGAGATCATCCATACAGAAATTTAGGCACCTCGAGGCGGTGCAATGATTAAAAAGCTTCTCTCGCTAGACGAATTACGATTGAGTAGTGAGTTCGATCCTCACTGGGTGTCCCATACTTTCGGCCTTGAGCCACATCTAAGCTACGCCTGGAAAATCACTAAAGGAACCATGGCGTGGTGTAATGGTTAGCAAGCTTGTGTCGCTAGATCAGTTACGACTGAAGAAGTGAGTTCGATTCTCACTGGGTGACCCATACTTTCGGCCTTCTGCTACATCTAAGTTACGCTTGGAAAATCCCTATAGGCACCTTGGCGTGGTGTAATGCTTAGAAAGCTTGTATCGCTAGATCATTTACGACTGACAAGTGAGTTCGATCCTCACTAGGTGCTCCATATTTTAGGCCTTGCGTCGCATCTAAGATACGCTTAGAAAGTCAGTTGGCACCTTGTCGTGGTGTAATGGTTAGCACGCTTGTCTCTCTAGATAGATCATTTACGACTGAAACGTGAGTTCGATCCTCACTAGGTGCCTCAAACTTTCGGCCTAGTGCCAAATCTAAGCTACGCCTAGAAAATAATCATCCATACAAAAGCTAGCCCCATAGGGTCAACCAATATCTATACTCAATATCCTCATAAAATGCCCCACTTGTTCCCACTCCTTTACAATAACTCAGTAACGCTATGCCTTGTTTTTTTCTTTCTTGGGCCTTGTATAAGTAGGAGAGGTCGGTTTTGTGTACCTGATATTGCACTTATTTTCGAAGTTGGAGGTTGAAATAATAAATAACGACGTCAATTTTTTAAAAAATCGTTACCCTTTTTTGAGAAAACGATTTTAATGATTAAATTTAAGTTCAAAATCGTAGCGTTGCAATTCCATTCCGGTAACCAGTGAGAGCCTTACAGCACGGTCTTATAAAATTTATAATCTACTGAAGCTTTACAAATTGTATATGGACAAGATGCATGACATAAACACATTATTACTAAATCATGTCGCCATAACAAAGACCTTCATTTTACTTCAAAGGGAAATTATGCTGAACAATTGAGCGATATTATTATGTAATTTATTATACAGTGCAATAGTTTTAGTGCGAATTTCAATAAAAAGGCAAATTTAAATCAGTTTGTCTTATAATAATATTATGGTGTTATATACACTTTTATCTATTTTTTTTATTTTATTAATTATGATCTAACAAATGATCTAAGAAATTTTATTCATGGAGTAGACATTTTTGTAATCTTTTATAAATTTTATACTTATCGAATACAATAAAAAATGCATATTTTGCTTGTGTCGTTCATAATTAGAATTCTGGTTTGAATATATTTTCCCTTCAATCTATCTAAAAAAATACATGTAAACTTTTTAGAGTTATTCTTGAAATAATAACAATTTGAAGTAATTTTGTAAGCAGAAACCTGCAAAAATTTACATTTTTTTCCAGACGATATTTAAATCTACAAACTCAGATATTGAGAAAAGCTATGAAGCTAATTCATGGTCGGAATTCCATTCACATTAAATTCCAGATTGTACAACGAGTGAAAAAAAGTGATCAGTCCACTTGCCCTATTTTAACCGGTGAAGAAAAATTAAAAAAACCGAAATATAAATTGGTACTCCTTTCAGTCTTTTTCTGTTTACAAACACACCTTAAAAAAACAATGTTTAGATCGGCAAGAGAACAACAAGGTGTGAACCCTGAACTGAAAACATCAAAATCAGTCAGGTAGAGAGACGGAATTATCTGGATAGTGTCGAGAGAATCCATCATAAAGATAAATGAAATATTAAGTTGATTTTTGAGATATTAATAGTTTAGTGATACACGTCTTACTAATTAACTCCAGGCTAGGGGAGTGCAGATGGATTATACTTTTCCCACGGGTTTTTGCGCGCATGTTAATATAACGGGCCCAACGGGAATTAGAACGCGGATCTCCGATTAAAATCCCAAGTCATTATCCATTACACCACCCGCACATCCAAACTTAAAGCACCTAGTATTCCAAATCGGTCACCCATCTATGTAATGAGCAGGCTCGATTTTGCTTAACTTCTGTGATCTTACGGGAATCAATGTTTCGTCATGATGTGGCTGCAAGCCGAAGTATTAAAAAACAGAAAAATTTTCATTAGAAACATAGACAAGCATACAGAACCAAGATCTCCAAGTAATCCTCCTATATGACAATGGATGTAAGACGATTTTCTCAGATGAAGCGATTTGACTGGTTAAGGTTGGTTTGGTTTGTTTTACGGCATATCAGCCTCAATGTGTTAAATAACACATTGAGGCTGATACTGCCAGCAACAAAAATCTTGTCGGGACGAAATAATACCAAGATTTTTGTTGCTGTTTTTTTTTTAATTCAAAAATGATTTATTACTAATTTTTTTCCTTCAAAAATCTATTGCTGTTAAGAATCTTTTACAAAAATGTATTGTTGATATTAAAACCTATTTTTACATAATTCTGACCCCAGTTTGGGGGTTAACTATTTGCCCATAGTCAAGGTGGACCTGGGAAAAACAGGAATTAAGAGTTGATTCCACACTCCTCAAAACCTCCCGATCAGACGTATTGGATGTAGTTTATCGTCTTACCCAGGACGCGGATGTAGTTTATTGTCATACCTAGGAAGCGGATATAGTTTATCGTCATACCTAGGAAGCGGATGTAGTTTATCGTCTTATCCAGGCCGCGGATGTATTTTATCGTCATTCGTAGGGAGCGGATGTAGTTTATCGTCTTACCCAGGACGCGGATGTAGATTGTCGTCTTACCCAGGACCCGGATGTAGGTTATTGTTATACCTAGGAAGCGGATATAGTTTATCGTCTTACTCAGGACGTGGATGTAGTTTATCGTCTTACGCAGAACGCGGATGTAGTTTATCTTCTTACTCAGGACGCGGATGTAGTTTATCGTCGTACTCAGGACGCAGATGTAGTTTATCGTCTTACCCAGGACGTGGATGTAGTTTATCATCTTACCCACGACCCGGATGTAGTTTATCGTCTTACTCAGGACGTGGATGTAGTTTATCGTCTTACCCAGGACGTGGATGGAGTTTATCTTCTTACTCAGTACGCGGATTTAGTTCATCGTCTTACTCAGGTCGCGGATGTAGTTTATCATCTTACTCAGTACGCGGATTTAGTTTATCGTCTTAATCAGGACGTGGATGTAGTTTATCGTCTTACTCAGGAGGTGGATGTAGTTTAACGTCTTACCCAGAACGTGGATGTAGTTTATCATCTTACTCAGTACGCGGATTTAGTTTATCGTCTTACTCATGACGTGTATGTAGTCTCTCGTCTTACTCAGGACGTGGATGTAGTTTATCGTCTTACCCAGAACGTGGATGTAGTTTATCTTCTTACTCAGTACGCGGATTTAGTTTATCGTCTTACTCAGGACATGGATGCAGTCTATCGTCTTACTCAGGACGTGGATGTAGTTTATCGTCTTACCCAGAACGTGGATGTAGTTTACCTTCTTACTCAGTACGCGGATTTAGTTTATCGTCTTACTCAGGACGTGGATGTAGTCTATCGTCTTACTCAGGACGTGGATATAGTTTATCGTCTTACCCAGAACGTGGATGTAATTTATCTTCTTACCCAGGACGCGGATGTAGTTAATCGTCTTACTCAGGACGCGGCTGTAGTTTATCGTCTTACCCAGGACTCGGATGTAGTTTATTGTTATACCTAGGAAGCGGATGTAGTTTATCGTCTTACCCAGGACGCAGATGTAGTTTATCGTATTATACAGGACGCGGATGTAGTTTATCATCTTACCCAGGACGCGGATGTAGTTTATCGTCTTACTCAGGACGTGGATGTAGTTTATCATCTTACTCAGTACGCGTATTTAGTTTATCGTCTTACCCAGGATGCGGATGTATTTTATTGTTATACCTAGAAACGGATGTAGTTTATCGTCTTACTCAGGAAGCGGATGTAGTCTATCGTCTTACTCAGGACGCGGATGTAGTTTATCATCTTACCCAGGACGTGGATGTAGTTTATCATCTTACCCAGGACGCGGATGTAGTTTATCGTCTTACTCAGGACGCGGCTGTAGTTTATCGTCTTACCCAGGACTCGGATGTAGTTTATTGTTATACCTAGGAAGCGGATGTAGTTTATCGTCTTACCCAGGACGCGGATGTAGTTTATCGTATTATACAGGACGCGGATGTAGTTTATCATCTTACCCAGGACGCGGATGTAGTTTATCGTCTTACTCAGGACGCGGATGTAGTTTATCATCTTACCCAGGACGTGGATGTAGTTTATCATCTTACCCAGGACGCGGATGTAGTTTATCGTCTTACTCAGGACGCGGCTGTAGTTTATCGTCTTACCCAGGACTCGGATGTAGTTTATTGTTATACCTAGGAAGCGGATGTAGTTTATCGTCTTACCCTGGACGCCGATGTAGTTTATCATCTTACCCAGGACGTTGATGTATTTTGTCATATTCTTCAGGACGTGGATGTAGTTTATCGTCTTACCCGGGACGTAGGTGAAGTCTATCGTCTTACCCAGGCCGCGTATGTAGTTTATCGTTATACCTAAGATGCGGAGATTTGTGATGCGCTTTTACAGAAGCATGCTGAAAATGCCATGGAGGAAACATATGATCAACTCCTTCATATTACGAAAAGTAAGTAATTAAGGGACACCTGCAGTCAATAAGAGACCTTGTTGTAATTTCGAGAAAAGAAGTGAGGAAGGAGTTATAGAGAAATTTCGCACTCAGAGGACAGAGTGAAACAACGAGTAACTTATCAAACGAGCTTATATGAGTGGATGACAATACAGGGACTGGGTGTGATAGTAAGGGGACAAACATTACTCAGAGCAACAGGATAGAGAATATTGTAGAGAGACATGATTGTCAACGTTCTGAAGAAGCAGATCTCATAAAACAACACTATATATTGATGAAAAAAACAATTGCAAGAACATGAATATCTGTTTGGAAGTTGTGGTGTCGGGGGGAGTAAAACGACAGGCCGAGGTTACCTTGGGGCTACAGACAGTAATTGTTTTTGTGATACTGGCGAAAGTAATAATATGATTGGTGATATTGAAGAACTAGGCGATATTTGAGGCAAACAATATGAAATGGCCGAGTAATAAAATAAAAACTTATGTCAAATAGGAAAGTTTTTTTCTGTTAAGCAGGAAATGGTTGAAAATTGAAAGTTGAGAGGAAATATTCATTTCGATATAAAATGAAATTGTAATCACAATTTTAATAGAGTAGTGAATATATATATATATATATAAAGAAAGAAAGAACAGTAAGATATATAATCCGATGTTCTTGTTATTTTTATTTTTTATTTTTACAAAACAGTGCTCAATGTAAATTTACAGAGCATAAATTTTATAAATTGACTGATTTAAAATATGGTTTTGTCGCTACACAGTAATAACCTAGTTTCAGAAATGGAAGTTAAAAACTTCAAATTTAATTTTATAATTAAATTAAAAGCATTAGGTCCGTTTCATCTTTAAGCGAAAACTGGAATAACTTACTTTTAAATTTACTGAGTTTTAAACGCACATATAAATTCCTAATTTCTTGTTTCCAAGGAGACAGAGAAATCCAATCATTCTGACAGGGGCGGCAGCGTGTTCATTTTTATTAACTATTGTTGTATCATTTATGAGTTACGTTCGAAAAAGAGGTTAAGTTTAGGGAGGGTAGGGGTGTATTTTTCAACGAATTCTGACATCCGTTAAATGCATGTCGTCTGTTATTTTTTATTAACGGCCAAAAGTTTTTCGGCATTTTTTCTTGTATACTTAGAGATTCTTTTCAGTTCTGTTTGCGTTAGAATACGTTTTATTAAACTACAATATTAAAATATTTTAAAACTTAATTACTAATAGACTATATTTCTTTTTAAAACAAGTAAATGTAATAGAATAACTTACATTATTTAAAATTATTTTTTCATATCAAATATAAGTATGTATATTACTAGCTCCGATTTTTAAATTTTATTTTTAAATATTATTTAAGGAAATTTTTTGACAATGACGGCTAAAAATAGGTATTTCATTTCTCTGATTCTGTAAAATTTCATTTTTTATAAACTTAGTAATATATAGTTTCTCATGTATGCACAAAGGACATGGATCATTTAATGACCTACATAGTCTAGCTTTTCTTATTAATTTCCATTTTACAGTAGGTGTTTTATTGGATTATTTCAAGTGCCAGAATATATATATATATATATATATATATATATATATATATATATATATATATATACACTACTCTACCGTGATTGTATGTATGCATATATATATATCGGCCTAATGATCGCGTCTAGCATGAAACGGCCTGTTGCCTCTGGGTGTTGCCATCAATATTCACTTTTATATTTATATTTACATTCATTCTATCTCTGATACTGAGCACTTTATCCCATATCTATATAGCACACCTTAAAACTATATTTCTTCATATATATATATATATATATATATATATATATATATATATATATATATATATATATATATGTAAAATGACGGTATAGTAGAAGATAGCGGTTCGGAATCGGAGAGTGGAGTTCGAATTCCAGTCGAATCCATTACATTTCCTTACGAGCTAATACCCTTGGGAATGGTATTAATCCTCTTCTTCTTAAATAACAGGAAAGGCTGAGGTCTATAGCCTTGGAAACTGGGCTAGGAGAAGGACAACTCTGAATTTAAAACCTGCGGAGGGTCGCTTGCACGTAGTGAACCAGGTCTCTGTATTCGGCCCTTCAAAAAAAAGGTGTCTTTGGTTCTACTCAGAGCTTTCACCACTATAATCAAATCATATGTGCTGGGGTCTGGGCTTTCGCTTCTTAGGAAATGAGCTGCTTGACCCTCATACGTCGAATACGACGGGAGAGTCCACTGTATATATATATATATATATATATATATATATATATATATATATATATATATATATATATATATATAAAAGAACAGTAAGATATAAAATCCGGTGTTTTTATAGATATTTTTATTTTTACACAATAGTGCTCAATGTAAATTTACAGAGCATTAATATTATAAATTAATAGATTTAAAACATGGGTTTTTCGCTACATAGTGATAACCATGTTTCAAAAATGGAAGCTAAAGCCTTATTCGCTTGACGAGGAAATGGAGCTAATGTCTTTAGTTTAATAACAAAATTAAATTCGAAGGCTTTAGCTTCCATTTTTGAAACATGGTTATCACTGTGTAGCGAAAAACCCATATTTTAAATCAATTAATATATATATATATATATATATATATATATATATATATATATATATATATATATATATATATATATATATAGGCTGAGCCAAAACTAGCGCACAATAGTGGTTAATGCATAGATCGAAAAGGTCTAGTTGAGTGGTCTCTAGTGTTACTAGACGTCACACCCTTGAATTCTTTTTTCTGGGACATTTTAAATCGTTTGTTTATCAGGAAACCAAGAAATTCGACGTGACCAAGAAATACTGTCGAAATGAAAGAAAGAATTAAATATGAATGCAGTAAAATGACAGAGAAAATCTCCGATGTGTTGACGAGTTATACAGGCACAGAAATGAAATGGTTTTTGAAAAAGCAGGAAGACATTTCTTCTTTTTGCGTTTAAATGCAAAAATGTCAGCCATTGACTTTAAACGCAAAAAAGAAAAATCAGTGATGCATTGCTACACATAGTTTTGGCTTTACTACTTGCAACCCAGATGATGATCTCAGAAAGAGACAGAAAGTACTTGGGAAAATTAAAGAGATTTTCACTGTTACAGTGCATTTCTTGCATGATTTGATTGTAATACATGGGAAAATATCCGTGAATATGAACGGATCATGCTAAAAATAAGCAGATATAATGTTTGTAATTTATTATATATATATATATATATATATATATATATATATATATATATATAACCGCGCTCCTCCCCCTGGTTCACAGCTGCTTGCTCAGCCGCCATTGCCCATAGGAACCACTTCTTCCACCGTTTTCGTAGTGACATGTCCGACTTCAACAGACGTCTATTTACCTCTGCACGCAATGAGTGTAAGCGTACCCTCGACAATGCCAAGGCACTATTTGCAGCTCGGATGAAGGAACGTATTGCATCCCGCAAATTTGGCTCCAAGGACTATTGGCGCCTCTGCAAGAGCGTTCTGAATAGTAACAAACCCTCCATTCCTCCACTGTTCAATCAGTTTGAGGTCCTGACCACCTCTGCCGACAAGGCCGAATGCTTCGCTCGAAAGTTTTCTTCCAATTCTATGCTTGACTCCTCTGGGGTACCCTTGCCTGACTTCCCTCCCAGAACTGAGGCCCTACTGGACGGCTTGCACATAACCCCGTCGTCGGTACTGGGCATTATTTCTAACTTAGATCCCCACAAGGCTACCGGCGGCGACGGAATACCAGCCATTGTCCTGAAGAAATGCGCACCTGAACTGGCACCTGCCCTCTCTAAATTGTACAACCGCTGCCTCAAGGACTCCTGTTTTCCTGACTGCTGGAAGTCCTCTACCTTTGTTCCTGTCTTTAAGAACTCTGGCGAAACCCTCCAACCCTTCTAATTACCGTCCTATCAGTCTCCTTCCCATCTTCGGCAAAGTCTTCGAGGCCATTATCAACGCCGAAGTGACTACTCACGTGATATCCCACGATCTGCTCTCAGACAAGCAGTATGGTTTCCGCTTTGCCCGGTCTACTGCCGATGTGCTTACGGCCATCACTGAATTTGTCTACCAAGCTATCCATAGTAACGGCGAAGCCCGTGCCGTGGCCCTTGACATCTCAAAGGCATTCGATAGGGTTTGGCATGCCGGCCTCCTTCGCAAGCTCCGGGGTTATGGTATCACAGGTCGATTGTTTGACCTAATTCAATCGTTCCTATCAAACCGGGATTTGAAGGTTGTTCTCAATGGATCCTTCTCCAACTCCTATCCCACTACTGCTGGTGTTCCTCAAGGCTCCATCCTTGCCCCTACTCTGTTCCTCATATTTATAAATGACCTTCCTGACGCCATAGACTCCCAAGTCGGTATCTACGCTGACGACACTACCATTTACTCCTGCCTCAAGCACAAATCCACCGAGGCGGACAAAATTAACCTGGCAGCTCAAATTGAAAAGGACCTCCAATCGGTTGTGGACTGGGGAGAGAAATGGATGGTCAACTTTAATGCCTCTAAAACAAAATTGCTCTCCATTAACCACCACAAGGACCCATCCCTGCATCCCATCAGAATGTCTGAGGACCAACTTCTCGAGAGTTCCTCTCTGCGGCTGCTCGGTCTCACGCTGTCCGCTGATCTGAGATGGAACAAATACATCGAGTCAATTGCATCATCCACCGCTAGAAAAGTTGGTTCCCTGTACCGAGCCAGGAAATTCTTCTCCCCTGAATCGATCCTCCAGGTCTATAAGTCTACCATTCGACCTTGCATGGAGTATTGCTGCCATTTATGGTCTGGGGCCCCTGCGTGTTGCCTCGGGGTTCTTGATAAGATCCAGAGACGGATATGCAATGTGATTGGCCCTGATCTGTCATCTCGTCTGCAGTCGCTCTCTCACAGACGGAATGTTGCATCACTCTGCCTTTTCTACAAGTACTTCCACGGTAATTGCTCTGAGGAGTTGCTCTCACTTGTCCCTAAGCCTCGTGAATTCAAGCGTCCTACGAGGCTGGCATCCCGTTCCCACCCCTTCACCGTTGAAACTGTTAGATGTAGACGTCTCTTCTACTCCAATAGCTTCATGTCTCGCACATCTCGCCTATGGAACTCCCTTCCCCGTTACTGTTTCCCTGACAAATACAATCTCCAACGGTTTAAGTGTAGCGTCAATCGTCATCTCCAGTTGCCTTGATCTATCCACTTCCTGACATCTTCCATTCCTATCTGCTCTTGCTCTATATCTCCCGTAACCTCCCCACCTCGATCGGCCCTCCGTCCTTCTCTTTCTCCACAACCCTTCCTTTACCACTCCTATCTGCTCTTCCTCCAACCCGTCTGTAACCCCTTGCGTGATAGTGGCCACCGGCCTTGCTCGGGGTGATACGCTTAAAAAAAAAAAAAAAAAAAATATATATATATATATCGGGTGTAACGGCAAAATTGCTCAAATACTGTCTCAGCAAAATTGTCCAATCGTTAGATTAAATTTGAAACGTCGTATCTTAGAAATGATTAAAGATATCTTACTGGAATTTTCCGAGGTTTTTATAACACTATTAGTCTCTACTTTGAACAATAAAATAACAATATATAACTACTCTGAACGCTTAACAGAAGAATAGTGATGAAATCGATCATAAACGAAAATAACATGTTCATCATTAATTAATCATAGCTAAGGATCGGAAGTTCATGAAGGATTGAAATTAAGTTCAAATGTACATTATTTCAGGATATATGTTCCAACTTAGTCAAGATGATCTTCACCCTCTCTAAGCTTCTAACATTCTATCCTGGTGTAAAAAGTTGTCTCACTGGTTTCACGTAACATTTCATTTTCAAGTCTTTCTCCACTGCTCTTTGAATTGTCATAGGGGAAACTCCTCTCTCAAGTGCCAAACGCCTTATGGATTGAGTTGGAACTTTTCTAATTGATATCTTTAGCTCTACTCTGAAAGGATGATCCCTCATCTGTTGTGACCTCCTGACCCAGTTTCCCTCTCTACTGTTACCTCTTTATTAAACCTAGATGGTCCTTGATGGTACTTGAACGGACTTTGAAGATGGAAGCAAGAATATGAATGTTGGTTGCGTTATTGAAAGCTTGAATGATTTTTTTCCTCTCACTATTGCTTAGTTGGGGAGCCAGTGGGACTGACATAAAATGATTTTAACCTGTTCTCTTTCTAGCTGAATAACTCAAAGGATTTTTCAGTGATTCTTGCGACAAATGGTTTCAAGATGGCTAACCGTCTTATTTGAACATATGGAAAAAAAAAGAAACTGAATAAGTTTAGTGTTTTTTTTTTTTTAGAGGTTAAATATTTTATGGGGTACCTAATGATAGTGTTTCACGATTTGGACAATTTTGCTGTTACACCCCGTATACGTGTTTGTTGACAGATGTGTGTTTTTTTATGATTGCGTAAAGTCTGCTTGCTTTTTCGCCGAGCGCTGCTATGAAACAAATAGGATTTCTCAAGGAATGACATTTGCCCTTTCGGCGTTTAACACGCTTCTTACTGTTCGTCCTTCTTTGGCATGTCGAAATGGTGCGACCGAATCAAGCAGGATGAATTGCGTTCGTGACCAAACATCAATAGAATCTGCGCAAATACGAAGAATCCTCAGGATAAAAGAAAAATGTTTGGGAAAGCTCACCTCTCGATATTGCAGGAAGCAAATGGCCAACAATGGGAGAGCGAGAGGATATCTTCTACTCGGTGGGAAAAACCTGGCTAAGAGTTAACCTTCTTTCAGCCAGTGCATATATATATATATATATATATATATATATATATATATATATATATATATATATATATACTTCAATCTGTCCATTGAACAGGAACTTATCTGGTAAAAGTCGAACATATATAGATTTGAAGGTAACAGTCTCTCATTACTCTTTCTCACTCTCTCTCCCTCCCCCTCTCTCTCTCTCTCATATATATATATATATATATATATATATATATATATATATATATATATATATATTCAGTGGAACATATTTGAATGAAGATATGCTGCCTAAATTCAGACACATACTAACACACACACAGACATATATATATATATATATATATATATATATATATATATATATATATACACACACATATATATATATATCTTCTACTCGTGGGGAAAAACCTGGCTAAGAGTTAACCTTCTTTCAGCCAGTGCATATATATATATATATATATATATATATATATATATATATATATATATTCATTGTAATATAAATTGGACTGCACTACATATATGACTGATTATAATTCCTCTGTTCTTACATTGAGCTCTCCTTGGATTTAAAATTATTCCTACTAATTATAATATATATATATATATATATATATATATATATATATATATATATATATATATATATATATATATATATATAAGGATGTTTGATTAAACTATGCAGACATGTATTTATTTTCAAGAATATACTTTCGGAATCACGTTTAAGCAGGGTACTTCCATGATTAAAGAGATCAAGGAATCTACCCTGGTTGTATTTATACATTTTTATTTTTCCGAGCACTTTCGATATATTCCAGTATCATCTCCAGGGTTATGATGGCTAAAACAAATAGCTATGCGTGTCCGAAGCAAATCTTTGCTTTTGTGGTTAACTGTTAGTATTTTTTTATAAATATTTCATATATAAACCATCTTCGTTAAGAACTGAATTCGCTAGGATGTTAAAGTTCGCTTGTTGTTTTTTTTTAACTGTTTAATTTTAGTTTAGATAATTCTAAAGACCTGTATTCTATAAGCTTTTCAAACCATTTCTATTATATTCATAATCAATTTTGTTAAATTTTGGTCTTAAATTTTTAATAAAGATGGCTTATAGAATTTGTAGTTTCTGCATATTACGTTCTTGGTGAAGCACACTGGTATTGTCGACTTATAATCTTCTAAATTTGGAAAGTGGACAAGCATGTTTTTGCAGATATTGTTCAATTTACGATGAATGATGCATGTGTAAAGTGAGCCGTCTTGATAAGGTTATTATAGAATGACCAACATATAAATTATAAATCTCCCAAGGGAAATTTAAATACATATATCATGTTGGCTGAGAGGAGTTATTACAGATGATAAAGTTTGTTGTATTAAATGTAGATTAGTATACTATTTACATTATTCGGACTATTGTCCTCATCTTTGTCGCTATATTTAATATTATTTAGACATGACACGTGGAACTAGAAGAGACTACCCCAGTGAGCAAAATAAAGGGTTTAGTTCGACATTCCAAACATCTGAAGAAGACCGGAGCGTTCAACGGCCGAAATGTTGCAATAAATATGGCAACAAAGATGATGACAATAGTCCGAATAATGTAAATAGTGTAGATAATACCTCATCTCATAAATATAGACAAGGTGAGGACAATAGTCGGAATAATGTAAATAGTGTGCTTAATACATCATCTCAGAAATATAGACAGATACTGAAAGGCCAAAACGTTGTCATAAATATGGCGACAAAGATGAGGACAATAGTCCGAAAAATTTAAATACTGTATATAATACATCATTTAAGAAATATAGACAGATAATGAAAGGCCGGAACGTTGTTTTAAATATGGCGATAAAGATGAGGACAATAGTCCGAATAATGTAAATAGTGTACATAATACCTCATCTCAGAAATATAGACAGATACTGAAAGCCGAAACGTTGTGATAAATATGGCGATAAAAATGAGTATAATAGGGCGAATAATTTAAATTGTGTTCATAATACCTCATCTCAGAAATATAGACAAAAAAAATTCATAGTTTTCATGTCGCTGTGCTGAGTAAACGGGTGGTGAGTTGTCCTGGTGTTGAGTGGTCATGAAAGGCATTGGGCGCCGTGGAATCCTTAACGTTGTGTTGGCGGTAATGAAACATTTTACGTCATTTATTTTGCTATAGACAAGTGAAAAAATAATTTATTTCAAATCTCGCCATAAATCAAACAACTGATTTTCTTCCGACTGATGAACGTTGCAAAAGCAACAGCTGCAGAAAAAATTTGAAAACAAGAACTTTCTAAAACCTAACTTCGTAAGATATATTAAAAGGTAGTCTACTCTTAATCTAAAATTAGAAAATGAATCGCGATTTTTTGTTGGGGTAAGCAATCGATGTACGATGAAGTCGAACCTAAATAACATGATGATAAAATCAAATCAAATTTAAATCGGTTCCATTAAAGTCTCATCAAATCAAACAATATTAATTAATTGAAGTCAAATCGATTAGCAGACTATATGCAAGATAAACTAAACCTGGTAACGATCTGAAAAGCTTAATTAAATCAATAGCTAAACTTAAAAGATTTTCAAATTTTATTTAAGATAAATGTTAATGTGTGGGTGTCTTCTTTCTATCTATCTTTCTATCTATCTATCTATACTTCTATCTATCTATCTACATATATATATATATATACAGTGTGTAGCAAAAGTATTTAACACATTGGTTTTTCTTACATATCTCAAAAAATAACATATCAATTTCAACGAAACTTATAGGAAATATTTAAATGAACATTGTCGATCAAAACGTAGAAAGAAAATTCAAAACCACTGTTTTGAGAAACATTTATTAACAATAAATAAAATCACCCATATGCAAAAGTATTTAACACACTTTACTAATATTTAGTACAGTAGCCTCTGTTCTGCTTCACAGCCTCCAGTCGTTTCCCATAGTCGTCAACTAGTTTCTTGCAGGTACTTGTTGGCATTTTGACCCATTCTTCTTCACAAATTTTCTTCAATTTGTTTAAAGTCGATGGATTTCTTTTATGAACTCGTAACTTCAATAGTTTCCACAAATTTTCGATTGGATTTAAATCCGGTGACTGGCTTGGCCATTCCAGGACATTAATGTCATTATTATTAAACCAATTCTTAGTTGTTTTAGCAGTATGCTTCGGGTCATTGTCTTGCTGAAATACAAAATCACGACCATGTCCCAAAGATGTGGCACTGTTCAAGAGTTGAACTGACAAAATTTGAGTGTATTTTGCAGCATTCATTGTTCCTTCGGTGATTTTCATTTTTCCTACTCGATTTGAGGAAAAACACCCCTACATCATAATATTTCCACCCCCATGTTTGACTGTAGGGATGGTATTTGCTGGCTCGTATTCCGCTCCCTTTTCCTCCATACATGAGTGTGCATGTTTCGTCCGTAAAGCTCAATTTTCGTTTCGTCTGACCAAATTACTTTCTTCCAGAAATCATTAGATTCAATTTCATATTTCTTTACAAAATTCAAACGGGCTTGTACATGTCGGCGTTTCAGTAATGAAATCTTTCACGGTGATCTTGAAGTGAGACCTGCACGATTCAGGGATCTTTTAATTGTATCTTTACTAACTTCAATTCCGGCATTTTTCAAATCAATCTGAATTTCTCGACGAGTTGAAAATGGATTTTTCTTCACAGTACGGGAAATGTATCGCTCATTAGCCTCATTTAAGACACGGGGACGACCACTCCTTTGAATGCTTTCAATAGGATCGAATTGTTTCCATTTTCGAACAACAGCACCAACTGTAGTCATACGCAAATTCAAATCTTGAGCGATTTTTTTATATCCCTTACCATTTTTGTGATTCTTTATGATCTTCTTGCGTGTGTCGTTCGACAATTCTTTCGTTTTCACGGTTTTCTTGCAGTAGTGGCAACAGAATAGCTACAGTGTCTCAGAGCTGTTATCTAATAGCCAGTTGAGTGTCGTGCAGTGCTGTCATTGGTCGACATATCACATTATATCAATATGGGTAGGAATCATGACGTCTCTTCTAGCATAATATTTGCATTGGTGTTAAATACTTTTGCATATGAGTTATTTTATTTATTGTTAATAAATGTTTCTCAAAAAAGTGGTTTTAAATTTTCCTTCTAAGCTTTGATCGACAA
>OZ038503.1:28209653-28214653 GCA_964036315.1 Acanthosepion esculentum | reverse complement strand
TTTTAGGGTATTCTTTTAATTTATTTTGCGTATGCAGATATATATATATATATATATATATATATATGTGTGTGTGTGTGTGTGTGTGTGATGTGTGTGTGTGTGTGTACTTGACTCTCCCGTCGAATTCGACGTATGAGGGTCATGCAGATCAGTTCCTAGGAAACCGACAACAGCACATGAGGTTTGATTATACTGGTGAAGGTTTCGCGCAGGACCATCCACGCTTTTTGAAGGGCCGAATACAGAGACCTGGTGCACTACGTGCCACAGGTTCCTAAACGACTCTCTGCAGGTTTTTTGAATTCAGAGTTGTCCTTCTTCTAGACCAGTTGCCATCCAAGGCTATAGAACTCAGTCTGTCCTGATATTTGCCCATAGCTGGACGGAGGAGAAGAGGATTCACACCTTTCCCAAGGGTATTAGCACGTAAGTGAATATAATGAATTGGACTCTCCGATTCCTCAAACCAAGCCCTTATCCATTACTCCACGGCGCCTCCTCATATATATATATATATATATATATATATATATATATATATATGTGTGTGTGTGTGTGTGTGTGTGTAACTCTATATAGCATTACATTGATTCATTATTTTCCTGATATATTTTCTAGTTATTCGAAGGCTGTATTCACATAGCTTCCTGGCGACCCCTTTTGTTAGCCTACTACACCTATTCCTCTCCACAAATAAACACATGAAAAACAGTCAAAATATAGAGACACGAGTCGACAACCAGATGATACTTGCTGCGTGTATGAACGTGTACGCAGATCTGCGAGTACTTTGACAGCCAGGAGAAAATGTGTGCGTCAATGTTTGTATAAGAGAGAGAGAGAGACAGAGAGAGTGAGAGAGAGAGAAACAGACAAAGAGATCTATATATCTAGTCAGATAGCAACCCTTTTACGTTTCTGTCCCGCAAGCCAGTTACAGACAAAACGTGCTCAAACCTATACCTGTAGAGTGCGTGATGGAAATCCAAATAATCATTAAACCAATTTTGAGAGCAGAATGCTTACTACTTCCCAATCTACAATCGATTAACTGACAAGTAAAAGCAGGTTTAATTATCTGTGTTACAAGCGAATGTCAGCTTTTGTTCTTTGTGGGAAGAAAGATTGTGTCGTGGTAATCTCTTGCGAAATATTTTTCCATGCCATGATGTCGTCGTTCGTTATCTTGTCCAGTAGAGATAGCAAAGTTTTGCAACTATTTTTTTTTATTTCATAAAGGATTTTACAATAAGAATGCATCATAAATCATATTGTAATAAGAATGAATTCTTACTGAATTTATTGTAAGGAAACTTTGTAAATGGTTTTATTTTAATAATGCATTGAAAATGATTTTACTATACAAATTCATAGTAATTAATTTTGTAATAACACAATATTATAAATAATTTTAGAAAAAGAACGTATTGGAAATACTTTTACTCTAAGAAGACATTGACACTGAAATAATTATGAGAAAGCCTTGTAAATTGTTTTATTATAAGACAGCCTTGTAAATTGTTTTATTATAAGAAAGCCTTGTACATTGTTTTATTATACGACAGGCTTGTAAATTGTTTTATTATAAGAAAGCCTTGTAAATTTATTATATGATTTATTATAAGATTTATTATAAAAAAAACTTCTTTATTATAAGAATACATTAGAAATGATTTTACTATACGGATTCATGGTACATAGTCTTAATATATGAATTGATTGTAAATAAATTTACAAAAGAAACTTATTGAAAATGTATTGCCACTGCCTTTATTATAAGAATGAATTGTAAATGACTTTCTTATAAGAATGCATTAGAAATAATTTTATTATAAGTATATGTTGGAAATTATTTTATTATAAGAATGCATTAGAAATGATTTATCTATAAGAATGCATTGCCAGTGAATTTATTATAAGAAATAACTGGAAATGATTTTAGTATAAGAATGCATTGTGAATGAATTTATTATAAGAAAGCATTATAAATTATTTTATTAGATGAATTCAATGTAAATATTTTACTATAAAAACACTGTAAATCATTTTACGAAAGCAATATATTTTCGACCTTTTTTTCTCAAGGCACACTTGTTTTTAAACTTAAATTATGATAATCAAAAAGAGTAATAAAAGGCGTATACATTGCATGATTTTTTTATTAACACAACCAAAACAATTATAATTTTTAAAGAAGATGGCCGCCTCTTCTACTCCAACAGCTTCTTGCCTCGCACTTCCCGACAGTGGAACTCCCTTCCTCTTACTTGTTTCCCTGATAGCTATAATCTTCAAATATTCAAACGTAATGTCAATCGACATCTGAATCCTTGATCTTGATCACCCCCCACCCTTTATCCTTTCCTCAAACACCCCTCTTTACTATTACTTTCACTCACTGTGACTGCTTGCGTGCGAGTGGCACTCCCGCCTTGCTTGGGGTGAAATACTGAAAAAAAAAGGTGAATAGGTGGTGGGCGGGTTGTATTAATTTTGATGTGGTGAATTCAAATTTCTGAAGAGTTTTGCTCTATCATCTTTAGTTTCTTTTTTCTTTCACATATCACATTCTTATTATACCGCGTATTATTAAATATTTATTTTATATATTACAAAGCATATTACAGAACAAACAGCGTAGGTATAGAACATCGACGGGACTAAATTATTTGTATATTACCATACATACACAGCTGACTGTCAGAAGCGAGTTTTTGCACGATCTCAGGTACTTTGCTCCCGCTATGTCACGTAGAAGCATTCAGCAAATGTCTCCCATCATGAAAGGGTTCCATTTGCAAAAACCCAAAAAAAAAAAACCAAAGAAATCTATTGATTGCTAAAAATTCGGATTTACGACTGAGTTGATTAGATGATTTTATTTAGCGGCATATCAACCTATATGGCTTATTTAATGACGAAATCTAAATAATTTGAACACAATTTTATGGCTTCACCTAAATATATTTTGAATGCAACTGTATTCTTCCAACTACAAATAAAATGAAATTCTGGTTAATCTGTTTCAAAATTTATCGTTGGTCATTTTTTTTATAGAAAATGTGTTGTTGGTCATTTTATTATAAAATTATTATTCCTGGTCATTTTAAAATAAAAATGTATTAGTCGCCATTTTTTTATATGTATTGTTAGTAATTTTAATATAAAATTTATTGTTGGTCATTTTACTATAAAAATGTATTGATGGTCATTTTACCTTTTTGTTGGTTCTTTTTTTATATATAAAAGGGAATTGCTGATATTTTTTAGTATAAAAATGCATTTTTATACTTTTATAGTTTTTTTTGGGGTGTTACTATTTGTCCGTAGCTGGCACCCTAACTCCGGGTCAGAATGAACCTTGGAAAAACAAACATTAATAGGTGGTTCCACGCTACTCAAAATCTTCAATCTCTCGATCAGAGACCTTGCTGCCCGTTGCAGTATATCCTCATACCGAGGACAGTTTCCACTGATATCAGTAGATTTATCTAACTGAAATGCAATCTTCTTCGTATCTTCGAGGTGTGATATTACTTGAAATTCTATATTTTCGGATAAATCTTTAATGCGACGAGAAATTATATTTTCAGAGAGCGGAATTTTAGAAGTTTCTTTTTCACATTCTTCTTCAAATATTGTTTTTATAATTGCGCAGCAGGCCAGGAAAATAACGAATTCTGAAATTGTATGAGATTTTTTCCCCTCTCTACGATTTCAACAACTGCGTAAATCGCTTCTTGTGCTGTATCTGATACCGTTGCATATTTGGTCCAGATTTTTGCTTCTTTAGGATTACCGAGTGAAATTCGTTTGAAATATTCCACCGTCTTTTCGAAATGTCTGGATTGTAAATATCTGAATGCGACCAACCTTCGAAGACTCCAACAGCGGAATGTGCAAAGATCTATACGATATCAACGACCAAACCGGTGGAATAGGGCAGTACCAATCGGCCTGGGGTAACCAAGGTGGACCTTGACAGACCAAGCATCCGACAGACTGATGCTACCAGGATTGCCAGATCTCGCCTGTCTCAATCCCCTTTGACCTACGAGGGAGGCGCTTTTGGCCAAGTGTGTGGGCTTCTCTGTCGCGCTGAGTTGTCCACCTAAATCAAATTCACGCAGACGCAAGTTTCATTGATACACAGCAATCTCCGCCACCTGGGGAGAGAATTGGGATAGGGAGAGAGGATGATGACCCTGGTGTTCGAGTGAGAGTAGGGTGCTGATAAAACAAAACGATATTCATCCCGTAATTTACGAAATTCACGTGAATATGGGAATTCGCTGATCGACAAGACTCGAAGTCAAAATAAATGGAACACAGCAAACTAAACTAAAAAAAAATTGAGGAAACCTGGCAGAAGAAAATGTAAAACCGAATGTTTATTTATTTAGGTAAATGGACATTTCTCTTACTTGACGTATTTTTACCAGGTTGTATTCTTTCTTTTTCATCTTTTATTCGCCAGGTGTCTAGAAAGTTCCCGTCACATCGTGGGCTTCACCGACGATCCTACCCAGTCTGGAAGATGTTTCGACGAACAGCAAGAATCAGATCAAAGGCAACACATCGCACACCCAAAACTTTTTCCATTATATCTTCTTTCATATTGCCTTGATTTTCGCTTAGTGGTTGTTTTTCCTACAGTCTTTCCTGCAGTACCTCGTCACAATATATTTCTTTCTATCTATCTATCTATCTATCTATCTATCTATCTATCTATCTATCTATCTATCTATCTATCTATCTATGTAACTCAGATGATATATATCTATATAAGTTGATACATATCTCAGTAAATTCATATATATCTATCTAGCTAGCAATCTATGTTACTTCATATCTATATATCTATCTGAGTTGATTCATTATCTGTCGATGGATCTCAATTTATTCTTATCCATATATCTATCGATCTCGATTTATATCAATCTATCGATCTGACCATATTCATATCTATCTATCTATCTATCTATCTATCTATCTAT
>OZ038503.1:28197153-28207153 GCA_964036315.1 Acanthosepion esculentum | reverse complement strand
TCCATACCCATAGAAAAAAGACAGGCTTACGGAGGTGTTGAGGCCTCACACCTATACACACACCCAAACACAACATACTCACTCACTTTCCTAATGAGCCAAATGATAACACACACCCATAGCAATATACAAGCTAACACATATCATACTCACTCACTCCCTTAAAAACTAAATAACACACACACACACTTACCAGAGACTAAACAACTAAATAACACACACACTAAACTAAATAACACAAACACACACACACAAACACACTTACCATCCCCTCCCCAAACACAAATAAACTGCTGAACTGACCGGGGAAAAAAAGGGAATATAGCTCTTATCTCAAATGACAACTTAAAAGAGTCTGTTTGACCAACACAAGGAATGTTAAAAAGATAAATAAATAAACAATAAAAAAACAAATGAAAACTACAGACAAACGTTCGTTTTCTTCACCAAGACATTCATTTCTGTAGTTTACTGCTACAGCAAGCAGAGACATTTTTTCTCCCCCGATGATGGCCATGTTGGTCGAAACTAGTCGAGGAATCTAAATGAAATAATAATAATAAAAGCATAAGAATATTAATCTACAACCCAGTATGTCTGAAGATTTTAATTGATTTTTCTAATAATTTTTATCGTTCAAAATATATATATATATATATATATATATATATATATATATATATATATATATATATATATATATGATGTGCAGAGTATAGTTACAGTTTCTGGGAGAGAGCGTGTTATCTAGCATCATCAACAATCTGAACAAGGCCAGCACAGTCAAGACCTCGTCCACAATGACTTGTAACTTCGTGCTAGCACAGCTATCAATGGCCCCAAAGTGTTCCGTCTACACAAATTCACTCACAAGGCTTGGGGCGAACTGCGGTATGATTTAAAAAAAAACACACAGTGATATATTTGCAATTAGTGTTTGGCATTAATTAATTATCAACAAAATAAAATAGAATAAAAGGAAAAATGTGAATATAAGATATATATATAATCAAGAGAGCCCGAACATGTAACTCACTATATGCCCCTTGCTATCTATGTCTTAACGAAAAATTTGAAATAATTAAATTTAAAAATAAGAGCCACCTCTTAAATGAAAGATATGAACTAACCGTTAACTGTAAACACTGCTATATTTTCATCTTAACATTTATTCCAACTTAATTTCAATAAAAACAAAATAAATAGAATAACGTATGTATTTTTTCTTTTTTCCTCAGTAATTTTATAATGTTAAACATAATATAGATTAAATTTAAAATTAAAAATGGGTAATTTTCAAATTTTATCGTATAATTTAATATTTATTAGATAGAATAAATTCTATTTTAGTCTAACCCCAACATTAAAGCATTAAAAAATTATTATAACCTTAGTTCGTTGTCAAGTTTTTTGAATTGTTGTATACTTGTATTTGGATTGGTCATTTCAGATTATGTAACAGCGTTTCCCCTAGCGAGGGGTGTTTGATTGAACCTTTTAAAACCCTTTGTTCTACATTCAACACCATCACTTGATAAGACACCAGAAGTGTTGAAACGAAATGGTTATTTTTGTAGTGATTTTATAACATTTTTATATTATAATTTTCAAATAAATAATTATATTTGCTCTACTCTGTATTGAGCACTCTTTTAAGAATAGTATTTGTTGGTTATTGGTATTTATTCCGTATACACCAATCCTATACTTGGGCATATATATATATATATATATATATATATATATATATATATATATATATATATATATGTGTGTGTGTGTGTGTGTGTGTGTGTGTGTCATTCGTTAATTTATCGTTCATAAATATATCAGATTGCATTCAATTAATCATACTCGTGTGTTGCAGTCGATACATGAGTCAGCAATTGGACAACACCTATTGTTGTAGTATGGCCTATATAATTATTTACGAATTTTGATTGATCAGGAATACAATCCCTTAATGGGCATTTAAATTCGTAAATAATATTGGCCCAGTTAATTTTGTTTTTAGAGGTGAATTATTATTTTTAACTATAAGGTTAGAAGTTTTAATTTTTTTGTAATAAATAATTAATCTAATTTTTTTGCTATTCTCAACTAGTGTTATGCATTTTTTTCGAGAAACTGTATAAAAAAGCTAAATAAAAACACCTTGTCTGTCGTATTCAATGAAATGTGCATGAAGTGTATTTCTGCCTAAATACACAAATATATACACATATATATACATACATATATATATATATATATATATAAATATATATATATATATATATATATATATATATATATATATATATATATATATATATATATAAAAGTGGACATGGAAGTCAGCACTTAGAGGCGACAGTCTGTTTCATGCTAGTGCAATCGTCAGGCGACTGCACTAGCATGAAACAGACTGTCGCCTCTAAGTGCTGACTTCCATGTCCACTTTTATATTTACACACGCTCTATCTCTGATATTGAGCACTTTATCCCATAAATATAGCACACTTTAAGACTATATTTCGTCATATATATATATATATATATATATATATATATATATATATATATATATATATATATATATATATATTGTGATATAAATTATTGGGAGGTTTGAAATAATAATAAAGTAATTCATCGAATCTTCTAGAAGAAACCTCAACAGAAGGCAGAAAGCACTGGACGGCCGTTTCGTCCTTTTGGGGACTCTACAATGATTTGCAATGCGAGATTTTATTTTAGAAGCGAGATCGGCCAAAATGCAATAAATAGTGATGGATGTGTAAAACCTTCAGTAAAAATAAGTGCAAAACACGCAAGAAAACAAAACATGACATGAAACTTTTAAATCTTTTCAGTTCAACGCTGCAGGCTTACATCAAACGACGAACTAAAAAAAACTTTCCAGAAAAACTTGAAAAGCGAAAACGGATACATAAGGTGGTCTGTCCTCATCAAAGTTCGTTAACAAAATTAGAGATTAATTACAACAAAAAATACAGGGATTTAACTGAATAATTATATGTGGTTTTCCACGTAAAGATATCCCAGCTGGGCCCGAGGCTCTAATTACGTATATTGTTAGGAGAAGAGGAATTTAACTATGTGTTTAGCGTAGTAACAGATGATGGGAAGTATGAAATAAAAATACGAAGTACATTCAACAGAGAGAATAATTCCTTTCAGAAATCAAGTAAATTATTAAGAAACAGGAAAACGCTTTTATAAATAAACAAAAGACTTTAACCTCATCGGCTAATCTCCTAAATAGTAGTTAATATCGCACGAACTTATCAAAGATAAAGAAGAGACTTACAGCAACACGGATGCGATGCCATCTTGACAAATTCTGAGAAGGCCATCGGGAGCAAGATTCAAGGTATAAGGTAAATAGCAACAAAAATAATTATAGTTACAATCAGAAAGAGGGAGCTTATATTTCCGGGACGCATGATAAGGAAAGAGGGTCTGGAGGATTTAACACTCACAGGACGTATTGAAGGTAAGTGAACGGAGTTAAACTACTTAACACGTATGATCGATTTGATGGCAGAACAAGGACAAAGAGGGATGGTAAAGTGTCAAAAGTTATTTAGAGCATGAAAATAGGGAAGTTGTGGAGAGCCATGATTACTCTCTTTCTGAAGTGACGTGACAGATAAAAGATGAAAAAGTAAATGGATGGCAGAACAATTTCAAAATGGAATGATAAAGATTCAAAAGTTATTTAGAGCAACAAATGATAGAAAGTTGTGGAGAGCCATGATCGCGCACGTCCTGATGTGGCATGGTGGATAAAAGATAAATATAAATAAATGGATGACAGAACAATCTCAAAGATGAATGGTAAGGGGGTCAAAAGTTACTTAAAGTTACAAAATAAAGGAAGCTGTGGAGATCCATGATCGACAATATCCAGAAATGACATGACATATAAAATAAGCATATGAATAGCAGAACTGAGTCATGGAGGGACAGTCATGGGATAAAAGTTTCTTAGAGCAAGAAAAAATAAGAAGTTGTGGAGAGTCATAGTCACGCACGTCCTGAAGTTGCATGACACATAGAAGTCAGTCTGTTATGTGCTATACGTGATACATGCTTAGGCGATCATGTATCTTTCGATGCATGACTAACGAGGCAGATTTTTCCCGCAGTAGGTTACTATTTCTTTCTGCGGTAGACCGGTTGCCATCCAAGGCTATAGAACCCGATCTGCCCTGCTATTTACCCATAGCTAGGTGGAGAAGAAGAGGATTCATACCTTTCCCAATAGTATTAGCACGTAAGTGAATATCAGTCAGTTATGTGCCATGCGTGATACACGCTTAAGTTATCATGTATCTTTCGATATATGACTGGTGAGACAGATACTTTTCCCCGGAGTAGGTTGCCATTTCTTTCTGCGGTAGACCAGTTGCCATCCAAGACTATAGAACCCAGTCTGTCCTGCTATTTATCCATAGCTGGGAGAGAGAATACGAGGATTCATACCTTTTCCAAGGGTATTAGCACGTAAGTGAACGTAATAGATTTGATTGGAATTCGAACTCGGATCTCCGATTCCTCAATCCCTGCCTCTATCCATTACACCACCATAACAGTACAAGAGGAATATTAAATGGACAAAAGATTTACTTAGCAGAATAAAAAAAACGGAGTTTTCGAGGGAGTTGATCACTCTCTTCCCAAAATGCAACCGATATAAACGAAATAAAACGTGGGCGATAAAAAAGAAAACTAGTTCATATTTAATGTGTGACTTTATCGAGAGATTGTGGTGAAAGTTATAGCTAAAAGAACATTAGAAAATATTATGAGGGAATTCATCTTATACGATCAAGATAAAAATGCTATCAAGATTCTACTGGACACATTGTTGGAGGAATTGTAGAGATCAAAAATTTCGCTTTTTTATAAAAGATCAGAAATCATCATTTATCTTGTTGGTCTACCGAGCCCCAAATGATTTTAAAAAAATATACACATAATATTGTAGGAGGATGTCTACAGTAGAAGATGAGCCAGCTAGCTTTACCCATCCAGAGAAATGGTATGAACACACGACCACATTGCACTCTAGTATGAAAAGAAAGTACTAGAAGCTAGTACATTGAGAAAATTTACAAAATAACAATCGGCAGATAGAGTAGAACGTATAAAAAAAATAAGAAAAACAGGAATGAATCAACCAAAAATAGGAAAATAAATTGCTAAGGCCATTACAAGAGACAAAATTATATGTAATTGTACATCTAATAAAATAAGCATAGAGGACATCTAAAGAAAGAAACCAAAATTATATGAAATTGTAGATCTAATAAAATAAGCACAGAAGATATCTAAAGAAAGAAACCAAAATTATATGGAATTGTAGAGCTAATAAAATAAGCACAGAGGACATCTAAAGAAAGAAACCCGAATTATATGGAATTATAGATCTAATAAAATAAGAACAGAGGACATCTAAAGAAAGTAATCAAAATTATATGGCATTGTAGATCTAATAAAATAAGCACAGACAACATCTAAAGAAAGAAACCCAAAATTATATGGAAATGTAGATTTAATAAAATAAGCACAGAGGAGATCTAAAGAAAGAAACGCAAATTATATGGAATTGCAGAGCTAATTAAATAAGCACAGAGGACATCTAATGAAAGAAACCGAAATTATATGGAATTATAGATCTAATAAAATAAGCACAGAGGACATCTAAAGAAAGAAACCAAAATTATATGTAATCGTAGATCTAAGTATTATAGTCCTAAAGTGTGCTATATTTATGGGATAACGTGTTCAATATCTGAGATAGAGCGTGTGTAAATATAAAAGTGAACATAGGAGTCAACACTTAGAGGCGACAGTCTGTTTCATGCTTGATGCAATCGTCAGGAAAATTGCATCTAGAATGAAACAGACTGTCGCCTCTAAGTGTTGACTTTTATGTTCACTTGTATATATATATATATATATATATATATATATATATATATATATATATATATATATATACTAAATGTAGCCATCTCTTCTATTCTAACAGCTACTTATTACGTACTGCCATTCAGTGGAACTCCCTTTCCTGTCACTTGTTTTCCTGATAGCTATTATCTTCAAATATTCAAATGTAATATCAATCGACATCTTCTGATGCCTTGACCTTGATCCCTGTCCTTCTCTTTATCCTTTTTCAAAACACTTCACTTTACTCTTAATGTCATTCTTTGTTAATGTTTGCGTGTTCGTGTCACTCAGCCTTGCTTGGGGTGGTTTGCTTAACACACACACACGCACAACACACACACACACAGACACACACACACACACACACATATATATATATATATATATATATATATATATTTAAAATTTGTGTATTTAGGGAGCAATTTTTTTCATGCACATTTCATTGAATACAACAGACAAGGTGCTTTTATTTAGTTTTTTATACAATTTCTCATGCGATTTAATAATTATTTTTTCTTTTCCGATGACAAATTATATAAAAAATGTCCGAATGTTCTTTTTATCCCAGCGCTTTCGTTTATACATTTAGGATTAAATATTTTAACTGTTAAATAAGAAATAATTTGTTATTTCTTATTTAACAGTTAAAATATTTCATCCTTGAAAATGGCTAAATGTATAGCCGAAAGCGCTATGTAAAAAAAAGAACATTCGGACAGTTTTTATATAATTTATCATCCGAAAAGAAAAAAAATTATTAGATCGCATGAAAAATTGTATAAAAAACTACATAAAAGCACCTTGTCTGTCGTATTCAATGAAATGTGCATATATATATATATATATATATATATATATATATATATATATATATATATATATATATATATATATGTGTGTGTGTGTGTGTGTGTGTGTGTGTAATTTGTGTATGAGTTTAAATGTCCTATGGAAGAATGCTCTTCTAATCCACATACATATATTGGATTTACAACCACCCGGCTCTCCAGAAGATTAACTATGCATCTAAATAATTCTAGCTCCATTAAACAACATATTATGTCAAATACTGTTTCGCTTATGCAATCTGATATACGTAAAATACTTATAGATAATACTAAAATTATAGATAAACATACAGACATTAGACGCCTTAAAATTTTAGAAGCATTACATATTAAAAGCAAAAGACCTCTTATTAATCGTATAGATTACAGTATTTCTGGAAACATCCTACAATGTTTATAATATATTTAAATTTTATAACGTATTCTTCGATCTTTTGGCTTGTATAATAAAAATCTTTTTCACGCCGTCACATGATTAAAAATCTTCGCCATGCACGTGATAACATCATCGCGTCTTTTGAGATTAAAAGGGTTTTAACGTTTATTTAGTTTGTAAAAAAATGTAGCAACATGATTCCGCTACAAGACAATTGGCAAATGTTTTTTTTAAATTTTGACTAAAAAAATTTTGACCCTGAAGATGAACAATGATGTTCGAAAGTACTAGGTTATCGTACGGACAATATTTATTTCGATGTCATTTTCAAATAAAAAGTCTCATTAGAAAATATGAGAAAATTGAAAAGAAAATATGCAGGACGATGTTGTCTTTAACATTCAACACATGTTTAAAATATATATATATATATATATATATATATATATATATGGGAGGGGGTGCGTGCATGTGTGTGTGTGTTGGCGCCCTCTACGGCAGGGTTCGTAACTGCATCCACCTCTGTAGGAAAAAACACCATTTGATCCGTTCTGCTTCCCACCACTCTCCTTAAATCTTTCTTTGGCCAAACGATCAAATTCAGGTCGAGTTCGTTGCATTCAAATTCATGTGCAAATTCCCTTGGGAAAGGTATCAACAAAAACAACAACAACATGGAAATATAAATTGCAAAGGTGTGGCATTCAAACATTCCAGTGATAATAGGAACACTAGGAATTCTTAAAACGAATACTGATACAGAAATTGATAAAATATTACAAAAACCCTCATTATCTGAATTACCAAAAAAACAGCCCATAGAAGCACCGCTGACTGTACTCATACAAAAATCTTATAATGTAATTCAATATGACATGACGTTGGACATTTTCGGAGATTTTAAATACTAGTTCATACTAGGATTAGAATAAAAATCTGAATCCGCAAAATCCATTTTGATTTTTCATCGACTTATGAACGTTTGTTCTACAAACTCTTGAACAGAAATGGGGCATATTCTGATTTTCTCCCTGTCAGGGACTCTAAAATTGATCAGTTCCCGGAAACCCATATTTCCGACCGCAGTAATTTTTTCAACAAATACAACATCGCAATACACTTCCAACAAGCCTTTGGGAGTAATGAGAATTTTGTTTTTGTCAAGTTATGAACAAATGTTTGTAAAAACAAAACTTTCAGCCTTCTGTGTAAATACGCTTATACATAAAAAAAACTTGGTGAAGAATACTATCAAAATCAAAACTACAATGATAATGATAATAATAATGAAGGATTATACCCACAGACATAACAAGGTAGCGACATATGTGCACTGGAATACATGCAAGTAGTACAAAATCGTAACCACTGAGAGACTGTATGAACACCAACCAGACACACTTACCCCAAATAACGATGTAACTATCCTCTGGGACACGCCAACTCAAACTGACAGGGAAATAAATTATAAAAGACAAGAAAATCAGGAAGTTTATGCTTATTGACATAGTAGTAACAGTTGAGACAAACACCTTAAAAATATTGAGAAATTGTCCAAAAGCAAGTGACCGGAGATCGATATTAAGTTTATATAGGGAATAAAGACTGAGACTCTACCACTAGTAAACAGATCTCTAAGCCTAGAGGTTACAGAGAGTTGGAGCGAGAACAAAGACATTAGTTCCATTTCATCTTCAAGCGAATGTTGAAGTTACCCCAAAATTCGCTTGAAGATGAAATGGAACTAATGTCTTTAATTTAATTACAAAATTAAATTCGAAGCTTTTAGCTTCCATTTTTGAAACATGTTTATTACTGTGTAGCGAAAAAAAACATATTTTAAATCGGTTAATTTATAATATATATATATATATATATATATATATATATATATATATATATATATATATATATATATGGTTGCAACCAGTGACTTGACACTGATTCAGTGAGTTGTGAATTCAATACCTGGCTACTGCAGCGGTGAACAAAAACTTAAAGATGTTAGTTAAAGTAAGATAAATGAGAGAGCGGGAAGCAGCAAGCCATGTGGAACTAGAACAATCTACTCCGTTGAACGAAATAAAGGGCTGAGTCAAAATTCCAATCACCTGAAGAAAGCCCGAGCTTGCAACGGCCGAACGTCGTGAATATGACAATAAAGATAAGGACAACAGTCCGAACAATGTAAATTATATATATATATATATATATATATATATATATATATATATATATATATATATATATATATAAGTGAACATTGGAAGAATAAGCAATATTATTATTTCTTCTTTTGTGTCTCGGTTTCAGTCAATTTCCCACCGCCGTAAAGTCGCCTTCCTTTAACTTTCTATAAATATTTTCATGGTAATTCCTTGGATGAGGCTTCGCTATGGTACATATTTATGAATATATGAGCTGTACTAGACTGGCAACGAGGTCACCTCGATTTACAGTTGAGTTGGTTAGACGTCACCGAAAGTTCTATGCACTGTTAGCTTGATAAACTACCACCCAGCATTCCATCCAAGTTTAATCTTCAAAGATTTAAATGTAATGTCAATTGCTATCTACTGTCGTCCTGATTCCACTTCTTCAGGGGTCTCTGCTTACTGATATCTCTATTTTCTAATTCTTCCATATTCAGTAATCCCTTCTCTCTCACAGGCTTTAATGCCTGCTTGGGGCAATTTAGATTATATATATATATATATATATATATATATATATATATATATATATATATATATATATATATATATATATACAAGAACAGTATTAGTGAATACGGAATAAATTCTAAAAC
>OZ038503.1:28172153-28192153 GCA_964036315.1 Acanthosepion esculentum | reverse complement strand
TGTAAGACCTGCTATATAAATGTACTCGTTCTTTAATTTTAACTGTTCAGTTAACAACAATAAAGTTGTATTATTTTATCTTATAGTAAATATTAGAAACAATGTAGTTGTATTTTTTTTTAACCACAGGTTTCGAGCAATCTGCCTTTCGAGCAATTGATATTTCGAGAAATTATTTTTCGTGCAATTGAGTTCGAGTAATTTACTGTCTAGCAATTGATTTCGAGCAATTTACCTAGATCCATTGAATGTAGTAACTTTTTTCTGTCACTAGTCTCCTTCTCTTAAAGCAGTTTCCGAAACAGCGATTTTTTTTTACATGTGTACTTTATACAGTAGTCTGTATATTTCCGTTTAGAGTTTGTGTTACTAAGCGTAAGGTCCATTGTCTCTACATATTTGTACACAAACGGAAGCTTTTATAGGTTATGTCAAAACGGGGTGAGTCTGAGTGGTGTTTGGGCGGAAATGTTGGAGAATAGAGGCGTGTGGATGGCGTCATACGCCTATCTACAAGTCCATTATTTCTGGCAAGGAAACGTGAGACAAGAGCATTATTAGTTAATACTCTCGACCAACAATTCCAACAAGTAGTTCCCTTTCTGATTCTAAGTACATCACTTCTTGTAGAGCCACGGGCAATGTACGCTTCAAGCACACATACACACGCACGCTCACATACACACATAAAAGCGCACACGCACCTGTACACGCTCCCACACGCACTGGCATATGTATACGTGAGGATGGTCTGTTTTATGTCTAAGATAGCAGTGTATTTCGAATAGACATTAATTCTCGACGTTTAATCGTTGTTAGGAATCATAGTCAGATGTCGTTGCCGAGATGAAAAGCGTAGACGGAAAAATTAACATAAAGTATGCTACATTTTATTTGGTTAGCTTAATATATATATCAGTATATATTTTTCTGTTTTTATCTGAATATTTCTATGAATTTGCATATGTGTCTGTGTTCTCTATCTATCTATCTAGCTAGCTAGCTACCTAGCTACCTAGCTACCTAGCTAGCTAAATCTTTGTCTATATAATTCCTTTCGTATTTATTTCTCTTCATATCTAGCGACATTTAAATATTAAGTCCTCCTTTTGTTCCTATATGTTTATCTCATATCTATCAATTTATCTCCCATGCTTCATATCTATCTATCTATCAATCTATCTATCTATCTATCTATCTATCTATCTATCTATCTATCTATCTATCTATGCCTATTCATATCTATCTATCTATCTATCTATCTATCTATCTATCTATCTATCTATGCCTATTCATATCTATCTATCTATCTATCTATCTATCTATCTATGCCTATTCATATATATCTATCTATCTATCTATCTATGCCTATTCATATCTATCTATCTATCTATCTATCTATCTATCTATCTATCTATCTATGCCTATTCATATATATCTATCTATCTATCAATCCATCTATCTATCTATCTATCAATCTATCTATCTATCTATCTATCTATCTATCTATCAATCTATCTATCTATCTATCTATCTATCTATCTATCAATCCATCTATCTATCTATCTATCTATCAATCTATCTATCTATCTATCTATCTATCAATCCATCTATCTATCTATCTATCTATCTATCAATCTATCTATCTATCTATCTATCTATCTATCTATCTATCTATCTATCTATCTATCGCAGTTCATATTAAGTCCCCGTGTTGTACCTATATATCTATATCAGTCTCTTCATATTTATCAATCAATCAATATCTATCTATCTATCTATCTATCTATCTATCTAAGTCTGTTTATATATACATATATATATATATATATATATATATATATATATATATATATATATATACATATATATATATATATATATATATATATATATATATATATATATATATATATATATATATATGGAGAGAGAGAGAGAGAAAGAGAGATAGACAGATAGAGAGATTGATATATAACTTCATCTGTTCATTATCTGTGTATCACAGTCTATTCATATCTATCTTGCTCTCTCTCTCTCTCTCTCTCTCTCTCTTTATATATATATATATATATATATATATATATATATATATATATATATGCATACGCATATATCAGCTTTAGGGTGATTAACACGCATATATCAGCTTAAGGGTGATTAAGTAAATGCTAATCAAAAATATTAAACGAAATACAAGATAGATATAACTCAATATAAGGATACAAGAAAATTCTGAAAAGAAGAAGTAACCACGACATCCTATTCATACGAATATATACACATGCGCGTGCGCAAACAGACACACACACATACACACTCTCTCTCGCTTTCCCCCCCTCTATATGTTTCTCTCTCTTTCTCTCTCTCACACACACACTCAGACAAAGAAGAAAAATCAACCCAACACCAATAAAATAACTCATAATATTTTAAATTTAATATGATAATAGCGGAAATGAGGAAAATTGACTGACATATGCAGAAAGCACCTGACGATTAGACCGAACAATTGCACAACGATTCTACGAAATTGTGAAGTAGATGTGTGGAACATAATGTGCTAAGTGATAAATTTTATATTCTTATTAATCATAATATTTAAAAATCGAACTGTACATAACCTTAGCGTTCTTCGCTTCACAATTAAAAAATTAATTTTACAGATGAACACAACATTTTTTGTTTTAGGAGAAACAAGACCCTGATGATGACATTGTGCTAGTGTCGGAAATAGTCGAAATAAAATGAATATGCAACAACATGATGACTTTCTTTCTTCCTTTAATAAGGATACTAAGACAGTTGTCCGTAATTATGGGAGGATTCTATTAAGAATAAGTAGACACAACTTGCCTAAATTGTCTGTCTGTCTATCTGTCTCCCTCTTTCTCTCTCTATACATATATAGAGAGAGAAGAGACAGACAGAGAAGGAGAAAGGCAGCGAGAAAGAATTATATATTTATATATATATATATATATATATATATATATATATATATATATATATATATATATATATATATATATGAGTGAGTGTGTGTGTGTGTATTATGAAATGGACAAAGTCCGACAATTATTTTAAGACATTTTTATGTTTATACATTATTTTATAGATACAAATATTTAAGTAAATGTTCTGTTTTATAATAAACAGAATTAATAACATTTACCGGCCTGAATGTCCGAGAAATTTTCTTAGACAATATTCGTCCTATACGGAACCGTAATTTAACCTAACGTGCCTTAACCGATCGAGCCACGGAGCATCGTTCGATTAGCAAGGTCGATTTTACTACTTTTATGAAAGTTTCTATCAAAATTTCTCTAAAATTCAGGCCGATAAATGTTATTAATACTGTTTATTATAAAACAGAGCATTTACATAAATATTCGTATCTATAAAAAGAATGTATAAACATAAAAATGTCTTAAAATAATTGTCGGACTTTGTCCATTTCATAATGCTTTGAGCAGATATGAATGTACGTGAGAGATTCATGGAAGATTGAAGTTTAAAAGCAGTAAAATCGGACCTTGCTGAAGTGATTTTCTTCCATTGAAAACATTGGACTCTCCTTTATTTTCTTACTTTCGTTCATTCTCCATTTCCTCCTGTTTATCATCTCACCGTTTTCTTGTTTTCTATATTTTCAGTCGTTGAAAATGGTATTAGTTATCAACTTTAAATATCCTTTCTTTCTTTCTTTCTTTCTTTCTTTCCTTTCTTTCTTTTTTCCTTCTTTCTTTCTTTCCTTCTTTCTTTCTTTCTTTCTTTTACAATCGACATTTTCATCCCTTGAAAATACATGACTTTCTCTCTTTAATTCTTTTGCAAAATATATGACTTTCCTTTTTTCTTCCTTTCTTTCTTTCAGGTTAGATTGCCTTTTTCTTCCTTTTCACTACTCACGTTATCCTACTTTCTTGCAAAATTTAGGGCTCCATTCATTCTTTCTTTCTTTCTTTCTTTCTTTCTTTCTTTCTTTCTTTCTTTCTTTTGGAATCGAAATTTGCAATCATTGAATATATATGGCTTTCTCGCTTTCTTCCTTTCAGATTAGATTGTCTTTTTCTTCCTTTTCACTACTTATGTTATCATAATGAATCTTTTCCTACTTTCTTGCAAAATGTAGTGCTCCTTTCTTTCTTTCTGTTGTGGCTTGTTTAGGGGCCAGAAAGAAAGACAGGGCAGACGAAGGTAGGTTGAACAAGTGTATTGAAATAACAGATATATACAAAGAAATAGTGTTAGCAATAAGCAGATAGAGGTTTACATCCGAACGTTAGGTTAACACTGCATCTACGCTCCCCAACCAATTGCCCTACGTCTCTATATTTAACAGTCCCACCACGAGGAATGTATGTGGCACAAGGCCAAGTTTAACGTGGGTTTCTCCGAGCCGGTAGGCTCGGCCAAAAATATTCCCTTTGAACTCGCATAAGCGGGTTCGGGATCTGTCTACCTCCCCGGACGAAATTTTGCCCTTCGGCAGAGCCTCGTCGGGGTTCCTCTCTGCCAAAGCAGAGAGTTCGACAGAAGTCGCACGCAGTCAGAGACTGCGTCTCGGCTGCCCTGCGACTCTCCCTTGGCAGTCTCGCAGTTTGTATTTATGAGAGGAAGAAGAGTTCATTTTACTGTAGGAGGGTTTATCACAACACTTTCTTTCTTTCTCTTTTCTTTCTTTCTTTCTTTCTCTTTTCTTTCTTTCTTTCTATCTATCTTTCAAAATATTGGACTGTTTTCTTTCTTATTCTAAGTAAAACTTCTTAAAAGCATATTCTTTCTGATATTAAATATTTCAAATACAATTTCTTTATTGTCTACCTTTCTTTCTTTTTTGAAAATGTCGGCTTTTCTTTCTTTTCTTTCTTTCTAATTTTCTCTTTGTTGTCTTTCCATCTAATTATCTGTCATTGGGCTTTTCTTTCATTTTCCCTGAATGCATTTCTTATTCTCTTTATTTCTAAATTTTGATTTCTGCTTTTAATTATCTTGCATTCTTTCTTTTATCGCGTTTTATTTCATTGTCCATTTTTCTCTTCATCTTTTGAGCCAGCCACTTTATTCTGGCTTCTATTCATAAATGCTACGAACGCCTGACAAATCCACCCATCTATTCCTATATCCCACAATGCACCTGCCTGCAAGACATTACTCGTCAATCCTCTTTTTACAAGACTATCTATCTCACATTCCTTCCGCCCATCAATTACTTTACTCTTCTACCAAGTAAACTCGTCAGACGGAGAATCCTGCTTCTCTTTTCGCTTCGTGTGCATCCATATTCTGATCTACTCTATAAGTAACTCAGTGGGCATCAATTCATCTGTCGACTTACACACCTATAACGCCATCTTTCTTTTTCGTTTGTCTATCCGTGCAATTTATTTATCCAGCGAGCCTGTTGGAATTCTGCTGAGAAATGTTGTCAGTATTTCAAAAGCAAACGCGCTTTCTCTTGCTGTTTCGTCGTTTGAATTGTGGATGTTAAGTTTATGAGAAACATACTTTTCTGGACAGAAAGAAAGAAAGAAAGAAAGAAAGAAAGAAAGAAAGAAAGAGGAAAGAAAGAAAGAAAGAAAGAAAGAAAGAAAGAAAGAAAGCCCGATGTCTTCAGAGAAAGAAAAGTACTCGGGAGAGAATATAGAAAGAAAGAAAGAAAGAAAGAAAGAAAGAAAGAAAGAAAGAAAGAAAGAAAGAAAGAAAGAAAGAAAAAAGAAAGAAAGAAAGAAATATGGACAAATAAAGGAAGAAAGAAAGAAAGAAAGATGGACAAAGAAAGAAAGAAAGAAAGAAAGAAAAAAGAAAGAAAGAAAGAAAAAAAGAAAGAAAGAAAAAGTAAGAAAGAAAAAAGAAAGAAAGAAAGCCCGATGTCTTCAGAGAAACAAAAGCACTTGGGACAGAATATAGAAAGAAAGAAATAGAGAAACTGTAGAAAGAAAGAAAGAAAGAAAGAAAGAAAGAAAACGAAAGAAAGAAAGAAAAGATTGAAAGACAGCTTACAGAAATATGAAATAGAAGAGACCGACTTGTTAAAGAAAGAAAGAAAGAAAAGAAACATAGAAAGATGACCTAAGAAATAAAGGAAGAAAGAAAGATGGCCTACGAAATAAAGGAAGAAAGAAAGAAGGAAAAATGAAAGATGAACTAAGAGAAAAAGGAAGAAAGAAAGAAAAAAGAAAGAAAAAAGAAGAAAACATGAAAGATGGACTAAGAAATAAAGGAAGAAAGAAAGAAAAAAGAAGAAAAAATGAATGATGGACTAAGAAATAAAGGAAGAAAGAACGAAGGAAAAATGAATGATGGCCTAAGTGACAAGAATGAATGAAAGAAAGAAAGAAAGAAAGATTTAAGCAAGGCAATTGTAAGAAGAAATAGAAAAGGTTGATGAACATGGGAAAGAAAGAAAATATTCGTAGAAAACAGAAACAAAAGAGGAAGTATAACTAAAGAAAAAATGAAAAAGATGGAAACAATGAAAGATGGACTAAGTGACAAGAAAGAAAGAAAGATTTAAGCAAGGCAATTGTAAGAAGAAATAGAAAAGGTTGCTGAATATGGGAAAGAAAGAAAATATTCGTAGAAAACAGAAGCAGAAGAGGAAGTATAACTAAAGAAAAAATGAAAAAGAAGGAAACAATGAAAGATGGACTAAGTGACAAGAAAGAAAGAAAGATTTAAGCAAAGCAATTGTAAGAAGAAATAGAAAAGGTTGCTGAACATGGGAAAGAAAGAAAATATTCGTAGAAAACAGAAACAAAAGAGGAAGTATAACTAAAGAAAAAATGAAAAAGAAGGAAACAATGAAAGATGGACTACGTGACAAGAAAGAAAGAAAGAAAGATTTTAGCAAAGCAATTGTAAGAAGAAATAGAAAAGGTTGCTGAACATGGGAAAGAAAGAAAATATTCGTAGAAAACAGAAACAAAAGAGGAAGTATAACTAAAGAAAAAATGAAAAAGAAGGAAACAATGAAAGATGGACTACGTGACAAGAAAGAAAGAAAGAAAGATTTTAGCAAAGCAATTGTAAGAAGAAATAGAAAAGGTTGCTGAACATGGGAAAGAAAGAAAATATTCGTAGAAAACAGAAACAAAAGAGGAAGTATAACTAAAGAAAAAATGAAAAAGAAGGAAACAATGAAAGATGGACTACGTGACAAGAAAGAAAGAAAGAAAGATTTTAGCAAAGCAATTGTAAGAAGAAATAGAAAAGGTTGCTGAACATGGGAAAGAAAGAAAATATTCGTAGAAAACAGAAACAAAGGAGGAAGTATAACTAAAGAAAAAATAAAAAAGAAGGAAACAATGAAAGATGGACTAAGTGACAAAAAAGAAAGAAAGAAAGATTTAAGCAAAGCAATTGTAAGAAGAAATAGAAAAGGTTGCTGAACATGGGAAAGAAAGAAAATATTCGTAGAAAACAGAAACAAAAGAGGAAGTATAACTAAAGAAAAAATGAAAAAGAAGGAAACAATGAAAGATGGACTACGTGACAAGAAAGAAAGAAAGAAAGATTTTAGCAAAGCAATTGTAAGAAGAAATAGAAAAGGTTGCTGAACATGGGAAAGAAAGAAAATATTCGTAGAAAACAGAAACAAAAGAGGAAGTATAACTAAAGAAAAAATGAAAAAGAAGGAAACAATGAAAGATGGACTACGTGACAAGTAAGAAAGAAAGAAAGATTTAAGCAAAGCAATTGTAAGAAGAAATAGAAAAGGTTGCTGAACATGGGAAAGAAAGAAAATATTCGTAGAAAACAGAAACAAAAGAGGAAGTATAACTAAAGAAAAAATGAAAAAGAAGGAAACAATGAAAGATGGACTACGTGACAAGAAAGAAAGAAAGAAAGATTTTAGCAAAGCAATTGTAAGAAGAAATAGAAAAGGTTGCTGAACATGGGAAAGAAAGAAAATATTCGTAGAAAACAGAAACAAAAGAGGAAGTATAACTAAAGAAAAAATGAAAAAGAAGGAAACAATGAAAGATGGACTACGTGACAAGAAAGAAAGAAAGAAAGATTTTAGCAAAGCAATTGTAAGAAGAAATAGAAAAGGTTGCTGAACATGGGAAAGAAAGAAAATATTCGTAGAAAACAGAAACAAAAGAGGAAGTATAACTAAAGAAAAAATGAAAAAGAAGGAAACAATGAAAGATGGACTACGTGACAAGAAAGAAAGAAAGAAAGATTTTAGCAAAGCAATTGTAAGAAGAAATAGAAAAGGTTGCTGAACATGGGAAATAAAGAAAATATTCGTAGAAAACAGAAACAAAGGAGGAAGTATAACTAAAGAAAAAATAAAAAAGAAGGAAACAATGAAAGATGGACTAAGTGACAAAAAAGAAAGAAAGAAAGATTTAAGCAAAGCAATTGTAAGAAGAAATAGAAAAGGTTGCTGAACATGGGAAAGAAAGAAAATATTCGTAGAAAACAGAAACAAAAGAGGAAGTATAACTAAAGAAAAAATGAAAAAGAAGGAAACAATGAAAGATGGACTACGTGACAAGAAAGAAAGAAAGAAAGATTTAAGCAAAGCAATTGTAAGAAGAAATAGAAAAGGTTGCTAAACATGGGAAAGAAAGAAAATATTCGTAGAAAACAAAAACAAAAGAACAAGTATAACTAAAGAAAAAATGAAAAAGAAGGAAACAATGAAAGATGGACTAAGTGACAAGACAGAAAGAAAGATAGAAAGATGTAAGCAAAGCAATTGTAAGAAGAAATAGAAAAGGTTGCTGAACATGGGAAAGAAAGAAAATATTCGTAGAAAACAGAAACAAAAGAGGAAGTATAACTAAAGAAAAAATGAAAAAGATGGAAACAATGAAAGATGGACTAAGTGACAAAAAAGAAAGAAAGAAAGATTTAAGCAAAGCAATTGTAAGAAGAAATAGAAAAGGTTGCTGAACATGGGAAAGAAAGAAAATATTCGTAGAAAACAGAAACAAAGGAGGAAGTATAACTAAAGAAAAAATAAAAAAGAAGGAAACAATGAAAGATGGACTAAGTGACAAAAAAGAAAGAAAGAAAGATTTAAGCAAAGCAATTGTAAGAAGAAATAGAAAAGGTTGCTGAACATGGGAAAGAAAGAAAATATTCGTAGAAAACAGAAACAAAGGAGGAAGTATAACTAAAGAAAAAATAAAAAAGAAGGAAACAATGAAAGATGGACTAAGTGACAAAAAAGAAAGAAAGAAAGATTTAAGCAAAGCAATTGTAAGAAGAAATAGAAAAGGTTGCTGAACATGGGAAAGAAAGAAAATATTCGTAGAAAACAGAAACAAAAGAGGAAGTATAACTAAAGAAAAAATGAAAAAGAAGGAAACAATGAAAGATGGACTACGTGACAAGAAAGAAAGAAAGAAAGATTTAAGCAAAGCAATTGTAAGAAGAAATAGAAAAGGTTGCTGAACATGGGAAAGGAAGAAAATATTCGTAGAAAACAGAAACAAAAGAGGAAGTATAACTAAAGAAAAAATGAAAAAGAAGGAAACAATGAAAGATGGACTAAGTGACAAGACAGAAAGAAAGATAGAAAGATGTAAGCAAAGCAATTGTAAGAAGAAATAGAAAAGGTTGCTGAACATGGGAAAGAAAGAAAATATTCGTAGAAAACAGAAACAAAAGAGGAAGTATAACTAAAGAAAAAATGAAAAAGATGGAAACAATGAAAGATGGACTAAGTGACAAGAAAGAAAGAAAGATTTAAGCAAGGCAATTGTAAGAAGAAATAGAAAAGGTTGCTGAATATGGGAAAGAAAGAAAATATTCGTAGAAAACAGAAGCAGAAGAGGAAGTATAACTAAAGAAAAAATGAAAAAGAAGGAAACAATGAAAGATGGACTACGTGACAAGAAAGAAAGAAAGAAAGATTTTAGCAAAGCAATTGTAAGAAGAAATAGAAAAGGTTGCTGAACATGGGAAAGAAAGAAAATATTCGTAGAAAACAGAAACAAAAGAGGAAGTATAACTAAAGAAAAAATGAAAAAGATGGAAACAATGAAAGATGGACTAAGTGACAAGAAAGAAAGAAAGAAAGAAAGATTTAAGCAAAGCAATTGTAAGAAGAAATAGAAAAAGTTTGGTGAACATGGGAAAGAAAGAAAATATTCGTAGAAAACAGAAGCAGAAGAGGAAGTATAACTAAAGAAAAAATGAAAAAGAAGGAAACAATGAAAGATGGACTAAGTGACAAGAAAGAAAGCAAGAAAGCAAGAAAGAAAGAAAGAAAGAAAGAAAGAAAGAAAGATTTAAGCAAAGCAATTGTAAGAAGAAATAGAAAAGGTTGCTGAACATGGGAAAGAAAGAAAATATTCGTAGAAAACAGAAACAAAAGAGGAAGTATAACTAAAGAAAAAATGAAAAAGATGGAAACAATGAAAGATGGACTAAGTGACAAGAAAGAAAGAAAGAAAGAAAGATTTAAGCAAAGCAATTGTAAGAAGAAATAGAAAAAGTTTGGTGAACATGGGAAAGAAAGAAAATATTCGTAGAAAACAGAAGCAGAAGAGGAAGTATAACTAAAGAAAAAATGAAAAAGAAGGAAACAATGAAAGATGGACTAAGTGACAAGAAAGAAAGCAAGAAAGCAAGAAAGAAAGAAAGAAAGAAAGAAAGAAAGATTTAAGCAAAGCAATTGTAAGAAGAAATAGAAAAGGTTGCTGAACATGGGAAAGAAAGAAAATATTCGTAGAAAACAGAAACAAAAGAGGAAGTATAACTAAAGAAAAAATGAAAAAGAAGGAAACAATGAAAGATGGACTAAGTGACAAGAAAGAAAGCAAGAAAGCAAGAAAGAAAGAAAGAAAGAAAGAAAGAAAGATTTTAGCAAAGCAATTGTAAGAAGAAATAGAAAAGGTTGCTGAACATGGGAAAGAAAGAAAATATTCGTAGAAAACAGAAACAAAAGAGGAAGTATAACTAAAGAAAAAATGAAAAAGAAGGAAACAATGAAAGATGGACTAAGTGACAAGACAGAAAGAAAGATAGAAAGATTTAAGCAAAGCAATTGTAAGAAGAAATAGAAAAGGTTGCTGAACATGGGAAAGAAAGAAAATATTCGTAGAAAACAGAAACAAAAGAGGAAGTATAACTAAAGAAAAAATGAAAAAGAAGGAAACAATGAAAGATGGACTAAGTGACAAGACAGAAAGAAAGATAGAAAGATTTAAGCAAAGCAATTGTAAGAAGAAATAGAAAAGGTTGCTGAACATGGGAAAGAAAGAAAATATTCGTAGAAAACAGAAACAAAAGAGGAAGTATAACTAAAGAAAAATGAAAAAGAAGGAAACAATGAAAGATGGACTAAGTGACAAGACAGAAAGAAAGATAGAAAGATTTAAGCAAAGCAATTGTAAGAAGAAATAGAAAAGGTTGCTGAACATGGGAAAGAAAGAAAATATTCGTAGAAAACAGAAACAAAAGAGGAAGTATAACTAAAGAAATAATGAAAAAGAAGGAAACAATGAAAGATGGACTAAGTGACAAGAAAGAAAGAAAGATAGAAAGATTTAAGCAAAGCAATTGTAAGAAGAAATAGAAAAGGTTGCTGAACATGGGAAAGAAAGAAAATATTCGTAGAAAACAGAAACAAAAGAGGAAGTATAACTAAAGAAAAATGAAAAAGAAGGAAACAATGAAAGATGGACTAAGTGACAAGACAGAAAGAAAGATAGAAAGATTTAAGCAAAGCAATTGTAAGAAGAAATAGAAAAGGTTGCTGAACATGGGAAAGAAAGAAAATATTCGTAGAAAACAGAAACAAAAGAGGAAGTATAACTAAAGAAAAAATGAAAAAGATGGAAAGAATGAAAGATGGACTAAGTGACAAGAAAGAAAGCAAGAAAGCAAGAAAGAAAGAAAGAAAGAAAGAAAGATTTAAGCAAAGCAATTGTAAGAAGAAATAGAAAAAGGTTGATGAACATGGGAAAGAAAGAAAATATTCGTAGAAAACAGAAGCAAAAGAGGAAGTATAAGTAAAGAAAAAATGAAAAAGAAGGAAAGAATGAAAGATGGACTAAGTGACAAGAAAGAAAGAAAGAAAGATTTAAGCAAAGCAATTGTAAGAAGAAATAGAAAAAGGTTGATGAACATGGGAAAGAAAGAAAATATTCGTAGAAAACAGAAGCAAAAGAGGAAGTATAACTAAAGAAAAAATGAAAAAGATGGAAAGAATGAAAGATGGACTAAGTGACAAGAAAGAAAGCAAGAAAGCAAGAAAGAAAGAAAGAAAGAAAGAAAGATTTAAGCAAAGCAATTGTAAGAAGAAATAGAAAAGGTTGCTGAACATGGGAAAGAAAGAAAATATTCGTAGAAAACAAAAACAAAAGAGAAACAAAAGACGAAGTATAACTAAAGAAAATGCATAAAAATGAAAAAGAAAGAAAGATGGACTAAGAAGAAAGAAAGGAAGAAAGAAAGAAAGAATGATTTAAGTAAAGAAAAAGACAGAGATGATTTGTGGGACAAGGAAAAGAAAAAAAGAAAAAATAATGTAACAAAAGGAAAGATTGCAGAACATGAGAAATAAATAAAATATAAAAGAGAATAAAGGCTAAGCAAGAAAATGTAAATAAAAGATTACGAATGAAAAGCTAAAGAGGAGGGGGTAACTTCAAAGAAAGATATTTGGCAAGAAATTAAATGAAGCAATATTAACAAATTATTGCCCAACCCCCCACCTTCCATTTTGAGAACGGCAAGCATGAATTGTTTATCGGTAGAAAAACTGCTTTCTTAATACCGGGATTTTATTTTCATGTTTACAACTGATGGCGGATTTCAGAGTGTGAGCATTAAAAACAAATATGGAAAGGAAACCACAAAGGAGTCAGGAAAAAGAAAAAGAGAAAAATAAGAATATATTAAACGGAAAGAAAAAGATAAAGGAATGCGTAGGAAGAAATGAATTAGAAAAAGAATAAGAAGAGAAGAAATAAACAAGGGGCAGAGAAAAGTAGAACAAAAATGTCCCAGAAAAGAAAAAAAAATATTAGGAAGCATGAAAAAGAAAGAAAAAAAAGAATTTTAAAGAAAAAATTGAAATCATTTTCAGTGAGTGGACCAATGACAAGAAAGTTATGACCCAGTGGATAAAAGCGTCGGTTGAACTAATCCGGTAATTAGAAACAAAGATTTTCAGTTCAATACCTGGCCACAGCAGAGATGAACAAAAACTTGGAGAGTTGAGTTACTAAAGGGAAATAACTGAAAACTTAGATATCCAGAAAAGGCATGGCACGTGGAACTAGAACAATCTACCCCAGTAGATAAAAGCGTCGCTTGAACTAATCCGGTGACTTGACCCAAAGAGTTGTCAGTTCAATACCTGGCCACGGCAGAGATGAACAAAAACTTGGAGAGTTGAGTTACTAAAGGGAAATAACTGAAAACTTAGATATCCAGAAAAGGCATGGCACGTGGAACTAGAACAATCTACCCCAGTAGATAAAAGCGTCGCTTGAACTAATCCGGTGACTTGACCCAAAGAGTTGTCAGTTCAACACCTGGCCACGGCAGAGACGAACAAAAACTTGGAGAGTTGAGTTACTAAAGGGAAATAACTGAAAACTTAGATATCCAGAAAAGGCATGGCACGTGGAACTAGAACAATCTACCCCAGTAGATAAAAGCGTCGCTTGAACTAATCCGGTGACTTGACCCAAAGAGTTGTCAGTTCAATACCTGGCCACGGCAGAGATGAACAAAAACTTGGAGAGTTGAGTTACTAAAGGGAAATAACTGAAAACTTAGATATCCAGAAAAGGCATGGCACGTGGAACTAGAACAATCTACCCCAGTAGATAAAAGCGTCGCTTGAACTAATCCGGTGACTTGACCCAAAGAGTTGTCAGTTCAACACCTGGCCACGGCAGAGATGAACAAAAACTTGGAGAGTTGAGTTACTAAAGGGAAATAACTGAAAACTTAGATATCCAGAAAAGGCATGGCACGTGGAACTAGAACAATCTACCCCAGTAGATAAAAGCGTCGCTTGAACTAATCCGGTGACTTGACCCAAAGAGTTGTCAGTTCAATACCTGGCCACGGCAGAGATGAACAAAAACTTGGAGAGTTGAGTTACTAAAGGGAAATAACTGAAAACTTAGATATCCAGAAAAGGCATGGCACGTGGAACTAGAACAATCTACCCCAGTAGATAAAAGCGTCGCTTGAACTAATCCGGTGACTTGACCCAAAGAGTTGTCAGTTCAATACCTGGCCACGGCAGAGATGAACAAAAACTTGGAGAGTTGAGTTACTAAAGGGAAATAACTGAAAACTTAGATATCCAGAAAAGGCATGGCACGTGGAACTAGAACAATCTACCCCAGTAGATAAAAGCGTCGCTTGAACTAATCCGGTGACTTGACCCAAAGAGTTGTCAGTTCAACACCTGGCCACGGCAGAGATGAACAAAAACTTGGAGAGTTGAGTTACTAAAGGGAAATAACTGAAAACTTAGATATCCAGAAAAGGCATGGCACGTGGAACTAGAACAATCTACCCCAGTAGATAAAAGCGTCGCTTGAACTAATCCGGTGACTTGACCCAAAGAGTTGCCAGTTCAATACCTGGCCACGGCAGAGATGAACAAAAACTTGGAAAGTTGAGTTACTAAAGGGAAATAACTGAAAACTTAGACATCCAGAAAAGGCATGGAACGTGGAACTAGAACAATCTACCCCAGTAGATAAAAGCGTCGCTTGAACTAATCCGGTGACTTGACCCAAAGAGTTGCCAGTTCAATACCTGGCCACGGCAGAGATGAACAAAAACTTGGAAAGTTGAGTTACTAAAGGGAAATAACTGAAAACTTAGATATCCAGAAAAGGCATGGCACGTGGAACTAGAACAATCTACCCCAGTAGATAAAAGCGTCGCTTGAACTAATCCGGTGACTTGACCCAAAGAGTTGTCAGTTCAATACCTGGCCACGGCAGAGATGAACAAAAACTTGGAGAGTTGAGTTACTAAAGGGAAATAACTGAAAACTTAGATATCCAGAAAAGGCATGGCACGTGGAACTAGAACAATCTACCCCAGTAGATAAAAGCGTCGCTTGAACTAATCCGGTGACTTGACCCAAAGAGTTGCCAGTTCAATACCTGGCCACGGCAGAGATGAACAAAAACTTGGAAAGTTGAGTTACTAAAGGGAAATAACTGAAAACTTAGATATCCAGAAAAGGCATGGCACGTGGAACTAGAACAATCTACCCCAGTAGATAAAAGCGTCGCTTGAACTAATCCGGTGACTTGACCCAAAGAGTTGCCAGTTCAATACCTAGCCACGGCAGAGATGAACAAAAACTTGGAAAGTTGAGTTACTAAAGGGAAATAACTGAAAACTTAGATATCCAGAAAAGGCATGGAACGTGGAACTAGAACAATCTACCCCAGTAGATAAAAGCGTCGCTTGAACTAATCCGGTGACTTGACCCAAAGAGTTGCCAGTTCAACACCTGGCCACGGCAGAGATGAACAAAAACTTGGAAAGTTGAGTTACTAAAGGGAAATAACTGAAAACTTAGATATCCAGAAAAGGCATGGAACGTGGAACTAGAACAATCTACCCCCGTAGATAAAAGCGTCGCTTGAGCTAATCCGGTGACTTGACCCAAAGCGTTGCCAGTTCAATACCTGGCCACGGCAGAGATGAACAAAAACTTGGAAAGTTGAGTTACTAAAGGGAAATAACTGAAAACTTAGATATCCAGAAAAGGCATGGCACGTGGAACTAGAACAATCTACCCCAGTAGATAAAAGCGTCGCTTGAACTAATCCGGTGACTTGACCCAAAGAGTTGTCAGTTCAATACCTGGCCACGGCAGAGATGAACAAAAACTTGGAGAGTTGAGTTACTAAAGGGAAATAACTGAAAACTTAGATATCCAGAAAAGGCATGGAACGTGGAAGTAAAACGATCTGCCCCCGTGAAGGAAACCCAACGTTTTACATCTGTAGAAGGCTGGATCGTACAACGATAGAAACGTCATATATATGCCAACAAGTTGCTGATAATAGCCTGAACAATGTAAATATGCAAATGGCTTCTTTGTTATTTTCTTCCAACCCACTTTCCGTTTATTGATGGTATTCGATTTTGTTGTCATTAAGTCAGTTTCCCTGAGGTTTTATTTCTGTTTCATTATGGACATTTTTACAGCTCCTGTCGATCTTTTCGTCAGTGTTATATTATATGAATATGATAGACTTGATATTATATGTATATATCCAGGACGATTGAAATGTAACTCTCTACAGGTGGGACCAGCCAGGAATCCTGACTTTTTTCTTTGGGTTTGGTTAAAGGAACAAAGTCTGCTATGCCAAACCAAGATCTTAGAAGAACTTGAAAGGCAAATACAAGAAGTTTTGTTTTCCATACCACAAGAATTCCTGGTGAAACCAGTTGACGATATTCCTGGGCGCCTCGAGAAGTTGGTGCCCATATCGAATTTTAAATAAAACCCCATGTTAAACGCTTTGAGTACATATCTATTTCTTGTAAAAATTATAGTTAATAAATAAATAATAAATATTTTAAAATGGTGAGTTACATTTCGAACAACCTGTATATAGTAGTTTAGATGTGGCACAAGGCCGAAAGTAGGGAGCATTCAGTGAGGATCGAACTCACTTCTCAGACGTAATTGTTTTAGGGAGAAAAGCTTGTTAAACATTACACCGCCTCGAGGTGCCCATAGTAATTTTCCAAGCGTAGCGTAGACGTAGCACAAGACCGAAAGTATGGGGCACCCAGTGAGGTTCGAACTCACTACTCAGTCTTAATAGTTCTAGCGAGACAAGCTTGCTAACAATTACATCGCCTCGATGTGCCCATAATGATTTTCAAAGTGTAGCTTAGATGTGGAACCAGGCCGAAAGTAGGGGCCACCCAGTGAGGTTCGAACTCACTACTCAGTCGTAATTGTTCTAGCAAGACAAACTTGCTAACCATTACACCGCCTCGAGGTGCCCATAGTGATTTTACAAGCGTAGGTTAGATGTGGCACAAGGCCGAAAGTATGGGGCACCCAGTGAGGATCGAACTTACTACTCAGTCGTAATTGTTCTAGCGAGACAAGCTTGCTAACCATTACACTGCTTCGAGGTACCTAAATTAACCTGTATAAATATCGGGCTCACATGCCCCCAACTCTCGAGCAGATTGATCTGCACCCTGTCGAAACTCAGAGCAATCCGCGAATAACGTCAAAATACTCTGCATTAGAAGGCATTATTATACAAAATAAACAGCTCACATTAAATAAAATGTGATTCACCACAGGAGACGGTATAATTAATATGAACATATATTATATTATTATTAAAGAATAAAATAAAATTAATCGCATTCTTTTTTTTTTTCTTTTCTTTTTTTCGGCCTCGGATCCAAGTCTAGACAAATTCTTGTTCATTCAAAAGACTTAACATCCTATTGACGACGCCATATTTTTGTATTTTGTTTTTGTACGACATGTGATCGATAGTCAAGTACCACTCTATCGCTGTGTTTACTTTTACACTTCATAGCTCTTCTATTTATCATATGCAAATAGGTACAACCATATTTACCAATCCACTACAAGTATAATTCTATGAGTTCTACTCGTGCTATGTAAGCCAGAAATGCCTTCCGCACGGAAGGTTCATCGCGGATTAAACCGGTTCGCCAAACAGTCTTTCCTGATGGTGAGAAGTGCGAGACTCCTAGCGGGTTTTAAAAAAAGAATTGACCAAACTTGTAGGATCAACGGTCATCAACGGCACAATGGTGGTAAAGTGGTCTCCATAACTATAGATGCAACCAGTACAGAGATGATGAAACAGCATAGCTAGGTGTCCGTAACTAATGCTGACCTTCTAGCTAGATGACATCCGCTGTGGTTTGATCAAGACAGGAATAAACTCCTTCATATCTACTGCTCAAGGCACACTACACATGAATGAATTCTTCTGTGACTCTTAACGGAGATAAGCGAATTGGTCGTTGGTTGATTCGTTTTCTACAGCTTATCAACCGTTTGCAGGTTATTTAAAGCCTGAAATTAATTTCGGTTATAAGATGTTTTTAAAATAATAATGGTTTAGTGATATTGTTTGAGTTAGCTCCTCCTTGATTCTCTAATTGTTCACTAGGGGTCGCTCTCCCTACACTATTAATACTGGACAACTTCATGCCTCCTTCCCTTTTCTACGTTACATTTCAGCGGACACATTTAAAAATGTGATCTCTCATACAAATCTGCGTTTTGCCCACTTGAAACACACACACGTACGTATAAACATTCACCAAAAAACAAACTCTTTACGTCCACACACAAACACAAATTTTGACGTCTTTGTCTCTTTTAAATTTGTTGTTTAATTCATATATATATATATATATATATATATATATATATATATATATATATATATATATACACCACACCAAAAATATCTTGGAAAATAAGGAAAAAAATCATCAGCCTACAACAACCTATCAAAAACTTGCAAACTTTGCTTGGAGGAAAAAATAGCTATCATTACCTTCCCAGATCAAAATAAATTATTAAATAAAAGATCCGAGCTAATCTCAAAATGCAGACATGAAAACAAATTTTTACTACGTAACTTAAAATAGAAAAATAAATAAATATATAAACAAACAAAACAACAATAAAATAAGCAAAATAAATTACTCCAAACTAATTACAAGACCACACCTGTTAGAATATGCGAAATAAAATCAAAACAAAAGAACGGACGAAAGTTATAACTGTTATATAACGATAAAAAATAAAAAAATTAATAAAAGATAATATACTACGTTACTTAAAAATCGAAAGCCAAAAATATATAGTGTAACAAATAAATAACAACAACTATAATAAATCGATCTAAATACATCCAAATATATAAATAAACTAACAACCGATTACGATAAACTAGCCGTTTAGAAAAAACAAATAAAGATAATCAACCCAAATAGATAAATTAAAAACTGTTCCGACCAATATAATACTAAGAACAAATCGCAACATCCCACCCCAAAATTCAACAAATAGATTTAATCAATGACAAATAAACAAATATATAAGATAAAAAATAAAAATGAAAATAAATAAAAACAAGCAAAACAATTTGACCCAAATTAATAAGCAAACAAGCGACTTCCTGTAAATGACCGCCATAATAGACTACCAACAATAAGCTATATAAACAATTTTTACTACGTTAACAAAAAACACCGATCAAAATAAAAAATAAATAAATAAATATAAAAGATAAAAAATAAAAATAAAATTAAAAAAAAAACAAACAGAAAAACAAGCAAAATAATTTGACATAAATAAATAAACAAATAAGCGACTTCCGGTAAAAGTAACCGTCAAAATAGACTACCCATAATGCACCACTGACCCTTATATATAAATCCTTCCTCTTGTACCACCTTCTTCTTCTTCTTCTTCTTCCTCTTCTTCTTCTTCTTCTTCTTCTTCTTCTTCTTCTTCTTCTTCTTCTTCTTCTTCTTCTTCTTCCACTTTTCCTTTCTTTTTCTCCTCCTCCTTTCTCTTCTTATTCTTCTTTTCCTCTTCCTCTGCCATCTTCTTCTTCTTCTTCTTCTTCTTCTTCTTCTTCTTCTTCTTCTTCTTCTTCTTCTTCTTCTTCTTCTTTCCCTCTCTTATTTTTTCTTCCTCCTGCTCCACCTCTCCCCTCCTCTTCTTCATCACCTCCTCCTTCGTCTTATTCTGCTCCTTCCTCTTGTACCACCTTCTTCTTCTTCTTCTTCTTCTTCTTCTTCTTCTTATTCTTCTTCTTCTTCTTCTTCTTCTTCTTCTTCTTCTTCTTTCCCTCTCTTATTTTTTCTTCCTCCTGCTCCACCTCTCCCCTCCTCTTCTTCATCACCTCCTCCTTCGTCTTATTCTGCTCCTTCCTCTTGTACCACCTTCTTCTTCTTCTTCTTCTTCTTCTTCTTCTTCTTCTTCTTCTTCTTCTTCTTCTTCT
>OZ038503.1:28164046-28169453 GCA_964036315.1 Acanthosepion esculentum | reverse complement strand
TTTCGACTCCTTCTCCTTCCTCTCTTCCTCCACTTCTGCTTCTTCTTCTCCTCCACTTCCTCCCCCTCCTCCTTCTTCTGCCTCCTCCTCTTTCATACCCTCTTCCCCTTCTGCTTCTTCTTTTCCCTCCTTCTTCTCCTCCTCCTCTTCCTACGCCTCCGCCTTCTTCCACTTTATTTTTACCTCAAGGGCTACCTCTTCTTCAGCTTAGAATTTTCCGTATTTGTTGTTGGTTTTTCTTCTTCGTGTATGAAAATATAAATAAATGAGTCAAATAAAAACTGGAATAAAAGAGAAACAACACAATGCGATCGCTTTTAAGGGCAAGAAAGAGAAGCCGGTCTTTTCCCCCGAAGCTGTCATTGATATAAAAGCATCGAAATCTTATCGATGCGGAAAAATGAAAAACGGTAAGAAAAACAGAAAACAGAAAAAACAAAAAAAAACAAAAGAAAATAAACAAAACAACTTAAGGACCCTTTCAAACGAAACGATATGTTGCGGGCGAAAAACAACATGGAAAACCAATCTTTTACATATTGACTGATTTCCGTCTTTATTGATGTGAAAACCTTTGGAATCCAAAATATCTTTTACGTATTAATTCAAACAGGGAACCTGATTGACGCTATTTTCATTAAAGTTATCGATCATCTTCTTGTTTTTATAGCATCGACCTATTCATCGATTCAGAAGTATTTGTCTCAATCCTCCTATTTATGTAGTTCTTATCTGTTTGTCTCTCCATCATCTATCTATCTATCTATCTATCTATCTATCTATCTATCTATCTAAATCAATAGTTTCAAATCTATCTAATTTTCTTAATATCAATATTTATGTTTGTGTCTATGTTCCAATAGATATCTAAACAAGTCATATCATGTCATCTACCTATCTACCCACCTACATATATATATATATATATATATATATATATATATATATATATATATATATATATATCACAGTTTGCTCATAATATATCAATCTATCTACTATGTTAATATATCTCCATCTTCCTAGCTATCGAGTTAGGCGGCAATTCGTCTCTATCTATCTATCTAGCTAGCTAGCTAGCTAGCTAGTTATCTCAGTAATTTCATTATATATATATATATATATATATATATATATATATATATATATATATATATTATATATATATATATATATATTCGGCTTCTTATTCTTTTTTATTTTTTCCCTCAGTCTCTTGTCTCTCATGGTTCAAGTTCATCTTGCTAGCTATCTAGTTAGGCGGCACTTCGACTCTATCTATCTATCTATCTATCTATCTATCTAGCTAGCTAGCTAGCTAGTTAGCTATCTATCTATCTATCTATCTATCTATCTATCTATCTATCCAGGTAGCTAGCTAGCTAGTTATTTATCTAAATCAATATTTATAAAATCACTCACTTTGTTAATATCAATCTCACTATGTTTATGTCTATGTTCCAAATGATATATATATATATAGAGAGAGAGAGATATTCAAATATGTGATGTATACCATCTTGTGACACATATATCTCGAAACACTTGGCATAAAAAAATGATGTGCTGATTGAGCCGAGTGTTGTCTTATCATGTCCCATAGCGTATGTCTTGCTGTAGGCCTTGTAGAGGATTTCACAAATAAATATTTCCATTTTAAATTACAATTTCCTCAATATATATATATATATATATATATATATATATAGATATATATATATAGATATATATATATAGATATATATTTATATATATATATATATATATATAGATATATATATAGAGATATATATATTTATATATATATATATATATATATATATATATATATATATATAAGGAAAGAACTGTAAGATATATAATCCAGTGTTCTTATTGATATTTTTATTTTTACAAAATAGTTCTCAATATGAATTTAGACACCATAAATACTATAGATTAACTGATTTAAGATATGTTTTTTGCTACACAGTTATAACCATGTTTCAAAAATGAAAGCTAAAAGCTTCGAATTTAATTGTATAATTAAATTAAAAGCATTAAGTTCCGTTTCATCTTTAAGCGAATATTTGTATAACTTATTTTTAAATTTACTGAGTTTTAAACGCACAGTTAAATTCATAATTAATATATATATATATATATATATATATATATATATATATATATATATATATATATATATATATATATATATATATATATATATATATATATATATATTAATTGAAACAAAACGAATAATTCCGTTATTATTTACACTTTTTTTTCGTATATATACGGGACCGTCATTTAACCTGACGTGCCTTAACCGATCGAGCTACGGAGAATCGTTCGATTGGCAAGTTTAAAAAGCAGTAAAATCGACTTTGCTATTTTTTTTCGTATAGGATACAGGTTCGATTCCTGTCAGTGGACGAATATTTTCTATGAAAATTTCCCGGACATTCAGGCCAGTAAATGTTGTTTAATACTGTTTATTATAAACAGAGCATTTACTTATTTACTTATTTTAATTATTCCTTTACTTAATTATTAATTTTAACTATTCAGATTTTTCTTGTTTATATTTTTTTAAGCATTTCACCCCAAGAAATGCGGGATGCTACTAGAACGCTTGAGGTTACAGAGTGGGAGCCAGATTAAAGAAGTGTGACGAAGGAAAGGATGAAGGGAAGGAAAGGAATAGATCAAGGCATCTGGAGATGTCGATTGACATTACATTTGAATAGTTGGAGATTATAGCTATCAGGGAAACAGGAAAAGTGGGGTGTTCCACAGGCGAGAGGTGCGAGACATGAAGCTATTGGCGTAGAAGAGACGGCCTCATTTAACCGTTTCGACAGTGATAGGGTGGAACCGTGATGCCAGCCTAATAGCACGCTTAAAGTCATGCAGTCTGGGAACTATCGATAGTAGCTCGTCGGAGCAGTTACCGTGAAAGTATTTGTAGAAAAGACAAAGGGAGGCGACGGCACGTCTGTGAGAGAGCGACTGAAGACGAGATGCCAGATCAGGACCAACCACATTGTTTATCCACCTCTGAATCTTGTCGAGGACCTTAAGGCGAACAGGGTGGGGGGGCACCAGGCCATATATGGCAGCAGTATTCCATGCAAGGCCGAATGGTTGATTTGTAGACTTGAAGGATGGACTCAGGCGTGAAAAACTTTTTGGCGCGTCACGGGGAACCAACTTTCCTTGCGGTGGATGAAGCAATTGATTCAATGTAACTGTTCCATCTCAAGTCAGCGGACAGTGTCAGACCAAGCAGTCGCAAAGAGGTGCTCTCGTGGAGTTGAGCATCAGACATTCTAATGGGTGACAGGGATGGTTCCCTGTGGTGAGTAATAGAGAACAGTTTAGTTTTAGAGGCATTAAAGTTAACCAGCCAATTCCTGCCCCAGTCTACAACCAAAGTTAAAGTGAGATTTTGAAGTTCCATCGAGTGAATTGAAGAATTCAAAGTTATTTCATTAAAATTATCATTGCTGTTTTCTAAGTTGGACCAGAGATACCATTAGTTTTGGACCGGATGCTCAATAAGCCCTCCGTAAAGCTAGCTTTCAAGCTAGTACCAAAATAATGAACACGTACTAGAACAATTACATGATAACGTTATAAATTTATTATAATATTAAATTCCTTTGTATGATATTAAAATAAAATAAAAGTATTAATATTAAATTCTAAAATTTCTTTAATCTACAATCTTAAAATCTCTTTAAAAGATTGTATTTCTTTATGTATGTTCTTCTTATTTGAAGAAGAGTTAAATTTAAAATATATGTCATTGTTAATATTCCACGTTTTTTAAGTTCTGTCTAGACTTGTGTACGATTCAGTTTTCTTCTTCCCCTCTACTATTTTCGTGTGTCTTTGCTTTTTTCACTCTGTATCACCATTTTAAATGCCTTTTTCCTTATTTACGGCTTTTCCTCTTTTTTTTTCACTGTCTTTTTTCCTCCTTATCCATATCCTTTTTAATTTTTAAATAAAAAGAAATGTTACGATTCATTTTTATGAAAAGTTTTAATATTGATAACATCCGAAGAATTACTCTCTCTAAGACCGAAATGGCCATATAAATAGGGTAAAATTGAGTTTCATTTTTATCTAATTCATATATATATATATATATATATATATATATTATATATATATATATATATATATATATATATATATTCGTTGTTTGTTATATTTAACAATATGTATATATATACAGCCTCTATGTGTTGACGTCAATGTAAACATTGAATCAACAATTATACTATATATATATATATATATATATATATATATATATATATATATACATATATATATATATATATATATAAAAGTAAACATTGAAGCCAAGACTAAGAGGCGATATATATATATATATATATATATATATATATATATATATATATATATATATATATATATATGAAAGTAAACATTGAAGCCAAGACTTAGAGGCTATATCTATATATCTATCTATATATACATATTTATATATATATAAGTAAACATTGAAGTCAACACTTAGAGGATAATATATATATATATATATATATATATATATATATATATATATATATATATATATAAGTAAACATTGAAGTCAACACTTATAGTCAACAGGCTATATATATATATATATATATATATATATATATATATATATATATATAAATATATATATATATATGTATATATATATATATATATATAAGTAAACATTGAAGTCAACACTTAGAGGCTATATATATATATATATATATATATATATATATATGTGTGTGTGTGTGTGTGTGTGTGTGTGTGTGTGTGTTTGTATGTGTATAAAAGTAACCATTGAAGTTAACATTTAGAGGCTGTATATATATACATATATACATAATATATATATTATATATATTACTAATTACTTACTTTTTCTTCTTAAAAAGAATAAAATAAAACAACATTTTTCGAGGTGGGGGTCGCAACCATTGAAGTAGCAAGTAGCTTTTAGAATTTTTGACAGACAAACAACACATGACGTAATATTAGCATAAGCCGTATATTCAAGTCTGCATACCCTGGATTGAAGTCACCCTTCGCTACTGATATATATATATATATATATATATATATATATATATATATATATATATATATATATATATATATATATATATAAAAGTGAACATAAAAGTCAACACTTAGAGGCGACGATTGCATCTAGCATGAAACAGACTGTCGCCTCTAAGTGTTGACTATTACGTTCACTTTTATATTTACACACGCTCTATCTCTGATATTTAGCACTTTATCCCATAAATATAGCTTACCTTCAGACTATATTTCTTCATATATATATATATATATATATATATAGTCATCCCCAGGAAGATGCGATTGCTTCAAGCCGCCA
>OZ038503.1:28119046-28159046 GCA_964036315.1 Acanthosepion esculentum | reverse complement strand
TGACCAAACTCTATATCCATTTAACAAAGTACAGCTGTATTTAAAATAAACATGATTTTGATAAAACAGATCGTTTACTTAACTGTATCCAATAATAATGCATGAAATATTCCCGTATTAGTATCGTATTATCAAATAGAAACATGCATATTTTCCGATCTTTAAGATTATAAAATGGTTAGCTGTTTCCCGTTCGGTGGTTTATGGCTGCACTCATGTGCACAACGTGTATAGCGTTACTAACGATACTTTTATCATTCACTGTTACATTTTGAACTTATTTAACTAGAAGATGGGATAAAGAGACGGAGAACAAAAGAAAAGTCAATTGTAACTTGGTCTCTCAAAAAAATGAACTCGCATGATACATGAGATACATGATAAAATAATTTTTATGAGTGAAATGTTTGCGGTCACACGATACACGAGATCGCGTGTTACCCAAATATATATATATATATATATATATATATATATATATATATAAGTACATTATCTATAATACATAAGATCAAAAGACCTCAATTATCAATTGGTATACATATATATATATATATATATATATATATATAACACGCAGAAATATCTAATGTCAGTTGTCCGCTGCGACTAATAGTTTCCCACAATCAAGCGATTATTATACAATTCAGAAAATGCTTTCACCTCATTTTCTCATGTTTCATTCTTTCTCTTCTCCATCTCGATACATAGATAGATAGATAGATAGATAGATAGATAGATAGATAATGCAGAACAAATTGAAATAGATAGATAGATAATGAACGAATTGAAATAGATAGATAGATAGATAGATAGATAGATAATGCAGAACAAATTGAAATAGATAGATAGATAATGAACAAATTGAAATAGATAGATAGATAGATAGATAATGAACAAATTGAAATAGATAGATAGATAGATAGATAATGAACAAATTGAAATAGATAGATAATGAACAAATTGAAATAGATAGATAGATAGATAGATAGATAATGAACAAATTGAAATAGATAGATAGATAATGAACAAATTGCGATAGATAGATAGATAGATAGATAGATAGATAGAAAGAAAGAAAGAACAGACTACATAGATAAAGTAATCGAATGATATAAATGAATTGAGATAGATAGATAGTTAGATAGATAGATAGATAGATTACTCTTGTCATTTTGATGCAGACCATTCTTTCTTACATTCTAACCTACACAAAACAGTCTTTTCACTCCCATTTTCACTCTGTCTGGTGAAGAAGAAATTACTGCTCGATAAAATCATAACAGTATCCCCCACCAAATAAATTATTCGCATCGATTTTCTATCACAAAGAATTTTTCCTTCTCTTCTAATTGGAAATATATTTCTTCTAATGTTTTCTTTTTACTAGGAGAACATAAATCAAGTAATAAGCATCCTTAATTTGTCGCTTTGTGTGTACAATATACACGAACAAAATTATTGCCCATGAAATCTTTGACGAGGAGTTTTAGTTCAAGAATTAACTAATCGTAAGTTCAGTAGAATCAGTAGAATAGTTATATGGAATTGGTTACTAAGTCCGGATATAAGGGGTTATATTTAGATTAAAACAAAAGAACTAAAAGCAGGTTTAACATTTATTTTTAATGTTTTATAGTAAACGAAAGGGCTAATTGTGAGTGAAATATAACGGCATTGATTTTAAGTAGAAATGTATATAATGTTAATGAAATTAAGTATGTCACGTATGCAAAACATATAATGTAACGAGAAATTTTTTAATTTAATTTCAATTTTTTTTAATTCTATTCTAATGTCATTCTCAACTTTTTCCGCGTTTCATTTTGCTTTTGTTCTTGATTTTTTTTAAATGAAAGATCCTTTTATTTGCGTGCGTTATTGCAATCGTCGTAACTGAATGTTGGCCTTCTTTCCATAAAACTGACAAACATTTCCATTTCAGTCCAGGTTTCATCAAAATCATGTTTTTTTATTTCCTTGTTCATTGTGACAGTGTGAACGCTGGAGAATAGTTTCGTTGGAAGATTTTATATCATACACTGTTAAGTTTCCTATTTTCCTCAGACATTAGTTACAATTAACTTTCAGCAGCGTCTAGTCTGTTTAAATTTACCACTTCTTGTGATAACTCCAAAGTTGTTCTTTTCCTCTTATTCCCATCATCTTTTGCACAAATACAAGCCATTAGGATGAAATAAACATAAGCAATTATCCAAAGTAAATTTCCTGAAAAACAAATTTAAAATCGGTTACATATCACCCAAAGAGTTCAAATATACACTTCAAAATCATGTCCTGACTTGCGGAATTCCGGATATGCGGGATTCCGGATATGCGGGATTCCGGATATGAGGCACGACGTATATGAGCGATTCCGGATATGAGGGATTCCGGATATGCAGGATTCCGGATATGAGACACGATGTATATGCGGGATTCCGGATATGAGTGATTCCGTATATGAGGGATTCCGGATATGTGGGATTCCGGATATGAGGCACGACGTATATGAGGGATTCCGGATATGAGACACGACGTATATGTGGGATTCCGGATATGAGGGATTCCGGATATGAGGGATTCCGGATATGAGGGATTCCGGATATGAGGCACGACGTATATGAGGGATTCCAGATATGAGACACGACGTATATGTGGGATTCCGGATATGAGGGTTTCCGGATATGCGGGATTCCGGATATGAGGGTTCCGGATATGAGTGTATTGTACGGCATTGTTACATCCATTGTTTCTTTTAGTACATCTCCATTTGTCGCACGACAGAACGACTCGTATGCTTTACCGAAAACATGCTTTCTGATAGTTTTTTTTTTGTTTCTTTGCCAAGTACATTATCTGGATCAAAGGCCATCAATTGTATCGTGGGCGAGCGACTCTACAGTTCAAATGCATTTGCATTTTGTTGATAAGGGAAAAGAAAGTAAACGACATTAAAACAAACATCTTCAGTTTACGTTGAATCTTTATTTTTATAAATTTGAGCACCGGGGAACAGTTCGCATGGAATTTCAGAAAGAAATCAGTCTTGTACTAGGGTGCATCAAGTACAGCAGCCGAACGTTCGAAAAATAAACAAATCAATACTCACTCGACAACTCTACCTCATGCAGAGCGATAAGAGCCAAAACGGGGCCGCCTTCTGGGTGTATACTCACAGAATCTGGTATAAACTGAAGTTATATCTACGCTTTTAAAGAAAGTGGAAGACAGAGCGATGTCTACTTATACGACTCTTGAAGAAACAGGAACGGTACCATTTTGAATCTGGTATCGTCGTCGGCCTTATCGCATATCTAAGAATTTAAATTCTTCTTTTTCATCGCTTCCTGTATGATGATGGCGTTGTTGACTAAGTTGAACAATTCTTGCTCGGAAGAGTCAATAGCAGTGGCTGTTGGTGGAGGATGAGGTTAATTTCCTACTAATTAATCCATAGCTGGAGGGGGAGAAAAGGTGGCTTCATACCTTTCCCAAGGGGATTTGCATGTCAGTGAATATAATGTACTTGACTGGAAAAGGAACTCTCCAATTTCCAATTCTGAGCCATTATCCATTACACCACCCGCACATCCAAGCTTACAACACTTGGTATTCCCAAGCGGTCACCCATGTAAGTCCTGTCAGGTTCAACATTGCTTAACTTCACCGATTGTATGGCAACCAGTTTTTTAATGTGATATGGCCATAAGCTGGAACTTGTATTGAAAAGTTTACAGACAGATTGAAACAAGCAAGAATAAAGAACTATAGCGTCATTAGATTTATCTCATATCCAAGAATTTAATTTATTTTCTGATGGCTTCCTTTATGATGTTGATGACTAATTAGACCAATTCTTACATGGAAGGACCGATAGCATTGACTGGCTAGTACTCTTGGTGGAGGATGAGGTTGATTTTGTTGTGGCTTTCTCTCTTGTCGTTTGACTTCTTACTTTTCTCTTCTGGTGGGTAGAATAGGTGGTCTTATACCTTTCTCAATTAGAATTGCACGTAAGTGAATCTAACGAACCCAATGGGAATTGGAACTTAAAAAGTCCATTGACTTATATATATATATATATAAATGTGGACATAAACTAAAAATTAGTTATTAGAAAAAAAAAAAAAAAAAAAATATATATATATATATATATATGTATACCCTTGTTAATAACTAATTATTTGGTTTATATACACATTTATATATTCATATATATATATATATATATATATATATATATATATATAATTTGGATATAATATATATATATATATATATATATATGTGTGTGTGTGTGTGTGTGTGTGTGTGTGTGTGTGTGTGGATATTATATACATAATGTGGATATAATATATATATATATATATATATATATATATATATATATATATATATATATATATATATATCGAATGTTTGTGCCCACTCTCAGGATTTCCAAGAATCACATAAAAATCGAAGACTGCGTGTCTTTTACTAAACCATTTTACCGCCTCATTTCAGAACAGAATGTCTTTCCCTACCTGGACTTTTTTTTATCATATATTCAATAATAATAAAAAACAAATTCCCCCAATAATTCATTAAATTTCCTTAACATTTCATTTATTACTAAGCTGTATTCCCAGTTATTGGTAATCTTAGGACTGGTATATTTTAAATTTTAAAAACCATCTGCCAATTATTTCCAGTCGAAAAATATTGTTCTTCTCTTTGTATAATATAAAATATTTTTGTTATTCTCTTCTTGAAGTCTGTTCTTTTATCGTTCGTTCCCCTAATTCAAGACCTTTCTTTCATTTCCAGTAATCCTTTGTGTCTTAGTGGTATTATCGCCTTATGTGCTTGCCTGCCTGTGTTGAAATGATTAAATAAAAAATCAGGTAAAAAAAAAGGTAGAAGTCACGTACACCTCTTGTGAATACATACAACGCTATATTTACCAGAACGCGATATTTAAGAAAAAAACAATTTCCATTGTCTTAACATACGTAATTTTTTCTCATATTTTTTTTTTTCATTTTCTAACTAATCTTGCAGAAAAAAAATCTATCTATAAATTATTTACAGTCGGACAAATTGTTATGATCGACAATATTTTTGTTGTTGTCCAGGTGCCTGTCGATCAGGGTAATCTGCATGTAATTTTGAACTGAACACTTTATTCAATCCACATGAGAGGGTTGTTCAAATTCCTCTCTGTCTTTGTCTCCGGATATTTCATCTTTATTAATTGTTCACTTATTGCTAATCTTATTTGAATAGAGTCCGAATAGATTTACGGATCTGAACTCACAATTATGGCATTATCAAATTTTCTAAACCTTCCGTCCAGAATATACAACTTAGAGCCTTAATCCTTTTCTTCTTCTTGCTGTAGATTAATCGGAGTAGATAAGTTTGCCTATTGTTCGCTTCACATGCCACACTGGTCTCTTGAACAGGATTCTAAATCTATCCTTTGTTTCCTGTTTATGATTAGGTTTCCAGTTCCTTCTAAAGTCTTCTTGTTTGACTTGCAGTAGCACATTATGTAATTAGTGGCATTATCTCCTTGCTTAGGGGAAATTGATTAAAAAAAAAACTTCACTAAAAATTTGGACGCCATGCACTCATGAATGAAATAGTTCCAGCATCCTAGCTAAGCAGAAGGTAATTGAGCACCCCCAAAAAGTATGGCACTTACTCGTTGTTTAATTCAGAAAGTGGCCCCAACTTTTGGCAAATAGACAGATAGATAGATAGATAGACAACGTGATTGATAGTTAGATAGACAGACAGACTACAATGTCTGTCTGTTTTATGTATATAAGAGTGCTCTATTTTAAATCTTTTATGAACTTTTTATTACGCATGGAAATGACATTTTTTAATTATTTACCAGTTAAGTCTTTCACACAGTGCTATTTTCAAAATGTATTTATTAAACAGTATAATTTTGTCTACTGGCCTGAATGTTTGAGGAATCCTATTAAAGAAAAAATGCAGCCTCCAGCAGGAATCCAACCTGGGTCACTCAGAGCAGAGGTAGCTACTATTTAGCCCAGCACACCTTACCAACTTAGTCACGAAGATCAGTCAATTAGGCAAGGCCAAAGTTTGAGCTTTGAAGCAAAATCTCTCAAAGTTTTTCATAGTTTCGTATTCAGATGTAAACAAAGAATTTTAGAATGGATTTTTTATTAATCCGACACATTTTTATCCCTTTAAACATTATCTTTAGTGGATACTCATATTTAACAAGATTTCTCGTACATTCAGGCCGGTAGACGAAAATAAATAAGGTGTCGATTGTGGTAATCTGCATGTAACTTTGAATTGAACACTTTATTCAATCCACAGGGGATGGTTGTTCAAATTCTGTCCCGTCTCTTTCTCCGGATATTTCATCTTTGTTAATTGTTCACTTATTGCTAATATTATTACCATAGAGTCCGAATAGATTCACGGATCTGAACTCACAATTATGTCATTATCAAATCTACTAATCAAATCTTCCGTCCTTAATCTCCAACTTGGGGGCTTAATGCTGTTGTTCTTCTTGCTGTAGATTAATAGGAGTCGGTAGGTTTGTCTGTCGTCCGCTTCACCTGCCTTCGTGTTCTCTTGAACAAGACTCAAAGTTCATCTCTTGTTTCCTGTTTTTGATTGGGTTTCCAGTACCTTCTAAAGTCTTCTCATTTTTTTGACTCCCAGTAAACCTTTGTATCACAGTGGCATTATCGCCTTTACTTGGTTGAATTAATTTTTAAAAATCATTAAAAAACAGGAAGTAGACGATCAAGGTTGTCATTGTTCATTTCAGCACTTCATAAACGTTTTTCTTTCTCTTATTTCTCCCAAACCCTGTTCTGCCATTCAAGCTAACTAAGCATATTATGCGTTTTTCCTCTTGCCCTCTCTCTGCCCTGTGAGTATCAGATTTTCCAAGTCCTCTTTCCTCACTATATGCACTAGTAATTTCAGTTGCCTCTTCCTGATGTTAAGCATTAGTTTCCTTTTCGGTTCCGTTTTCTCAAAAACTTCGTTGTTGCTCACATGTTTGGTTCAGGGTATCCTCAGCATCTTTGTTTGGAACCACGTTTCTGTTGCTTCAAGTCTCTTCGTCATCTTTGAGGAGATTGTCTAGCATTCACTGGCATACAGGAGGATAGATATCACATGAGTTCAGTACGAATGGCATCTAACATGTCGCTGAAACATGGTGCAATATCACACACACAGACACAGACGCACGCACGCACACACACACACACACACACACACACACACACACACACACTGAGACATATCTCACTTCCATATTGATTCAAACATCGACAGGCTTCTGCTCCCAATCATTTTTCTCTTTCTCTTTCAATCTCGTCATCTTCCTCTCATTTCCTCCCTCTCCTCCTCTTCCTTCTTCTTCTTCATCATCATAATCTTCTTCATCTTCTTTTTCTGCTCCTCTTCTTCCTTCTCCTCCACTTTGCTCTTTTTATTCCCCTCCTTCTTTTGTTCATCTTCCACCTTCTTCTTCACTTTCATCTACACCTCCTCCCCATCATTCTTACCCTCCTCATCCTTTTTTCTTTACTTTTTCTTCTTCTTCAATTCTTCTTCCACTCATCATCCTTCTTCTTCTTCTTCTTCTTCTTCTTCTTCTTTTTCTTCTTCTTCTTCTTCTTCTTCTTCTTCTTCTTTCGTTTTTCTATTCTCCTCCTTCTCTTCTTATTCTCCTCCTCCTTCTTCATTTTCTCTTTCTTCCCTTCCTCATACTCCTCCTTCTTCTTCCTTTTCCGCCTCTTTCTTCTTTATATTCTCTTCCTTCTCTTCTTTTTCTCCTCCTTCTTAATTTTCTTCTTCTTCCCTTCCTCGTCTTCTTCTTCTTCTTCTTCTTCTTCTTCTTCTTCTTCTTCTTCTTCTTCTTCTTCTTCTTCTTCTTCTTCTTCTCCTCCTAGTTTCTGCCTTGTCCCTTCAGTACATGCCCGGTCATGGCTCTCCACAATGTGGTATCCTTTGTAGCTCTTACTCAATTTTGTCTTCATTATCTCTACTAGTCCCTGTTCTGCCAACCATATATACAGGCTCGTTAGATAGTCAATGAGTTGCTTTCCTCTGTCCTTCTTGCCTTCTATATATCCCGACAATGTCAATTTTTCAAAGTCCATTAACCATTTCAGTGAATATCTTGTTAGTAGAACGGCACAGCTTAAAGTCGGGTAAATCCTAAATCAAAACCCAAATCATCAACGCACAATAATTCACACTAATTCGACTGGATATTTCCACTCAATATTCACTCAATAATCACTGCAGTCAGCAGCCTGACACCGCTATTTATACACCTGGCGGAAAAGATATATTCATAAGTTCAAAGTGTAGTTACTCGTTTTCTTCTTATATGACACTTATCAACACTGTATCATCTTCATATCTAATTCTGTTATGATTGTAGCCTATAGTAATGAATCCTGGTAGGACATCTATATATTTTAGAAGCATAGCAGTATAAAGATACATTAAGTAATGCGGACAAGTCACATTGTAGAGTTGATATCAGATTTCATCTGAATCAATTTGTTTTCACCTCAGACTAGTGGTAAAGGCATGAATCCATCTTTTTTTATTGCCCATTTATGGGTTAAATTGTAGGGTAAACAAGGCTCTCTAGCTTCGTCACCAATCTAGGAGAAGGACAATGCTAAACCTAACGCTTTGGTGAATGCAATGGGAATCAACGTAATTCTCTGATTAGAGATCTCAGTGAATAAGAAGCGGCGGAGAGTCATCACTCTCTACGTTCTGAATCGATTTGTCATTAAGAAAGGGAGGAGGAGGGGGGGGAGTAGGAGGAGGTATTTTTTGGAGATCATGACTTTTCCCCCAACTCGTCTATATCACGGAAGCACAATGCTCATTTTCCCTTGTCCTTTTACTTTCCTCATGAAAAACAAAAACAACAAAAAACACTATTTTCTCTCCAAACATTCACACACAGAGACAAATAATTTAGGAAATGGATTTGCATTTTTCAAATCATAGTTCGCCTGCCAGTAATTCTCAAACAGAAGACAGCATTTTAAGTGAGGAATTTTGGCTAGGAAAAAAAGGAATTCTATATTGCTAAAAATGGTACTGAGTTCTTAATCCTTTTAGGGAAAATTATTGATATTTGACAAATGTTGGTCACAATTTAAAAAATATCGATTTTGCTGGATTTTGTAATGTATCCATCCAAACCAAATATAATTGCCTTGAATATAATCGTGTTAAAATTACGAGATAACAATTCGTAATAAGGGAGGGACTGACAAAAACATGGATGGAAAAAAAAGGAATGAGAATCACATCATTAGCAAAACCAATGATAGGGCATTACTGATGTAACATCATTTTTAAAGAATTCTTATAATAAAATCATATATTCTTATGGTAAAATCATTTATAATCGATTTTTTTAAATAATATAATCATTTACAATGCATTCTAATAAACAAAGCATTTCCAATGGATTCTTATAAAATCCTTTCAATTCCCTTATTATAACAAAATCATTTCCAAAACCATTTCTAATGTCATCCTGTAATAAAATCTTTTCTAATTCATTCTTATAGCAAAGACATTTCCAATGCATTCTTATAATAAAATCATTTACAATTTATAAAGAAAACATTTACAATGATATACAATTTATCTTCTTGTTTCTTATCTATCTGTCTGTCTGTCTATCTATCTATCTATCTATCTATCTATCTATCTATCCTCGTATCTTATCACTTTCACCTCTCTATCTATCTATACTGGTCTCTTATCGCTGTTTTCTCTCTCTCTCTATTTATCTTCATAACTATCTATCTATCTATCTATCTACCTATCTATCTATCTATATGTATCCTCCTCTCTTATCACTCTTTTGTATCTCTCTCTCTATTTCTCTATTTAATTATCTATGCATCTTCATGGCATTTAATCTATCTATCTATCTATATATCTATCTATCTATCCTCGTCTCTTATCACTTTCATCTATCTATCTATCTATCTATCTATCTATCTATCTATCTATCTATCTATTCTCGTATCTTATCACTCTTTTCTCCATATTTTATATATATATATATATATATATATATATATATATATATATATATATATATATATATAAAATATGGAGAAAACAACTGAAAAGTTGCAAATTAAAAAAATTTGAAATTTTTTTAATTTGCAACTTTTTAGTTGTTTTCTCCATATTATATACATATCAAGAAAGTATACGTGGCTTCTCATTATGCTATACACACACATATATATATATATATATATATATATATATATATATATATATATATATATATATATATATATATATATATATATATATGCTTCATATCAATGTATATATATACAGTACGGGAAGTAAATATTCAGTGAACACCACAAAGCAAGTTATTAATTATTCATGTTCAAATATAGAATTTACCTCGAAATCAGACCATGTATTTGTTACGTCTTAAAAACGACAAATAAAAAAACTTTCAATGATGTACCTATATTCGTCTTTCTGTCCCGTTTTCGTATCCTCTCTCCCCCCCTCTCTCTCTCTCTCTATCTCTCAAACATACACACATTTAATTCCTTTTCTTGTTTTCTTCATATCTTCCCCCCTCCCTGCAAAAAAGAAAGTTTTCTACTACTCTCTCTTACCCCCTGCTCTCCTCTTACGACGCGGATACGCTCGTGCAGGCACAACGAATATCTGAACCGAAATTGCATCCTTCAACAAACTGGTACTTTGACCTTGCCAGAGTTTGTCTCACCGCAGATAACACAATTGCGAATTTATAAGTTGTGGGTTGTTTTTTGTTTTTTTAAATCATAACGCACCAGAAGGAAATCGACAGGACATATCAGCGTCATTTATTTAAAAGAAAAAGAAATCAGGGGAAAATATTCATTCATCTTTATGATAAGATACTGCTTCAGAACCAGCCATTTCAGAAGAAGGAGAGCAGGGAGAATAATGATTTGGAAATTCAAAAGAAAGAATGATTTCATTCCCAAATCATCCGGAGGGATGGTTTGTATAAGACAGAGGCAGGGATGATTGATTCTCAAATGCGAAGTCTTTGTGAAAGAACTCTAAGCGAATATCTATTGATTTCTTTGGAAATTGTGTTTTTAAATAGATGTGAAGCACTTATTCTATAGGAAGGAAAGAGGAAATAGTAGCTTCAAGGAGAATAATAAAAAGAAACGATGTTTCTTTAATTAATAAAAAAAATGATTTAATATAAAAGATTTACTATAGGTGCGGATTAGAAATCATCTTTAATAAGCAAAACGCTCTAAAGTCTGTAATTATATTCCGGTAGACATTGATTGCCATACAAAATCTTCATAATGCTCAAAAGATGCCTGTACATAATCAAAGTAATATTTATTAAATACATGACTATGTTATTTTTTGGCTTTTTTTTAAAGCTTATCACCCCAAGCAAGGCTGGAGGCCACTAGCACGTAAGGGGTTACAGAAGGTTTGGAGGAAGAGCAGATAGGAGTGGTAAAGGAGAGGATGTGGAGAAAGATAGTGGATCGATCAAGGCAAGGGGGTTACAGAGGATTTGGAGCGAGAGCAGATAGGAATGAAAAATGAAAGGATGTGGAGAAGGGAAGTGGATAGATCAAGGCAACTGGTGATGTCGATTGACGTTACACTTAAATAGTTGGAGATTGTATTTGTCAGGGAAACAGGAATACGGAAGGGACTTCCACAGGCGAGATGTGCGAGACATGAAGCTATTGGAGTAGAAGAGACGTCTACATCTAACAGTTTCAACCGTGAAGGGGTGGGAACGGGATGCCAGCCTCGTAGGACGTTTAAATTCATGAGGCCTAGGAACCAGCGAAAGCAGCTCCTCGGAGCAATTACCGTGAAAGTATTTGTAAAAAAGACAGAGCGAGGAAACGTCGCGTCTGTGAAAGAAAGACTGCAAACGAGATGACAGATCAGGGCCAATTACGTTGCATATCCATCTCTGGATCTTATCAAGAACCCTGAGACAAACAGCAGGGGCTCCAGACCATATATGGCAGCAATACTCCATGCAAGGGCGAATGGTCGATTTATAGATTTGCAGGATCGATTTCTTGCCCCAGTTCACAACCGATTGGAGGTCCTTTTCTATTTGAACTGCCAGGTTAACTTTGTCAGCATCACTAGATTTGTGTTTGAGGCAGGAGTAAATTGTGGTGTCGTCCGCATAGATGCCGACTTGGGAGTCTATGGCGTCAGGATGATCGTATATATCACCCTGAAACGATAGACAGACAGAAGGAAAGAAAGAAAGTAGAGGGTTGTTTTGGATGTTAATTTTATATCTGCCGGTTGTAAAATAAAAGTGACCAAATCGTGTAATAGCAAAATTGTTTAATTTTTAGATGAAGCTTTGCAAATTTAAAAATGTGGTTGTTTCTGTTATTTATCTTCGGTTAACATGTGCTAACCAATTTAGTTGTTGCTGCTGTTGAAAGTCCTCAAATGTGGTTGTTTCTTTTATCTGGTACGGCTCATTAATCTGCAGCGAATGTCCACCATTTTCAAGCTCCCTCTAAATCCTACAAGGTTCTTTCATTCAAAACTATTTTTGATAATGTATCTGAGAAAGCGGCTGTATACAGTTGACAGTTTGAACATTTCCGAGCGAGTTGGGCGTGATACATGACATCGAAATGAACATTTGAGATCTGACAAGTCCATTTAATAACAAGACTTGAATACGTAGATTAATGATTTCGTTTTATTTGACCTGATGTTACATCATATTTCTGTTTTATTATTAATTTTTCAGGTGGATTGTACATTTCTGTGTTCACGCTGACGCTATATATCTTCTTTCTCACTCTCTTTCTCTCTGTCTCTCTCTCTATCTCTCACTTTCTCTTTCTCTCTCTCTTCGTCTCTCTCTCCCCCTCTCTCACGCTCGCTCTTTCCGTCTCCCGCTCCATCACTCTCCATCTCTCACCCTCTTTCTTTCCCTCTCTCCGTCTCTCACACCCCCACCTCCATCTCTCTCTCCTCGCCCTGCACTCTCTCTCTCTCTCTTTATATCTATCTATCTATTTATCTATATATATATATATGTGTATATATATATATATATATATGGGGGTGTATGTGTGTGGGTGTGTATGTATGTGTGTATGTGTATATACATATGCATATATGTGTAGACTGATTCCTGATTATAAGACAGTATGTATATATGGGGAGGGAATTTACATATGCAGGGTAACAGGGATAGGAAAACATCTCTCATCAACACATTTAACATCACCACCTCTCGTATTAGACCTAATGATTTTATTAACACTTAAGCAGAAATTCACGTTTCCCAACAATCCAAAAAGTACTTCAAGGCTCACTAACAAATACAGAAAACGAACCATGAGACATTAAAAGAACATAAGGAAAATGTATACCTTTTAAAAATGTATTCCTTTTATTTGCCTGAAGAAGGTCACGAGGCCGGAACCACGTGTAGCAGAAATATGAAAAATAAAATATATGTACTAAAACAAATCCACATTATAAACACAAACGTTTGCGGTTTTTCTCTTTTTTTTTAATATAATTTTTTTCTCTCGTTGGAACAACTATAAACTTTTCCATATATATATATATATATATATATATATATATATATAGGTTTAATGCAAAAGATTTACTATAGGTCCAGATTAGAAATCATATTTAATAGGCAAAACGTTCTAAAGTGTGTAATTATATTCCGGTAGACATTGATTGCCATAGAAAATCTTCATAATGCTCACAAGATGCCTGTACATTATCAAAGTGATATTTATTAAATAAATGGCTATTTAAGCAATACAAAAATCACTCTGACACGACAGACGGACCAAAGAAGGAACAAAAAGAAAAGGGATGGCAATTTTTCATCTACCGTGTGTAACATCAAATTTCTCCAAATTGTATAACACCAAAATTGTCCAATTGTTAGATAAAGCTTTCAGCCGTTGTGTGTTATAAATGATTAAAGATATCTTATTGGAATTCTCCGAAATTTTTATAACACTACTGGAATCTACAGTGAAAAATAAGAATGTATTTAACTCTAAGCTGAAATGATGAGTCTTCTTGCTGTTGTGACGTCCTGATCCAGTTTTCCTCTCTACTTTTCTCACTTTTTTAAAAGTATTCACCGTTATCTTGATGGTTCTTGAATAGACGTTGAAGATGGAAAACAGAGTATGAATGTCGGTACAATTACTGAAGGCATGTATGATCTTTTTCTTCTCATTATTACTCAGTTGCGAAGACAGAGTGGGACTGACACTTTCTAGCTGAATAACTCAAAGAATATTTCAGTGATTCTTACGACAAATGGTGTCAAGGTGGCGAAACATATTATCTGAAAACCTAGCAAAAAGAAACTCAATTAATTTATTGTGTTTTCAGATATCAAACATTTTATGGGGTGAACAATTATCGCATGCTGTTACACGAATCGGACAATTTTGTTGTTACACCCGGTATACAAATTTATACAAGACCAACAAACTGTCTTTGTCAAGTAAAACTTTGCGTATTTTTATCACAGTTCAGAAGATTTTCCGGTTTTCCGAGTAAAATGGGGCTATAAATTGTCCTCTGTCAAAGTGTTTTTGCTTTTGTTTCTGGGGGTTTTTTTTTAGGTTTTTTCTTCTTCTTGTTGTTGGACATATATCAGTTGCATCTTTTTTGTCAAATATCGTGTAACTACACATGAAAAAACAAATGGAACAAAAACACGAAAGACGTAAAACCTCAATACTAAAAAAATATAATAAATATAAGAGGACTTGAAATTTCACGGCGGGTACTGTGTTAAGACTGATATATATGATATTACGTTAAGACTGATATATATCATACTGGGTTAAGACTGATATATGTCATACTGCGTTAAGACTGAGAAATACCATACTGCGTTAAGACTGATATATATCATACTGCGTTAAGACTGATATATGGCATACTGTGTTAAAACTGATATATACCATACTGTGTTAAAACTGATATATAGTATACTGCGTTAAGACTGATATATATCTTACTGCGTTAAGACTGATATATACCATACTTCGTTAAGACTGATATATATCATACTGCGTTAAGACTGATATATATCATACTGCGTTGAAGGGGAGGGCGGAAGTATGTGTTTCACATATCTACCCGATTCTCCTTTACCGACTCTCGGTAATTCCTCTTCTGTCTACCACACTAATTTTATTAGTAAGGCTCTTGTTCTCTTTCTTGTGGAGAGGCAAAGCCGCTAGGGTATCTCGGGTGATCTGTTGCCTTCATCCTTCTGAAGGCGGTCTGGGTATGCCTAGCACTAAGATTCGTCTCGATATGCTTCGCATCGGGTTCCTAGATCGTTTGTGTCGCGATTCGGATGAGGGAGAGCGCCTTCTGGAAGGAAGAAGCCCGTAGAAATTTCCCATCCTTGAGAAGTGTGCACTAGTGCTAGGAGGCCCACCGTTTACCCCGAGCCGAATGCTCCTTCTATCGTGAATGTCGTCTTGCTCTGAAACACCTCTTACGGGCGTCAGATGGCCTCTCCAACGTCCAGGCGTTTCTCGTAGGGCATTATATCACGTGTTAGTCAGGGCGTCGGTTCATGATGATCTGATTGACGAGCTCGGTCTTACGATGCAGGAGGCTCGTTCAATCTGGCCTTGGGCGCCCGGGTTGAAATGTCTCAATAACGATGAGGCATCCCTCACCTGGCTGGTGATGCGTGGGGCCCTCTGGGTCGCCAAAAAGCTTTGCGCAGCGGGCTTAGAAAAATATCCAAACTGCCGACGCTGTGATGGGGAAATCGAGACCCTTGGTCACGTCTTCTTTCATTGCAAGTTGGTAGCACCGATGTGTAAGTTTGTTGAAGGCCTCGTGGTTCGCATGTTGCAGGGAAAGTTCTTTGTCCTTGAGGCCTCTTCTGTTTGTAGCAATGTGGCGCCGCCGTTGACAAAGGCTGAACTTTATGTGTTCCCCTGCTTGATAGAATTATGAGAGTCGTGATTTGGTTGACACGTCAGAAGGGATTCTATGGAGGTGAGATGTTCACCTCTTCCCAACTGATCTTGTACTTTAGGCATCTGCTTAAAGTCAATATTAGGACGGAAAGGTTGCGACTCTCTTCATCAGAATTCGACAAAAGGTGGGTAGATCTTGCGCGACTGTGTAGAGTGAAAGGATCTGACCTAGAGCGGCACTTTGATGTCGGTTAGGTAAAGGACTTTGTCCTTCCTGGGTTGAACAGAGGCAACCCGTCCAGATATTAGGCTAGTTTAGGTTTTAGTTTGAATCTTTAGTTTCCCCTTTCTGGTTAACTTAGCTAGGGTATGTATGCTCATTGGCCCCCTTTTATTTCTGTCCCGATTTTTCTTTAGTTTAATTCCCCATCCCCTCCCTGGTTAGGTGGTCAGAGATGTCAGTTCTCTGTTTGTTGCGGGATGACTTTCGTTTCTTCTCTGTGTTTTCGTATTTGTTATTGTGTCTAAATGAGTGCGCGTTTGTGTGCGTGCTTGTTTCGTTATACTGACATAATCCCGCAATTATTTCGTCCAGTTAACTGATGTTTCTGCCACATTTAGAGATTGTGATTTGTTTTTTATTACTAACCTTATCTTGTTTTGTTTCCTTGGAAATAGTATTAATTCATATTGTAAATAATTGTTTTTTTTTTTGTTTTTTTTCCCCTCCTCCCCCCCCCCCCACAAACTTTGAAATGTACATATGGGGTCTGGTTAGGTTTTCATAGAGAATTTGAGGCATTATGCTGGATGTAGTAAGAAAGGTAGGAGTGAATGTGTCGTTTTGGTTATAGGACTATTGTTGGTATGTTTGGGTCAGTGTTTGTGACTAGCTAAGTTTGGAATTAAGACAGAAGAAGACCGTCCTTCCCCAATCCCCTTTTTGGCCTTGTGCCACATTTTGTACATAAGTGCAAATACATATTGATAATTGGACTAGTGATACTTGTCGAGACAACATAGTTCACTCTAACCAAATCTGATAGTCATTACTAATACTTCTACTTCTTTGTATATATTTCAGTTTACAATATATCTTTGTTATTCCAAACCTGTGTTCGAGTTATTTCTTCATTGGTTCTAACCTTGGACCCTCACCGTGGTACAAGGAACTTGGACCGTAACAGATTTAGAAATGATGGCAGAAACCAGGTCTATGTACATATCACTTAATAGAGCTTCCGTTCTTGGGGGAAAGCCTGACAGGAGTACTCCATATTCGGGAGTGGGCTTGGAACGTAACTTCCGAGCAAATCACTTCACATTATCTGTAGTAGATGCCATTACTTAAAATTAATGGAAGAGAGGAGAGAGTGTACTTTCAATTGCTCATAACACTCTTACACAGCCGCCTGTATTCTCTAGAACCAAACTTGTCAGTGGCTATACAGTGTATCATTCTATTAGCCAACAGTGACAGCGCTTCTTATTTGCTAAGTTTGAAACAGTGGAAATGTTAACAAAAACATCGGTCGAAGCTTTTAGGATGTCACGGAACCCATATTAATATCTAAAGTAAGATTAGATTTTATTTAGGTATATGGCGTAATGTGCTAATCAAATAAAAATGTCTATGGCCTCTATCTTTTGGGACTGATTTATAATTGAAAATCTATATTCCACTTCGATGTGAGATACACAATTTATTGTCAATATTTAATAAGCTCAAACTTACACGGCATTATATTATGCAAATATAAGTATAACACGAGAATGTTGCCAATGTGGTATGATTATGGTTAATTCTATTGACAATAATTTGGTTTGCATCAGAAAATCTGACATAGCCTAGCTGTATAAATACAAAATGTATAATAAAACATTATTTAACAATTATCATATATATTTACATGTATGTGGGTGTCTCAACGGCTGTTGTGATGCGTCTAGTGTGGTAGTCTGTAGTGTTAGCGCTTGTCGCTTCTCGCTTTCAGCTACCGCCGCTACCTAGCAGCAATGTAAAAAGGAGAGCCGAGTGCGTAATCTTCCCCTGCCAATATATAGCCATCCCATCAGCAAGCCCTGTGTAGTGCCTCCTGGTGGCGACACATGGCAACCGAGCACCTTGCGGACTCGGGCTAAACTACGGGGGACGGGGGAGGAGCCTGGCCCTCTTAACATGCAGCATGCAGGACCACCGGTGTGTGGACACGCCCTGGTGCCCATGAACCAAACCCCAGCTATGGATTAAAGAGCTCTGCTGCGTTGTAGAAATCTTCGGGAGAAGAAGCAGCTAAGGAGAAAACTCTACACAAATCCGGAGTGGAGCCCCTAAGGCGGATGGACGGCACTCTGTGCTACCTTCCGGCAACTCCTGCAGCCGCGCTGGTACAAACTGTATAGGTTCATTCTATCCTTTGGACTCTACTAGAAAGGCCTAGAGGGGGGAATAGACGTCAGGGCAGCCCTAGTTCTCCATACATCCCGCCCAGACTCGTTGCGCACTGCGCTACACCATCATTTCCGGAGACGGACGACTGCCGATATATATATATATAAAAGTTTATTTTTTTCTGGGAATTTAAAAAAACGTGTAAATTAAATTTAAATTAACCAATGGAATGGAAAGAAAAACAATTATGAATTTCAAGAAACTAGAGCCAAATAACATTCAGACCCAGTAAGCGTTCCCTCTGTTTACAAAAGGAAGGCCCATGGGATCTGATATCCAAGGACTCTAGAACCTAGAGGTGAAATGTGGAGTGGGACCTAGATAAAATCAAAAATCGGTCACCACTAAAATTTTCCACACATTTCCTAATATTTATTATATGCTCAGCAATAGCAGAGCCAGAACTATTGGTTATTCGGCTCTTCCTGGCAGGCGGATTCAAAATCCTGGGGGGTGGTAAATGTTGTTTTATTCTCGAATCCAAAATTATATATTTATATATATATATATATATATATATATATATATATATATATATATATATATATATATATATATATATATATATTATTGTCCTCATCTTTGTCGCCATTTCTTTACAACGTTTCGGCCGTTGTACGCTCCGGTATTTTACAGGCGGTTGGAATGTCGAACGGAACCCTTTATTTTGCTCACTGGGGTAGACTTCTAGTTCCACGTGCCATCTTTAATGGATGTCAGTTATCAGTTATCTCCTGTTAATTTCCCTCTGAAAGTTTTCCACTCTCTTAGCCGGGTATTGAGCTCATGCTATTTGGTTCCTGTCACTGGATCTAACTAACGCCTTTATCCATTGTGCCATGTGTCCTTGAGGGAATAAAGCGTTCAGTTCGACATTCCAAACACCTGAAGAAGGCCGGAGCGTACAACGGCCGAAACGTTGTAATAAATACAATGTACATAATACCTCATCTCAGAAATATGTGTATATAAAATATATATGTGTGTGTGTGTGTGTATAAGATAAACCTAAGGCAAACCTACCTAGGTTTCACCTAAACGGATCTTCAGGGAGGTTGGTAGAAAAGGAAAATTATTGAACAGAATTTATTGCTAAAACCAAAAATAACCATGACCACGTGACAAAAAAAAATAAATAAAAGATAAACTACGGTTGTTGGGGGTATGTATTTTATTGAACAACAAACAAAACAAAAAAAAAAAACTATTCTAATAACCAGTTTTTCCTGTGCCTACACCTACTAAGAATTTCCGATTTTTGGTTCAATAAATTTTTAGGTTTCTTGTAAGTTGAGCTATTTGAGGCTTTTGCAAACGAGTATCACCATTTTATATATATGTATATATATATATATATATGAGGTGTACTTCGGTAGCAGTCATTCTGTCAAAGATATTTACGCAAAAATCCTTGAAAATAAATGGAGTAACATTCGAATGTACTCTGGAAGAAAATACAATAAAATAAAAAGAAATATGAACTTTGGCAAATCGCTGCTAATACATAGCCACTCATTCGGTAAATTTAAAATTTAAAGAAATGAATAGGCAGACATTGTCCATATTCCTTAATCAAACGTGTTTGATATATATTCGTATCGGTTTGGTAAAATAATTTAGACATATTATGAATGTTTATTTTTGTTTTAATCCTTTGGAGACCAAGAACTATTTTTTTGGTAACCGTAGAAAATTGATTACGAAAAATACAAATATATACTTTCAAATATTTTTTTTATGTTCCCGAAACTCAAATAAATTATGCAAATTCAAATTCTTCAATATAAAGCATTTACTATAATGAATTAAAAATATTAAACAAACCCTCAGTCTTACTTATGTTGTTGATGAACTAATTAGACAAGCTATTATGAATTTTAACATAAATGGCCGGTTTTTTCAGAATATACATTGCGAAGTATGATGTAAGTTAGGCTTCTCTTGTAAAAGAGAATTGGTATATACATCAGGCAGCCGCAGTTGTAGAAAATCGCAAGATATTGATAGATTTCGCAGAGCATGCTGGTCATAGCATTGAAGCCAGAAAGCACGGCCATATTGACATAGATAAGATGAATAGCCTGTATCCAATTATTGACTTTACTCTTCCACATGTTGACATCAAAGAAGCTACAAAAGATGCCAAGATATGGCTAGATAGCCGAAGAATTTATAGAATATAAATTAATGGAGAACTAATTGCTGTAGTAATGGGAGCTCTTGGAACATCACCTAAAAATATTGCAAGAAGCTCTAAGGGTAAAATGGAATTCAGACAAAAAGAGAAAACCTCCAGAAAACTGCCATCTTTTTCTCTTTGAGGATTCTTATTGAGTTTGGAGAGGTCTTGTCGACACCATGCTTCAAGAACAGAAATTCTCACTGACCATGCATTCTGTCTTTTAATTTGTCCCTATTCTCGTCTAGCTCTCCTTCGCGGTAGGAGGTTTTGGAATTTCTTTTCCTTGTCTGGTAACGCATTCGACCACTTTTAATTACCCGTGGATTTACTTGACCTCCCACAGGGCCAGGTTGGGACACAAGGTCGGGGTTTAATGTGGGAACGGAGGGGGGTTGACCCGAGTGTTTTCACCCGGGTCGCTGGTCTTTAGCTGGTCTTAGCTTGTCCAAGCTGCTCAGAGCTGGTCATAGCTAGTCATAGCTGGTCATAGTTAGTTAGACGTAGCCGCGATACTACCAGCGCAGGGAAAAATCCCTGTGACTAGCCTGTATCAGTGATCGAATCTCAGCCAAAAGGCGATCGTCCAGCGAGTAATCTGAGAACAGATACTACACCGTGATCTTAGTGTAATTAGCCGAGAAGCGATTGTGCGTCTAGAATGCATGCAACTTGTGTGGCTTTTTTATTTTTATTCTTTTATATATAGGAATCTTTTTGACTTCAATATGAGATTCTAACGTCATAATGACTATACAAAAAAATTAATGGATATTTAATGCATAAAAATACAATTATGGCACAAGGCCGAAAAAGTGGGGGTTAGGGCTGGTCTTCACTAACTATCTCATACCTAGCTAATCCGATTCACGACCCATTCACTCATTACAATTTGCCCATTCACCATAAAAACTCGTCCGTCACCAATCAATCCTCCGTACACCATAATACCAGATCCTCTCAAGGGGAACCTACGAAACGCGTCCCATGCCATAAAAATTTAATGATAATAAACTATATATACAATTCTAACGATGAAAAATAAGTGTGAAGGGAGATGAACCCAATAACAAACTAAACATGAACACAATGTGAACTAAACATAACTGATGTTAGTAGGGCCCATCCAACCCTCAAGAAGGAGAGAGGCCGCTGAATACTGCCCAATGGACAAAATCAAGAAGATCTCTTACTAAAGGAGTGGGAAATGGAGAAAATATATACGGACATGGGGAAGAAAAAGCTGACCCAGTCTAGATAAAAATTGGGCCAAAAACAAACTGGAGAGGTTGGGAATCTCGACTTGGATCATAACCAAAGAGGCAGCCGGGAACAGGCCAGGAACAACACTTACTGACATGTCTGCATAAAAAAGTCAATTTTCGATATTAAAAAATAAAGAATATATATTAGGCAACGCTCTAAAATATTGCAAAAATTACAGTATAAAGGAAAGATGTAAATCCCTCTTTGGAGGGGGTGTACGCGCTCAGATATTTACCGGTTACAGGGCTCTGTCTCTGTGCTGGTGGTATCGCGGTTATGACTAGCTTGGACCGGCTCTGACCAGTTTAGACCAGCTTAGGCCAGCGGCTCGAGTGTTTTCACTCGGGTCCCTACGTTAAAAACTGACCTTGTGTCACAACCTGACTGAGTGCGGGGGTCAAGTAAATACCTACTCTTTTTTTGAATGCGTAAATTCCTCCTTGGAGGGGTATACGCATTCGGATACTTACCGGTCACAGGGCTCTGTCCCTGTGCTGGTGGTATCACGGCTATGACTACCTTGGAGTGGCTCTGACCAGCCTGAACCAGCTATAACAAGCCAAGACCATCTATGACTAGCTTAGATCAGCTCTGACCAGCTCTGACAAGCTATGACCAGCTTAGACCAGAGGCCCGAGTGAAAACACTCGGGTCCCCACGTTAAAAACTGACCTTGTGTCACAACCTGACTCAGTGGGGGGTCAAGTAAATACCGTGTAAAGGAAAGATGAATTATGGGAAACAGTGTGAGATTAATCATTAATCTCATGCTAATTTATTTTAAAATATTTTATTTAGTTCTTAACGAAATTTTCCTGTTTCTTCATACATTCTTTAGCTTTTGGAAAGCATCTTTCGCTATTCCAATCCGCTTATGGATTTTGGTGTCTTTGACGTGTTGCCAACTCTGTATGTGTGCTTTTTTGAAAAATGTTACATAATCACGCATTGAAGAAAAAAATCAAAAATTTAAGTCTCTTGTGTGCCGGTGCTGAATGATGTTAAAAACCCAAATGCAAATGAAAAAATAAATTCTCAATTAAATTCAAGTTTTACCCGTGTACAATCTTAAATTATAATTAAATATATTAATACACAGGTCTAAACTGCCGATTTCGTTCATGGCTTCTTCATAGGAAAGTAACAACAAAATCACTCAATGAAGCAGAAGATCTTAAAAACAACTATACTCTTAATGTTCACATATATTTATTTTAACAAATCAAAAATTACATGCATATTGTTCCATATGCTAAGTGGTAACAAACAAAAATAAACAAAAGGATTTTTACTTACAAAGTAATGTTGTCAGTAAGCAGACAACTCAACCTTTTTTTTCTTTCAACTTTTTCTTGACAATAAACAATATTGTTATAACCTTTTTAACAGTCAATTCAATTTCTTCAGGTTCTCTTATGTTCTTTCTTCGTTCTTCAAATATTTCTTATTCTTCATTTGAAACACTTTTTCACTTCCTCTGGAGCTGAAAGTGTAAATTATAAAACACAATTCTAACCTTGTCTAGGATCTTAAAATCTTCTTATTCCATGAAGAATATCCTTTAAAATATTTTAAAACTTATTTTAAAATAAAGAACGTGAATAGGGACAGAATCCCCCGCATCGAACGATTCTGCCAAACAAAAAGAAACGTTGGCTCTCCGAGTCAACAAACAAATAAATCAAATGTAATAATTCCCTATCTAGGGAATTAAATTACTTCTTTTAGCTTTGGAATTCTACCGAAGCTAATAAAATCTTTTCTTCAAAGTTTTTCAAATATAAACAAATCTCAGCTACGGATTTCTATCGAAGCCTAATAAAATTTTCTCACAAAGCCCTTCGATGCGAAAACTCACCTTCCCCTTATCCCATCCATAAATAAAACCAGTAATATAGATATTAAAAGCTAAATAACTATTAACTCTATAAACTTTAAAGTTAAATAATTTGATACTGTAATTCGAATTATTAAAGTTAACACTTTATTTTACGTGGCAAACTAAATTAGTTAACCATGGAGCCAGAATAAAAAAAAACATCTTAAATGACCGGGAATAAATATCTGACTGAGGATAAAATCCTCTTATAAAAAAGGAGTCGTCTACAGCTTCCAGTTCCATGAAAAAGAGCGGCAACAAAAATTATCGTCTCTTTTGCCATCAGACGCATATTATACAAAATATCAATACATCATATTTTACCACTGAAGTTATTGAAAAGATGTCTTCTCACACTTAATATATATTTTAAATTTCTGTAAATAAAATTTTCCAAAGTATGTATAACATAGCTATCAACTGCCTATGCGCAGAAGGAAAACTTATTAGAATCCTGTGTGGGTTGATGCCATGTTATAAGCATAGATTATTGGACTTTTCATATCAAGTTGCTTAGAGAAAGGTGTTTACAATGTGTTGATTTTCTATCGCTTATTCTTTTTTTTTCTTCTGTAAAGCTGATATAGGATTTACTTTCCCCAGAGCGGCAACTTCTTAAAAGCTCGAATTAAACTTCCAGCTTTAAAAGCAGGATTTCCCTTTACATTTGGAAATTGCGGGTGTCGGATAGAAAATATCGAATCTTTTTGACGTATCCCTTCATTTCTTTTCCCGTTCCGAGGCGTGAAAATGCGACCGGGCCATCAGAGACGTGTGACGATGATGAGCGTATCTCGTTTTAGAGGAGTGTTTATTGATTTTTCACTAACAAAGAAGACTTTTCTTTTTCTTCATTTTTTTAAACCTGTATTTGAACAATGTCCGTATATGAGTCTATCGATTTTAATATTATTTCTGATACGCATTCTGTTTTCTTTTTATGTGTCATGTACTTACAGAACTTAGGCGATGATAGCTCTCCACTTCACCCTATCTCTTATAGCCCTCTATGTTTCGTCTCTCTGCCACCTCCACCAGGTCACTTTCTGTCATCCACTGGCTTAAGCCCGTCAGGTATGTCATGCATTGTTTTTCTTTGTCTTTCTTTCCCACTATTCGACCTGTGAGTATCTGATTCTCCAGGCAATTCTTTCTGTCATCCACTGGCTTAAGCCCGTCAGGTATGTCATGCATGGTTTTTCTTTGTCTTTCTTTCCCACTATTCGACCTGTGAGTATCTGATTCTCCAGGCCATGCTTTCTCATTACGTGTCCCCGAAACTTCAGCCGCCTCTTCCTGATGTTAAGTATAAACCTCGTCCTTGTTTGCAACCTCTCTAATACCTAATCGTTGCTCACACGCTCGGTCAATGATATCCTCAGCATCCTTTTGGAGAACCACATCTCCTTGACTCGAGTGTCTTCTTCATCTTTGAGGAGACGGTCAAACATTTGCTGCCGTAAAGAAGGACAGATGTCACCTAACAGTTCAGTAGTCGTTCCTCTGTTTCCAAAGAAATGCTCTTGTTTGGCAGTACTCTGCCCACCTTTTGAAATGCGTTCTTGGCCATCCCAATACATCTACGGATCTCAGTGTCTCACATACCGCTCTCTGTCAGAACACTTCCTAGATATTTTAAATTCCGCGCCTGCTTGATTTTAGTGTCCCCCGACTTGCAAATCGGGGCTCATCCTTTTACTGATGATCATGCATTCTGTCTTTTAATTCATCCTTGTTCCCTTTTAGCTCTCCTTCGCTACCTTCTGTAGGGGGTTTCGGGATTTCTTTTCCGTGTCAGCTAACGCATTCGACCACTTGTAATTAGCAGAGAATCGGTTGTGCAGCTAGAATGTATTCAACTTGCTAACAATAGTGTATTTTCTTTACTAAATATTTACCCACCGGAGGCAGGTTGGAATAATTAGTGGCTTGGATTGAGAAATCGGAGAGCCGTGTTCGAATTACAGTCGTGTTCATTGCATTCACTTACGTGAAAGGTATGAATCTATCTCTTTCACCCCACCTATGGATAAAATATCAAGGTAGTCTAGCCTATAGACTTGGTTGGCAACTAGTTTAGAAGAAAGAAACACTGAATTCAAACCACCTTGCAGGCTCTGCGTCTTTAGGCAAAGGCTAGAAGACGGTAACTGCAAAAACAAACCCCCGCATTATGTCATCTCGAACAAAGGAACTGGCTCCACCTCTACTTTTAGCCGCAACAGAAAATGATGGACCCCTCGGGCTTAGTTCAATGGATCGAGAAAAAAAAACTGGTCCACCATACCGTCGACCACTCTGCTTTCGTCGTCCTGTGTATGACGATAAACTACACCCGGCAGCAAGACCTCTGATAGGGCGATTGGAAGTTTTCAGGAGCGTAGAACCACTTTTTAATTGTTGTTATTCCCAGGTTCACCCTAACCCTGGGCGTTAGCACCTGTTAGGGTTCCAGCTATGGGCAAATAGTGAACCCTCAAACAAAATTCAGCAGCACATTTTTTAAAAAAATAAAATGCGCAAAAATACATTTTAATAATAAAATGACAAACAAGGCAACACAAAAATATATGAAAAATAAATTTTTATAGTAAAATTATTAGGAAAACGTTTTATTATCTACAGAATATCTATAATTGAAGCCATAAAACTGCGTACAAGATATTTAGATTTCGGCATTAAATAACCCATAGAAGTGTTGATATACTGTACCTTTTTATAGTAAAATTACCAACAGTACATTTTATGATCTGCAAACTATGTATCGAAAAAAACATACCTTTACCCTAAAAGTATAAAATTACATACAAAATATCTGTAGTTGAAGCCATAAAATTGCATTCAATATATTTAGATTTCGGCATTAAATAACCCATAGATGTGTCGATATGCCGCCACACAAAATCAGCCAACTAAACAACCGACATGAAAAAACTCTTACAGAGCATTCATCTATATAATGTCCTGCAAGTTTTTACATCAAACTGTATAGCAAAATATAATTTCAACTAAACAATAGCATAAAACACGGACACATATTCTAGTTATTACGTCTGCACAGACACAACTGAGTATCATCTACCATGTACTCAATTGTGAAAGCAGAATAACAATTATTAAGTTTTATTACTTCAAAGCTCCTAACAAAGTTATATCCGGCATTAAGTGACACATATGGAGTTGGTATGCCGTTAAACAAGTAAACTATATCTGATTTCGGATCATTCGCCGATGGGTGTATAACCCAAGGCACTTAAGACGACGATTCACGCAATAAAAGGCCCTTGAGTCATTCAAGATAAATGTTTACTGATTGATGTTTTTGATTCTAAAAGGAGGAAATAAACTAGAGGATATGTACGAAATACTGATTCTTAACCCAATATTTAATGGGGTTAAGATTTTAATGATCTGTTCAGCATCTTCTTGGGTTTTTTTCCCAAGGGCAGCGCTTCTTCCAGCGAAAAGGTAGACATTTACATTGCCAATATCTTAAGAGGAAACCAGATTATTACAACATTCAGACAGAGAATGCTGTACTCATGTTACGTTTTGGCTGATAGATTTTTTTTATTTTTATTTTTTTTATGAGAACGAATATAGATTTTCTCCTGTTAAAAACAAATACGTTTTGTTATTCTTTCTTTAGATTTACGAATATTTAATTAAATATAGTGGCAAATAAACCTTTGCTGTTTTTTAAGAAAGTTTTTTGAGTAAATGATAACAAAGAAAATTATTCCGTGGCATAAATAAAATTAAGCAACAAAATCTAATTAAAAAAGAAATTAACCAAAATTAGCCAAAACAGAAATACCGACACTTTCATATATATATATATATATATATATATATATATATATATATATATATATATATATATATATATATATATATATATATATATACTACCGTTCAAAAGTTTAAAGCCACTCCCAGAAATAATGGAATCAGCAGTTATCAAAATTATACTTTGCAAAACTTTTGCAAGGAATGCCAAAAGTTTGTTCTGCAGTAATCAAGGCTAAAGCAATATATTTTTTGCTGAGAGCAAATTTAATCATAACATACGTTTTTGTCATCATAAAATTTCTAATAAAAAAAAAATCAAGTCTCAATTTTTTTAAACATGAATAATAATTTTCTCTTATTTAAATACAAACAACTAATTTGGGGCCAATTTAAAACCTTAAACTTTTTAACTGTAGTATATATATATATATATATATATATATATATATATATATATATATATATATATATATATATATATATGCATATATAATTGGAACAGGTGCAAAATCCACTCTTATGTTTCAAAGACTTATTATATTAAGAACTTTAACTAAAACTTCGTAATTGCAGGATACATCTATTGTGAATACATTTATTTATCTAATTTACTCTCTTTGTCTTATTTATTTTTAGAATTTAGTAAAATTTAAGCTAAATGCGTGACCTCTCCGAGTTCGAAAAAGGGCAAATTATTGGAGCTCGCATAGCAGGAGCCTCGATCAATAAGGTTGCTGAACTGTTTGGGTTTTCAAGAGCTAACATATCAAGAACTATGACGCAATTTGAGAAACCGTCGTGTCTTAAAGAGCTGGAGCAGGTGTTAATGGAAGAATAGCTGAAAATTCCTCTGGATGAAGTCAGGAAGCTGTATGATTCCATTCCTAGACGTATTAAAGCTGTTTGTTAGGCTAAAGGAGGACAAACTCCATATTAAATAAATTTTCTTTGAATTTAATGAGTGTTTCAATTATTTTGTCCAACCCCTATATATATATATGTATATATGTATACTTTTTATTATTCTTTATTTTAGAATATTACATCAAAAACATGTTTCGATGCGTATTAACAGATTTCATGAGGTGTTAGTAAATAACTGGTCAGTAGACAATTTATTGATATTTTTACTTTTTTCAATGTAATATCCTACAATAAAGAATATTGCTCTAATTTTGTATTGAGCCCTTCATTAAATAGGAATCTTACGAACGTCGGAATTGAACTCTATTTCTTCTTATTGCCCATATATATATATATATATATATATATATATATATATATATATATATATATATATATATATATATACAGTTCGTGTGCACTTTTAAAAATTATAACTTTATTTGTATTTGGGATAGAAATAATTTGTAAAAATGATTAGAAAAAAGTGAATCTATATATTAAGGTTTTATTGAAATTTTATTTAAGTTTCCACATGTCCTCCATCATTAGCAATACAAAGGGTAATACGATTTTGCAGTTCACGGAAAACATTTGCCAACTGATTTACTGTAATGCCATTAGTTATTTTAGCTATACTTAAAACTATAATTACTATTAAACTTTATAACATTTTTTACAGATTATTTCGATCGCAAATACAAATAAAGTTATAAATTTTTTAAAGTGCACAAGAACTTTAGGGACACCCTTTTTATATATATACATATATATATATATATATATATATATATATATATATATATATATATATATATATATATGAATAGAGACAAAAGGAGAAATAATAATATAAAATAAATAAATAATAATAATAAAAATAATAATAATAATAATAAATGTCTTAAATAATTGTCGGTCTTTGTCCATTTCATAATTATGACGTCATTTGTTTACAATTGGATAAGCATTGAGCAGATATGAGTGAATGAGAGAAAATCATGGAGAATTGTGTTTTAAAAACAGTAAAATCGACCTTGCTAACCGAAACGCTCCTCTGTGGACCAATCGGTTAAGGAACGTCAGGCTACATGACGGTTCCGTATAGGGTACAGGTTCGATTCCTGTCGGAGGACGCATATTTTCTATGAAAATTACTCGGACATTCATGTCGTTAATACTGTTTATTATAAACAGAGCATTTACTTAAAATATTGTATCTATAGAAAGAACGTATACGCATAAAAGATGTCTTAAATAATTGTCGGACTTTGTCTATTTCATTATATATATATATATAAAAATAAAAAGACATTTTTATGTTTATACGTTCTTTTTATATATACAAAAATTTGAGTAAATGTCTCTTTTTATAATAAACACAATTAACCGGCCTGAATGTCCGAGAAATTTTCATAGAAAATATGCGCCCTCCGACAGGAATCGAACTTGTATCCTATAAGAAACCGTCATATAGCCTGACATGCCTTAACCGATTTCGCCACAGAGGAGCGTTCGGTTAGCAAGGTCGATTTAACTGGTTTAAACACAATTCTTCCTGATTTTCTCTCATTCATTCATATATGCTCAATGCGTATCCAAATGTAAACAAATGACGACAAAAATGTCTTAATAATATAAAATAAATAAATAATAAAAATAATGATAATAATAAATGTCTTAAAATAATTGTCGGACTTTGTCCATTTCAGAATGTATGACGTCATTTGTTTACTTGAACGCTCCTCTGTGGCCCAATCGGTTAAGGCACGTCAGTCTATGTGACGGTTCCGTATAGGATTCAGGTTCGTTTCCTGTCTGAGAACGCATATTTTCTATGAAAATATCTCGGACATTCAGGCCGGTAAATGTCGTTAATACTGTTTATTATAAACAGAGCATTTACTTAAATATTTTATCTATAGAAAGAACCTATACACATAAAAGATGTCTTAAATAATTGTCGGACTTTGTCTATTTCATTATATATATATATGGTTTATTCCTATTGAATATATGATTAAAATCCCTCTAGGAAGAGAAAGTCTTTTTGGTTGGAAATGAGTTAATAAAATGGTTTAGTAAAGACACGCAGTCTTCAATTTTTATGTGATTCTTGGAAATCCTGAGTGTTGGCCAAAACATTGGACATACCTTTATAATACTAAAGCTCTGTGAACTTTATTTGCTTGCTCGTGTGTAGGCCATTGTGCACACGGAGTCATATATAGAGAGTGGGGGAAAGAAAGATGCAAATTTATTATCATGTAGGAGGTGAGGAAAAGGAAATGGTGTGAATTGACAGTGAGAACAAAAGAAAAAAATCTCTCTTTCCACCTCTCACTCTTCTCACCTCTCTCTTTCCAACTCTCTTTCTTTGCACCTCTCTCTCTCTCTGCACCTCACTCTCTCTTTCCACCGCTCTCTCTTTCCACCTCTCTCTTTCGATCTCTCTCTCTTTCTACCGCTCTCTCTTTCCACCTCTCTCTTTTCCCCTATCTCTCTCTTTCTACCTCTCTCTCTCTTTCTTTCCACCACTATCTCTCTCTTTCCACATCTGTCTCTTTCCACCCCTCTCTCTTTCCACCCCTCTCCTTCTCTCTCTCTCTCTCTTTCCACCCCCTCTCTCTCTCTCTACACCTTCCCGTGATTGTGTGCGTGCTTATTTATATTTCAGCTTTCTTTAATCAAACAATATTTTTAATATTTAAAAAAATATTTTTGGCCATAGTTAAAAATATTTTCAAGTGAATATGATTTAAAAATACGATTTGTTTATACAGTATTTTTTATATCAAATCTCTTTAAAGAGACAATTTCTTTAATGTTGAAAGCAACTGCAATGTTTTATAATCTGAACCTTCAGTGACTGAACGGGTTACGTGCCGTATAATACTAAACGTCGGGCGCGTAATGATTTAAGATTCTGTTCACCTCTCTCTTTTCACTTTTCTCTTTCCACATCTCTCTTTCCAAGTTTCTCTTTACACATATCTGTCTATCCCCCTCTCTCATTCCACCTCTCTCTCTTTCCACCTCTCCCTCTTTCCACCTCTCTCTTTCCACCTCTCCCTCTTTCCACCTCTCTATGCATTTTTATTTATATTTCCTTTCAAAAACATTATTTTAAATATTTAAAAATATTTTTTCGCATATTTAAAATACTTTTAAGTGAGTCAGATTTAAAAATGCGTGTTTTTAAATACAGGTTGTAAGTATATTTATTTCAACTTTCTTCAAACACGCAATTTTTTAAATGTTGAAATCAACTTCAGTGTTTTAAAAACTGAAGCATCGCTGATCCAACGGGTCATGGGTTGCTGCAGTTTAAAATTCAGATAATTCACAAAATGCGACAGGCTATTTGTTTATAAAGTACAACATGGGTTGTTGCAGTTTAAAATTTTCTATATTGATCTGAAGATCGTATTGAAGAGTGGAACTGACAGTCAAGATACGTGTTGATCTCTATGTCCACACAGTTCATCCATCCATAAATAATTAATAAATGATAATAATCATTTAGGTTTACGCCGAACAAAACACCTCTTCCAGTAAATTATTGTCCAGATAAGTCACAAAATGCGACAGGCTATTTGTTTATAAAGTACTCATTATTCAAAACTGAGGCTTTATTATTAAAGGATTTATTATATACAGATTCATTTGTCAGGAATAAGATACATAAATTTATCATAACTTAGATGAGCGAATCTCGAAATGTCTGTGAATCTCTGATTAGCCATTTTTCTTCTCATTTATTCACTACATACAGATGAGCGGGCAACAAAATCTAAAAACGATATCACATGTACCATGTGATATCTTTTTGAGTTGATGCTGCTTAGAAGAAAGAATATTCATCTAATAAAGATGATTTACTTTCCACATTACCTTAAACAAAAGTTTAGGAAGGAAACCCTCATTAATACCTGAAAGAACAATAGCGTTTAATAAACTTGCAAAATCTAAGTTCCCCAAGAATCTGATCTAAGTGAAAGATTTCATAATTTTCAACCAATATTAACGCTACTGTTCGGCCAATGAAAGCCAAACTTTTCTTGAATGGAAGCAGATGATCATAATACTGGCTGCGGCAGAAATACCTCCCAGGATGTAAACTACCCTCTCTGCTGTTGATCTTAGGCAAGCGTCAATGGTGTATTCATCTAGCTAATGTGTTACCATTTATTTTACCATCATGGCTTGAACCGGTGCACAATGTTTGCTGTTCAAACATTTTTTTTAAGATTGGTGAATCAGTAATTTTTTTTTAAGCGTTTCACGCCAGCAAGGCGGCAAGCTACTAGCACGCAAGGGGTTACAGAGAGTTGGAGCTAGGGCAAATAGGAGTGATAGAGGAAAGGATGAAGAGAAAGATAGGGGATAAAATCAAGGCATCTGGAAACGTCGATTGACATTACATTTGAATAGTTGGAGATTATAGCTATCAGGGAAACGGGAAGAGGGGAGGGAGTTTCACAGGCGAGAGGTGCGAGAAATGAAGCTATTGAAGTAGAAGAAACTGCTACATTTAACTGTTTCGACCGTGATTGGGTGAGAGCGAGATGCCAGCCTAGTAGAACGCTTAAATTCATGAAGTCTGGGAACCAGCGAAAGCAGCTCATCGGAGCAGTTACCGTGAGAGTATTAGTAATTGCGACACAGATATATTTTCGTGCTCATTTCATCTTACATTGGAATGATGATGTTCGATATTGCTGTGGGTTGAAAATTTCTGGACCTCAGGTTCAGTGCTTTAAAGGTACCCACCGGGTAACCTCGAAGCGTTTGAACTTCCGGGTAATGGAAAAATTTAGAAATCGTCTACAACAGTATATGGCGAATAAAGGTCAGTATTTTGCAGGATATTCTTATTAAGACGAAATGAATCAAATATGTAGCCCTTTGTTTAACCCTAGAACATTAACCATGGGTATATAGCACCCAGCGTAAATTTTGCTATTTTTAATTACAATTTTCCGTACCTGATTTTCTTACCAAAATAATATGTTTTCTTAGTTCCTATTAATGTTAACTCAAAGTACAAAGTTTGAAGTGCCTGCACGTAAAATATTTCTAATAAAGATTTATATTTAATATTTGTTTTGATATTTTCAAAATCGGGTATGATATACCCATGGTTAGTAGTGGTGTAACTTTAATTGATGGTTAGTGTTCTAGGGGTAAGCCCGCGAGGTATGTCATACGTTGTTTTCCCATGTCTCTCCCTCTATTCGATCTGTGAGTATCAGATTCTCCAGACCCTCTTTTCTCATTATGTGTCCCATAAACTTCGGCTGCCTCGTCCTGATGTTAAGTATAAGCTTACTCCTTGTTTACGTCCTCTCCAAGACCTATATTGTTGCTCACACGCTAGGTCCATGATATCCTCAGCATCATTCTGTAGAACCACATCTCTGTCGCCTCGAGTCTCTTCTTCATCTTTGGGGAGACCGTCCAACATTCGCTGCCGTAAAGGAGGATAGATATAAATCTTCTGCAACATTGTATAGCGAAGAGAGCCCCCATTTTGGAGGACGTTATTTTTTAAACGAAACGAATAAAAACTATAGATTTTTATGTAAACAACAATTAATTTTGTATAGCAGTTATCTTGGTCTATTTGTCAACCATTAAAATATGGATGCTATTTCTACCGCACGTTGTATTCCCATGACCATGTGTGTGTTTTCTCAATAAGTTTAGCTTTCTACACCTGAAAGCCAAATGAGAAACTGGAATATTACTTTCTAACGATTATTTTGATGATCATCGATTTCAGTGAATTCTCGTCTTACATTTCTTACGTCCGCGTAAAAAGTTTCATTTACGTTATTTTTTTGTTTCATTTCGCAAGAATTCATTTTTAAAATAGAAGGACCCATACACGACTGGTGGCTATATTTCACTCAGCATCTAACGTTGAAAAAGAGAATAAGGAAACGTATTCATTTACACAATAGAAAAATCCATACTCCTTTTTATAAGAAAAAAAATACGACGTACTTGTAGCATAGGAGTTATTGGCGCGACGTTTATCAGGGTTCAAATGCCTGACAAGTCGGTCGCTTTCGCAAAAATACCTTTTTTTGTTCTTATTTTAAAATCATTTCGCCCCCGATTAAGGCAATAAAGCCACTAAGACGCAAAGAGTTACGAAGTGTTAGAGAATATCTGAAAAATATACTATTCAGGAGAGAAGACAATAAAATAAAACAATTAAAAAAAAAGTAGATGACGTTAGGCACTGCAGTTAAATTTTTGATGACGATTCCCAAATATAGAAGGAAATGGCCGTCCAGTGCTTTCTGTTGAGGTTTCTTTTTGACACGATGAATTACTTAATTATGATTATCTCGAATCCTCCTAATAATTTATAATTTCCATTATATATATATATATATATATATATATATATATATATATATATATATATATATATATATATATATATATATATATATATATATATAAGAGCCAGGTAAACGTACCTAGGTTTCACCTAAACGGATCGTCAGTGTACAACTACCTCCGTTTAGGTGAAACCTAGGTAGGTTTACCTGGCTCTTCAGGTTTATATTAGGTTTGCTCTACTTCTTCTATTGAGCACTTTACGTAGATACTTTACTCGTTTTGGAGGTTTTTTCTTTGGACTCTGAGCTTGGATTCTGGGCGACTTTTTTCGCCTCAATTTCATGTTCTTCTTTCTTCCTTTATTCCTCATTTTTGCCTGGGTGCTGGTTTGTTCAACTACAAGCCGAAATACTTAAGCGTTTCACCCCAAGCAAGGCGGGAAGCCACTAGAACGCAAGGGGCTACAGAGAGTTGGATCAAGAGCAAATAGGAGTGATAGAGGAAAGGATGAAGAGAAGGATAGGGGATAGATCAAGGCATCTGGAGACGTCGATTGACATTACATTTGAATAGTTAGAGATTATAGCTATCAGGGAAACAGGAAAAGGCGACGGAGTTTCACAGGCGAGAAGTGCGAAACATGATGCTATTGGAGTAGAAGAGACGGCTATATTAAACAGTTTCGACCGTGAAAGGGTGAGAGCGAGATGCCAGCCTAGTTGAACGCTTAAATTCATGAAGTCTAGGAACCAGCGAAAGCAGCTCCTCGGAGCAGTTACCATGAAAGTATTTGTAAAAAAGACCGAGAGAGGCGACGGCACGTCTGTGAGAGAGCGACTGAAGATGAGATTCCAGATAAGGGCCAATTACATTGCATATATGTCTCTGGATTTTATCAAGGACATTGAGACAAACAGAAGGGGCTCCAGACCATATATGGCAGTAATTCTCCGTGCAAGGGCGAATGGTTGATTTGTAGATTTGAAGGATCGATTCTGGGGAGAAAAATTTCCTTGCGTGGACGAAGCTATTGATTCAATGTATTTTGTTTCATCTCAGGTCAACAGTCAATGTCAGACCGAGCAGTCGCAAAGAGGTGCTCTCATGGAGTTGATCGTTAGACATTCAATTCGGCGGGTCGTGGGGGGCAGTTAATTTTCCTCTGAAAGTTCTCCACTGCCTCAACTGCTTTAAGGACACATGGCTCAGTGGATAAAGGCGTTGGTTAGATCAAGTTTCAGGACCAAAAGATTGTGAGTTGAATACCCGGTTAAGGCATGGAGAAATTTCAGAGGGAAACTAACAAGAGATAACTGATAACTGACATCCATTAAACATAGCACGTTGAACTAGAACAGTCTATCCCAGTGAGCGAAATAAAGGGTTCAGTTCGACATTCCAACCACCTGAAGAAAGCCGGATCGCACAACGGCCGAAACGTTGTAATAAATATTGTGACAAAGATGAGGACAATAGTCCGAATAATGTAAAAAATGTACATAATACCTCAACTCAGAAATATAGACAGATATTAAATATATTTATTACAAATTAAGAACTCATTGAAGCAATACTTTGCATTTGAATATATTTATCACAATTTACACGTGCATGTAAGTCAATATAATATATTTAAATATATTTATCACAGTTTAGAAGATACTGGGTAAACAAAAAAAATATTTAAAAGAATTCATCGCAAATTAATAATTCCTGTAAAGCAATAGATTGAATTTATATATATTTATGACAATTTAAGAGTTCCTGTAATAGAATACTGATGAGTGAAAAATATCGCTTTATTTTATTTTTACAATTGTCAGTTCATTATTTGGTTATCAAATTTATTACAGTTTGCAAGAAGGTGGAAATCAATAAACTATGTTTATCTAACCATATATTTCTTGGGAAAAGTATTAATGAACTTTATAAAGCTGGGGTTTTCTCTGTCAATATTTAAAGTGCCCTTTCTCTTAATCAATGCATACTTGCGGCTGGGTAGTCAGAGTGGCACACACGCTCTCAAAATTCAATATCAGTTTTCCCCTAACTTTGCAGGTATCTGAGCATCCAATTTCTGAATATTGTTAAGTCTTTTTAGACGATAAATACAGTTTTTATGAGACTCCATTGAACGAAATCTAGAACTGCGAAATGATTCCATCTGAGCGCAAAGATTTCACCAAGACACTGATTAAATAAAAAACAAGTGTAAGAATATTAACAGCATGTCATTTTAATCAGCCAGTATATATATATATATAAATATATATATATATATATATATATATATATATATATATATATATATATATATATATATATATATATATATGTATCACACACTGGCAAGAAAAAAGTTGTATATTTAACTTATTTGCTTTAAGTTTTATAATTTTCAAAAGTTAATTTGAGATGTGGATGTTAGATGTCCCGCATCCAAATGGAGTACAAGAATCCACGACAACACATCCCACCATAATTTGCCATAGCACTGCGATAAAGTTTCTGTAAATAAATATATCTTAATGACTCCAGTAGATTATCTACTTATTTTTCTCACACACACACACACACATATATATATATATATATATATATATATATATATATATACGCATACACGCAAATACATATATATATATATATATATATATATATATATATATATATATATATAAGGCAGTGAGTGTGTGTGTGTGTGTGTGTGTGTGTGTGTGTAACGAATGCACGGCCGCAATTTTCGACGGATTTGCACCAAAATTTGCATGCACATGCTCCAAGTTAGCAAGAGAGCCAAGACCGACTTTGCATTTCCCAACTCACATCGATAGTGGAAATAATCGATATTTTCATGCTTCTACGGCAGTTTTCATGTAGTTTGCGCCCATTTTCTACTGACCAGAGTGAGAGCCTATATGGGCTGCCAAGAAGAGGCAGGAATATTCTATTGGCCAGCATGAGAGCCAAGAGCTGAGTGACACGAATTTTAACTAACATGCTAGCATGCAAAAAAATCGATAGCTGCATTCAACACAAGTGGTAAAAATTTATATCTACATATATATATATATAGAGAGAGACACACAGAGAGAGAGAGAGATAGATAGATAGATAGATAGATAATGAACAGACGCATATATATATATATATATATATATATATATATATATATAGATAGATAGATAGATAGATAGATTTGTTAAGATCAAATGTCGTTCTAATATGGATCTGAATCCGAAAAAAATATAGGATAAAGAACAAATAGTAAAAGTTTATCAATCTAACCTGTTTCACATTTATTTATTAATTAAATATGAAGAAAAAGAAAGTAATTTTCTCATTTTTACTTAGATCGATTTATAGATAGATAGATAGATAGATAATGAACAGACATAGATAGATAGATAGATAGATAGATAGATAGATAGATAGATAGATAGATAGACCAGTGCGTGCATATTCTAGGTATGTAATTAATTGCTGTTAGATAGATAGATAGATAGATAGATAGATAGATAGATAGATAGGAAAGGACCTAGATAGATAGATAGATAGATAGATAGATAGATAGGTAGATAGATAGATAGATATGAACAGGCATAGATAGATAGATAGATAGATAGATAGATAGATAGATAGATAGATAGATAGATAGATAGATAGATATCTCGTTATTTGATATAGGCTAGTGTATTTCTCACTAAGCGTTTGTACTGAAGTTGAATGGATAATCTCAAGAAGTTCTTCCACTCATGAGGAAATACGAACAAGAAGTTCTTTGCAGAAGAAAATTTCCATTGTCGCTGGAAACCCACGCATCGAGCAAATTGTCTGCGAGAATGTCGAGGATGAACGCAGCGATACCTGAAAAGAGACATTTTAATGAGTTCATTAATTTTTGCGTTTGGAATGATGATAGGAGCAACTGCGATCGCTCGTCAAAATAAGTTAATTTATTCCTTTGGTACGTGACCTAGGAATGATTCAGGTGAACCACAGTCAGATATGCACTACTACGACTTACATTGCATTAACCGTACTTATCTGAAGTCGAGGCACTGGACTGGCCGGTTGGAGATGAAATATGCTTCTCGCGAAAGCATAAATGACTGAATATTTCTGCTCACCAAAGAGTATCGAAAGGAAATTGCGCCCGATGTTCAGGTTTGATTTCGTTTGGTTTGGAGTTTTTTTGGTTTAGTTTACGCATATCAACCTCAATGGGGTTATATAATGCCGACAAGATTTTTATTGCTTGCAATATTTTATTGCTGCTAATATATTTTTACAAGTGAAGAACAACTGAATATAAGTATCTTGATCACAAAATTTATTAAGATCTCACAACTGAATGGTGAAAAGCCCGCCTGTTATCATTCAGGTTTGGTTTGGTTTGTTTTACGGCATATCAACCTCAATGGCTTATTTAATGCCGACAACTTTTTTATTGCTGGTAATTATTTTTTTCAAAAATGTATAGCAGGTAATATTTTCTTTTTTAAATTATAGCTGGTAATTTTTTATTTAAAAAAAATGTATTGCTGTTAATAATTTTTTATAAACTATTTCTGGTAGTAAAACCTATTTTTACACTTTCATAGTGTTTTGACCCCAGTTTGGAGGTTAACTATTTGCCCATAGCCTGGACCCTAACAGGTGCTACCATCCGGGGTCAGGGTGCATCTGGGAACAGTAGCAATCACGTGTTGGTTCCACGCTCCTCAAAACCTCCTGATTAGAGGCCTTGCTGCGGGATGGAATTTATCGTCATACCTAGGAATCTTCTCGAAATTAAATCAGATTCAAGAGGTCGCCGAAAACCTTTTCACTTCAAAATCTGTAGAATTTTCCCCAAAATGTATGGAAGAGCTTTTCTTTATGATTGTCAAAAGGTTTGCGCATAATGGTGTAATAGAATAATTGAATAATATGAAAATACACTTCATTTTTTGAAGCAGAATATCTTAAAAAAAAACAGAAATAAATTGTGACTAATTATATTAGACAGATTTGAAGACTCAGCGATAGATAGATAGATAGATAGATAGATAGATAGATAGATAGATAGATATGAACAGGCATAGATAGATAGATAGATATATAGATATGAACAGGCATAGATAGATAGATAGATAGATAGA
>OZ038503.1:28046546-28111546 GCA_964036315.1 Acanthosepion esculentum | reverse complement strand
TAAAGAAATCTAGTAACAAACGTGTTCACAACGTTTCGGCCGTTGTACGCTGCGGCCTTCTTCAGGTGGTTGGAATATCGAACTGAACCCTTGATTTTGCTCACTGGGGTAGACTGTTCGTACACAACGTATTTTTGTTTCATTTCAACTGTATTTGGACACTGAGCAGCAGCTCCTAAACCAAGACGAGTAAAAATCATGAGAAAAATCTGAATTAATTATTGAAATGGTCTTTTATAAACCTTATCAGGAGCGATATAACACTATATGTGGGTACCCTGGCGTGGTGTAATGGTTGCTAATGTCTCGCAAATACAGTTACAACTGGAGAGTGAGTTCGATCCTCACTGGGTGCCCCATACTTTCGGCCTTGTGCCACATCTAAGCTACGATTAGAAAATCAGTATAACACTGTATGTTTCAAATAAAGGAAAATTAGTTTAAATTAAAAGATTTAATCTGGAACGAGTCATGGTTGGAAGGGAAAAACGAATGGCTTTATTTTGTAAGTAGCTGGACATAAAGAAACTTATACAATCCCTTGTACGTGTTAATAGTTATTAACTCTGAACATTCTTCTTCAACTTGTATTCCATCCAGTCAGTCCTGAATAAGTTAGTAGTATTTTTTAGTACATACGCCTCAGCTTTTACACACTTGTTACGAAATGAAACATTACAAGTCATTTCATCAATAAAAAAATTAATTTCTTATCTGACTGCCACATGCGATTTTCTTATGCCAGATATCTTGTTCCTTAAATACACTTAATATATCCTCCAGACAAGCAACTGTAAAATCACAATCTGCAAGCATAGCTTGTTAAAATATAACTGGAGCTACTTTTATACCAAATGGAAGTCGGTTGGACTTATACAATCCCTTATGCATATTTAAAGTTATTAACTCTGAACAATCTTCTTCAACCTGTATTTGCAAATATGCTTCAGAAAGATCCAGCTTCGAAAATATTTTTCCACCACTGAAATTCACAAAAATGTCCTCTGGATTTGTCAAGGAGTAGTTAGGGGATTTAAAAAATTTGCCCTAACACATTTTTTTCTTTACATACACTGCTGGTACTGACCATTTTGAATGGTCAATATTTTCAATTAAAACCTATTTTTCCAAGTCTTAAGTTTTTGTTGACTTGATCCAGTACTGAGAATGGTACTCTACGTTTCAGTTTAAACTCTTTTTTTTTTTACTTAAAATTTCGCTTTGACTTTTGAAAACCGACACAACTCATGCGACAGAACATCTGGAAAACATTTTTTCAATTCCTCCTTTAAATTGATAACTTGTCCGCCTCTATTTTTGCAATAAATATTTATATATATATATATATCCCACAACTCAAATAATTCCATTCAGTCAATACTGAATAAAATTGTAGTATTTTTTTTGCCTCAGTTTTTACACACTTGTTACAAAATGAAACATTACAATTCATTTCACCAATAATTTTTTTTCTTACCTGACTGCAACATGCAATTTTCGTATCCCATTTTGATGGCTTGATCCACTACTGCGAATGGTACTCTACGTTTCAGTTTAAACACTGGAGTCAACCCATTTTTTTACTTGAAATTTCGCTTTGACTTTTGAAAACCGACCCATCTCATCCGATAGAAAACCATGAAAACATTTTTTCAATTCTTCCTTTAAATTCTCTACTTCTATTTTAGCAATAAATATTTATATATATATATATATCCCACAACTCAAATAATTCCATCCAGTCAGTACTGAATAAGTTTGTAGTATTTTTAGTACATATGCCTCAGCTTTTGCACACTTGTTACGAAATGAAACCTTACAATTCACTTCACCAATATTTTTTTTTTCTTACCTGACTGCTACCAGTATATGTTTTGATTATTCACTACTTGGCAAGTTAATATGGCAGACAGACACTAGAATTAGATCTGTAGAACTACATCTCCGTCGCCTCGAGTTTCTTCTTCATCCTTGAGGAAATTGTCCAAAATTCTCTGTCGTAAAGAAGGACAGATGTCACTTTGTTGCCAAAGAAATCCTCCCGTCTCGCAATACTCTGCCCAGCTTTTGGAATGCGTCCTTGGCCAGCCCAATACATCTACGGATCTCAGTGTCGCACTTACCGTAAAGAAGGACAGATGTCACGTAACAGCTCAGTATTCTTTTCTTTGTTACCAAAGAAATCCTCCCGTCTCGCAATACTCTGCCCAGCTTTTGGAATACGTCCTTGGCCATCCCAATACATTTATGGATCTCAGTGTCGCACTTACCGTAAAGAAGGACAGATGTCAATTAACAGCTCAGTATTCTTTTCTTTGTTACCAAAGAAATCCTCCTGTCTCCCAATACTCTACCCAGCTTTTGGAATGCGTCCTTGGCCATCCCAATACATCTACGGATCTCGGTGTCGCACTTACCGTAAAGAAGGACATATGTCACTTAACAGCTCAGTATTCTTTTCTTTGTTACCAAAGAAATCCTCCTGTCTCGCAATACTCTGCCCAGCTTTTGGAATGCGTCCTTGGCCATCCCAATACGTCTACGGATCTCAGTGTCGCACTTACCGTAAAGAAGGACAGATGTCACGTAACAGCTCAGTATTCTTTTCTTTGTTACCAAAGAAATCCTCCCGTCTCGCAATAATCTGCCCAGCTTTTGGAATGCGTCCTTGGCCATCCCAATACATCTACGGATCTCGGTGTCGCACTTACCGTAAAGAAGGACAGATGTCACGTAACAGCTCAGTATTCTTTTCTTTGTTACCAAAGAAATCCTCCTGTCTCGCAATACTCTGCCCAGCTTTTGGAATGCGTCCTTGCCCATCCCAATACATCTACGGATCTCAGTGTCGCACTTACCGTAAAGAAGGACAGATGTCACGTAACAGCTCAGTATTCTTTTCTTTGTTACCAAAGAAATCCTCCTGTCTCGCAATACTCTGCCCAGCTTTTGGAATGCGTCCTTGCCCATCCCAATACATCTACGGATCTCGGTGTCGCACTTACCGTAAAGAAGGACAGATGTCACGTAACAGCTCAGTATTCTTTTCTTTGTTACCAAAGAAATCCTCCTGTCTCGCAATACTCTGCCCAGCTTTTGGAATGCGTCCTTGCCCATCCCAATACATCTACGGATCTCAGTGTCGCACTTACCGTAAAGAAGGACAGATGTCACGTAACAGCTCAGTATTCTTTTCTTTGTTACCAAAGAAATCCTCCTGTCTCGCAATACTCTGCCCAGCTTTTGGAATGCGTCCTTGGCCATCCCAATACATCTACGGATCTCGGTGTCGCACTTACCGTAAAGAAGGACAGATGTCACGTAACAGCTCAGTATTCTTTTCTTTGTTACCAAAGAAATCCTCCCGTCTCGCAATACACTGCCCAGCTTTTGGAATGCGTCCTTGGCCATCCCAATACATCTACGGATCTCGGTGTCGCACTTACCGTAAAGAAGGACAGATGTCACGTAACAGCTCAGTATTCTTTTCTTTGTTACCAAAGAAATCCTCCTGTCTCGCAATACTCTGCCCAGCTTTTGGAATGCGTCCTTGCCCATCCCAATACATCTACGGATCTCGGTGTCGCACTTACCGTAAAGAAGGACAGATGTCACGTAACAGCTCAGTATTCTTTTCTTTGTTACCAAAGAAATCCTCCTGTCTCGCAATACTCTGCCCAGCTTTTGGAATGCGTCCTTGGCCAGCCCAATACATCTACGGATCTCAGTGTCGCACTTACCGTAAAGAAGGACAGATGTCACGTAACAGCTCAGTATTCTTTTCTTTGTTACCAAAGAAATCCTCCCGTCTCGCAATACTCTGCCCAGCTTTTGGAATACGTCCTTGGCCATCCCAATACATTTATGGATCTCAGTGTCGCACTTACCGTAAAGAAGGACATATGTCAATTAACAGCTCAGTATTCTTTTCTTTGTTACCAAAGAAATCCTCCTGTCTCGCAATACTCTACCCAGCTTTTGGAATGCGTCCTTGGCCATCCCAATACATCTACGGATCTCGGTGTCGCACTTACCGTAAAGAAGGACATATGTCACTTAACAGCTCAGTATTCTTTTCTTTGTTACCAAAGAAATCCTCCTGTCTCGCAATACTCTGCCCAGCTTTTGGAATGCGTCCTTGGCCATCCCAATACGTCTACGGATCTCAGTGTCGCACTTACCGTAAAGAAGGAGAGATGTCACGTAACAGCTCAGTATTCTTTTCTTTGTTACCAAAGAAATCCTCCCGTCTCGCAATAATCTGCCCAGCTTTTGGAATGCGTCCTTGGCCATCCCAATACATCTACGGATCTCGGTGTCGCACTTACCGTAAAGAAGGACAGATGTCACGTAACAGCTCAGTATTCTTTTCTTTGTTACCAAAGAAATCCTCCTGTCTCGCAATACTCTGCCCAGCTTTTGGAATGCGTCCTTGCCCATCCCAATACATCTACGGATCTCGGTGTCGCACTTACCGTAAAGAAGGACAGATGTCACGTAACAGCTCAGTATTCTTTTCTTTGTTACCAAAGAAATCCTCCCGTCTCGCAATACTCTGCCCAGCTTTTGGAATACGTCCTTGGCCATCCCAATACATTTATGGATCTCAGTGTCGCACTTACCGTAAAGAAGGACAGATGTCAATTAACAGCTCAGTATTCTTTTCTTTGTTACCAAAGAAATCCTCCTGTCTCGCAATACTCTACCCAGCTTTTGGAATGCGTCCTTGGCCATCCCAATACATCTACGGATCTCGGTGTCGCACTTACCGTAAAGAAGGACATATGTCACTTAACAGCTCAGTATTCTTTTCTTTGTTACCAAAGAAATCCTCCTGTCTCGCAATACTCTGCCCAGCTTTTGGAATGCGTCCTTGGCCATCCCAATACGTCTACGGATCTCAGTGTCGCACTTACCGTAAAGAAGGAGAGATGTCACGTAACAGCTCAGTATTCTTTTCTTTGTTACCAAAGAAATCCTCCCGTCTCGCAATAATCTGCCCAGCTTTTGGAATGCGTCCTTGGCCATCCCAATACATCTACGGATCTCGGTGTCGCACTTACCGTAAAGAAGGACAGATGTCACGTAACAGCTCAGTATTCTTTTCTTTGTTACCAAAGAAATCCTCCTGTCTCGCAATACTCTGCCCAGCTTTTGGAATGCGTCCTTGCCCATCCCAATACATCTACGGATCTCGGTGTCGCACTTACCGTAAAGAAGGACAGATGTCACGTAACAGCTCAGTATTCTTTTCTTTGTTACCAAAGAAATCCTCCTGTCTCGCAATACTCTGCCCAGCTTTTGGAATGCGTCCTTGCCCATCCCAATACATCTACGGGTCTCGGTGTCGCACTTACCGTAAAGAAGGACAGATGTCACGTAACAGCTCAGTATTCTTTTCTTTGTTACCAAAGAAATCCTCCTGTCTCGCAATACTCTGCCCAGCTTTTGGAATGCGTCCTTGCCCATCCCAATACATCTACGGGTCTCGGTGTCGCACTTATCGTAAAGAAGGACAGATGTCACGTAACAGCTCAGTATTCTTTTCTTTGTTACCAAAGAAATCCTCCTGTCTCGCAATACTCTGCCCAGCTTTTGGAATGCGTCCTTGCCCATCCCAATACATCTACGGATCTCGGTGTCGCACTTACCGTAAAGAAGGACAGATGTCACGTAACAGCTCAGTATTCTTTTCTTTGTTACCAAAGAAATCCTCCTGTCTCGCAATACTCTGCCCAGCTTTTGGAATGCGTCCTTGCCCATCCCAATACATCTACGGGTCTCGGTGTCGCACTTACCGTAAAGAAGGACAGATGTCACGTAACAGCTCAGTATTCTTTTCTTTGTTACCAAAGAAATCCTCCTGTCTCGCAATACTCTGCCCAGCTTTTGGAATGCGTCCTTGCCCATCCCAATACATCTACGGATCTCGGTGTCGCACTTACCGTAAAGAAGGACAGATGTCACGTAACAGCTCAGTATTCTTTTCTTTGTTACCAAAGAAATCCTCCTGTCTCGCAATACTCTGCCCAGCTTTTGGAATGCGTCCTTGCCCATCCCAATACATCTACGGATCTCGGTGTCGCACTTACCGTAAAGAAGGACAGATGTCACGTAACAGCTCAGTATTCTTTTCTTTGTTACCAAAGAAATCCTCCTGTCTCGCAATACTCTGCCCAGCTTTTGGAATGCGTCCTTGCCCATCCCAATACATCTACGGATCTCGGTGTCGCACTTACCGTAAAGAAGGACAGATGTCACGTAACAGCTCAGTATTCTTTTCTTTGTTACCAAAGAAATCCTCCCGTCTCGCAATACTCTGCCCAGCTTTTGGAATGCGTCCTTGCCCATCCCAATACATCTACGGATCTCGGTGTCGCACTTACCGTAAAGAAGGACAGATGTCACGTAACAGCTCAGTATTCTTTTCTTTGTTACCAAAGAAATCCTCCTATCTCGCAATACTCTGCCCAGCTTTTGGAATGCGTCCTTGGCCATCCCAATACATCTACAGATCTCAGTGTCGCACTTACCGTAAAGAAGGACAGATGTCACGTAACAGCTCAGTATTCTTTTCTTTGTTACCAAAGAAATCCTCCTATCTCGCAATACTCTGCCCAGCTTTTGGAATGCGTCCTTGGCCATCCCAATACATCTACAGATCTCAGTGTCGCACTTACTGTAAAGAAGGACAGATGTCACGTAACAGCTCAGTATTCTTTTCTTTGTTACCAAAGAAATCCTCCTATCTCGCAATACTCTGCCCAGCTTTTGGAATGCGTCCTTGGCCATCCCAATACATCTACAGATCTCAGTGTCGCACTTACCGTAAAGAAGGACAGATGTCACGTAACAGCTCAGTATTCTTTTCTTTGTTACCAAAGAAATCCTCCTGTCTCGCAATACTCTGCCCAGCTTTTGGAATGCGTCCTTGCCCATCCCAATACATCTACGGATCTCGGTGTCGCACTTACCGTAAAGAAGGACAGATGTCACGTAACAGCTCAGTATTCTTTTCTTTGTTACCAAAGAAATCCTCCTATCTCGCAATACTCTGCCCAGCTTTTGGAATGCGTCCTTGGCCATCCCAATACATCTACAGATCTCAGTGTCGCACTTACCGTAAAGAAGGACAGATGTCACGTAACAGCTCAGTATTCTTTTCTTTGTTACCAAAGAAATCCTCCTATCTCGCAATACTCTGCCCAGCTTTTGGAATGCGTCCTTGGCCATCCCAATACATCTACAGATCTCAGTGTCGCACTTACCGTAAAGAAGGACAGATGTCACGTAACAGCTCAGTATTCTTTTCTTTGTTACCAAAGAAATCCTCCTATCTCGCAATACTCTGCCCAGCTTTTGGAATGCGTCCTTGGCCATCCCAATACATCTACAGATCTCAGTGTCGCACTTACCGTAAAGAAGGACAGATGTCACGTAACAGCTCAGTATTCTTTTCTTTGTTACCAAAGAAATCCTCCTGTCTCGCAATACTCTGCCCAGCTTTTGGAATGCGTCCTTGCCCATCCCAATACATCTACGGATCTCGGTGTCGCACTTACCGTAAAGAAGGACAGATGTCACGTAACAGCTCAGTATTCTTTTCTTTGTTACCAAAGAAATCCTCCTATCTCGCAATACTCTGCCCAGCTTTTGGAATGCGTCCTTGGCCATCCCAATACATCTACAGATCTCAGTGTCGCACTTACCGTAAAGAAGGACAGATGTCACGTAACAGCTCAGTATTCTTTTCTTTGTTACCAAAGAAATCCTCCTGTCTCGCAATACTCTGCCCAGCTTTTGGCATGCGTCCTTGCCCATCCCAATACATCTACGGATCTCGGTGTCGCACTTACCGTAAAGAAGGACAGATGTCACGTAACAGCTCAGTATTCTTTTCTTTGTTACCAAAGAAATCCTCCTGTCTCGCAATACTCTGCCCAGCTTTTGGAATGCGTCCTTGGCCATCCCAATACATCTACGGATCTCGGTGTCGCACTTACCGTAAAGAAGGACAGATGTCACGTAACAGCTCAGTATTCTTTTCTTTGTTACCAAAGAAATCCTCCTGTCTCGCAATACTCTGCCCAGTTTTGGAATGCGTCCTTGCCCATCCCAATACATCTACGGATCTCGGTGTCGCACTTACCGTAAAGAAGGACAGATGTCACGTAACAGCTCAGTATTCTTTTCTTTGTTACCAAAGAAATCCTCCTGTCTCGCAATACTCTGCCCAGCTTTTGGAATGCGTCCTTGCCCATCCCAATACATCTACGGATCTCGGTGTCGCACTTACCGTAAAGAAGGACAGATGTCACGTAACAGCTCAGTATTTTTTTCTTTGTTACCAAAGAAATCCTCCTGTCTCGCAATACTCTGCCCAGCTTTTGGCATGCGTCCTTGCCCATCCCAATACATCTACGGATCTCGGTGTCGCACTTACCGTAAAGAAGGACAGATGTCACGTAACAGCTCAGTATTCTTTTCTTTGTTACCAAAGAAATCCTCCTGTCTCGCAATACTCTGCCCAGCTTTTGGAATGCGTCCTTGCCCATCCCAATACATCTACGGATCTCGGTGTCGCACTTACCGTAAAGAAGGACAGATGTCACGTAACAGCTCAGTATTCTTTTCTTTGTTACCAAAGAAATCCTCCTGTCTCGCAATACTCTGCCCAGCTTTTGGAATGCGTCCTTGCCCATCCCAATACATCTACGGATCTCGGTGTCGCACTTACCGTAAAGAAGGACAGATGTCACGTAACAGCTCAGTATTCTTTTCTTTGTTACCAAAGAAATCCTCCTGTCTCGCAATACTCTGCCCAGCTTTTGGAATGCGTCCTTGCCCATCCCAATACATCTACGGATCTCGGTGTCGCACTTACCGTAAAGAAGGACAGATGTCACGTAACAGCTCAGTATTCTTTTCTTTGTTACCAAAGAAATCCTCCTGTCTCGCAATACTCTGCCCAGCTTTTGGAATGCGTCCTTGGCCATCCCAATACATCTACGGATCTCGGTGTCGCACTTACCGTAAAGAAGGACAGATGTCACGTAACAGCTCAGTATTCTTTTCTTTGTTACCAAAGAAATCCTCCCGTCTCGCAATACTCTGCCCAGCTTTTGGAATGCGTCCTTGGCCATCCCAATACATCTACGGATCTCGGTGTCGCACTTACCGTAAAGAAGGACAGATGTCACGTAACAGCTCAGTATTCTTTTCTTTGTTACCAAAGAAATCCTCCTGTCTCGCAATACTCTGCCCAGCTTTTGGAATGCGTCCTTGCCCATCCCAATACATCTACGGATCTCGGTGTCGCACTTACCGTAAAGAAGGACAGATGTCACGTAACAGCTCAGTATTCTTTTCTTTGTTACCAAAGAAATCCTCCTGTCTCGCAATACTCTGCCCAGCTTTTGGAATGCGTCCTTGCCCATCCCAATACATCTACGGATCTCGGTGTCGCACTTACCGTAAAGAAGGACAGATGTCACGTAACAGCTCAGTATTCTTTTCTTTGTTACCAAAGAAATCCTCCTGTCTCGCAATACTCTGCCCAGCTTTTGGAATGCGTCCTTGCCCATCCCAATACATCTACGGATCTCGGTGTCGCACTTACCGTAAAGAAGGACAGATGTCACGTAACAGCTCAGTATTCTTTTCTTTGTTACCAAAGAAATCCTCCTGTCTCGCAATACTCTGCCCAGCTTTTGGAATGCGTCCTTGCCCATCCCAATACATCTACGGATCTCAGTGTCGCACTTACCGTAAAGAAGGACATATGTCACTTAACAGCTCAGTATTCTTTTCTTTGTTACCAAAGAAATCCTCCTGCCTCGCAATACTCTGCCCAGCTTTTGGAATGCGTCCTTGCCCATCCCAATACATCTACGGATCTCGGTGTCGCACTTACCGTAAAGAAGGACAGATGTCACGTAACAGCTCAGTATTCTTTTCTTTGTTACCAAAGAAATCCTCCTGTCTCGCAATACTCTGCCCAGCTTTTGGAATGCGTCCTTGGCCATCCCAATACATCTACGGATCTCGGTGTCGCACTTACCGTAAAGAAGGACAGATGTCACGTAACAGCTCAGTATTCTTTTCTTTGTTACCAAAGAAATCCTCCTGTCTCGCAATACTCTGCCCAGCTTTTGGAATGCGTCCTTGCCCATCCCAATACATCTACGGATCTCGGTGTCGCACTTACCGTAAAGAAGGACATATGTCACTTAACAGCTCAGTATTCTTTTCTTTGTTACCAAAGAAATCCTCCTGTCTCGCAATACTCTGCCCAGCTTTTGGAATGCGTCCTTGGCCATCCCAATACATCTACGGATCTCAGTGTCGCACTTAACGTAAAGAAGGACAGATGTCACTTAACAGCTCAGTATTCTTTTCTTTGTTACCAAAGAAAGCCTCCTGTCTCGCAATACTCTGCCCAGCTTTTGGAATGCGTCCTTGGCCATCCCAATACATCTACGGATCTCAGTGTCGCACTTACCGTAAAGAAGGACATATGTCACTTAACAGCTCAGTATTCTTTTCTTTGTTACCAAAGAAATCCTCCTGTCTCGCAATACTCTACCCAGCTTTTGGAATGCGTCCTTGGCCATCCCAATACATCTACGGATCTCAGTGTCGCACTTACCGTAAAGAAGGACATATGTCACTTAACAGCTCAGTATTCTTTTCTTTGTTACCAAAGAAATCCTCCTGTCTCGCAATACTCTGCCCAGCTTTTGGAATGCGTCCTTGGCCATCCCAATACATCTACGGATCTCAGTGTCGCACTTACCGTAAAGATGGACATATGTCACTTAACAGCTCAGTATTCTTTTCTTTGTTACCAAAGAAATCCTCCTGTCTCGCAATACTCTACCCAGCTTTTGGAATGCGTCCTTGGCCATCCCAATACATCTACGGATCTCAGTGTCGCACTTACCGTAAAGAAGGACATATGTCACTTAACAGCTCAGTATTCTTTTCTTTGTTACCAAAGAAATCCTCCTGTCTCGCAATACTCTGCCCAGCTTTTGGAATGCGTCCTTGGCCATCCCAATACATCTAAGGATCTCAGTGTCGCACTTACCGTAAAGAAGGACATATGTCACTTAACAGCTCAGTATTCTTTTCTTTGTTACCAAAGAAATCCTCCTGTCTCGCAATACTCTGCCCAGCTTTTGGAATGCGTCCTTGCCCATCCCAATACATCTACGGATCTCGGTGTCGCACTTACCGTAAAGAAGGACAGATGTCACGTAACAGCTCAGTATTCTTTTCTTTGTTACCAAAGAAATCCTCCTGTCTCGCAATACTCTGCCCAGCTTTTGGAATGCGTCCTTGCCCATCCCAATACATCTACGGATCTCGGTGTCGCACTTACCGTAAAGAAGGACAGATGTCACGTAACAGCTCAGTATTCTTTTCTTTGTTACCAAAGAAATCCTCCTGTCTCGCAATACTCTGCCCAGCTTTTGGAATGCGTCCTTGCCCATCCCAATACATCTACGGATCTCAGTGTCGCACTTACCGTAAAGAAGGACATATGTCACTTAACAGCTCAGTATTCTTTTCTTTGTTACCAAAGAAATCCTCCTGCCTCGCAATACTCTGCCCAGCTTTTGGAATGCGTCCTTGCCCATCCCAATACATCTACGGATCTCGGTGTCGCACTTACCGTAAAGAAGGACAGATGTCACGTAACAGCTCAGTATTCTTTTCTTTGTTACCAAAGAAATCCTCCTGTCTCGCAATACTCTGCCCAGCTTTTGGAATGCGTCCTTGGCCATCCCAATACATCTACGGATCTCGGTGTCGCACTTACCGTAAAGAAGGACAGATGTCACGTAACAGCTCAGTATTCTTTTCTTTGTTACCAAAGAAATCCTCCTGTCTCGCAATACTCTGCCCAGCTTTTGGAATGCGTCCTTGCCCATCCCAATACATCTACGGATCTCGGTGTCGCACTTACCGTAAAGAAGGACATATGTCACTTAACAGCTCAGTATTCTTTTCTTTGTTACCAAAGAAATCCTCCTGTCTCGCAATACTCTGCCCAGCTTTTGGAATGCGTCCTTGGCCATCCCAATACATCTACGGATCTCAGTGTCGCACTTAACGTAAAGAAGGACAGATGTCACTTAACAGCTCAGTATTCTTTTCTTTGTTACCAAAGAAAGCCTCCTGTCTCGCAATACTCTGCCCAGCTTTTGGAATGCGTCCTTGGCCATCCCAATACATCTACGGATCTCAGTGTCGCACTTACCGTAAAGAAGGACATATGTCACTTAACAGCTCAGTATTCTTTTCTTTGTTACCAAAGAAATCCTCCTGTCTCGCAATACTCTACCCAGCTTTTGGAATGCGTCCTTGGCCATCCCAATACATCTACGGATCTCAGTGTCGCACTTACCGTAAAGAAGGACATATGTCACTTAACAGCTCAGTATTCTTTTCTTTGTTACCAAAGAAATCCTCCTGTCTCGCAATACTCTGCCCAGCTTTTGGAATGCGTCCTTGGCCATCCCAATACATCTACGGATCTCAGTGTCGCACTTACCGTAAAGATGGACATATGTCACTTAACAGCTCAGTATTCTTTTCTTTGTTACCAAAGAAATCCTCCTGTCTCGCAATACTCTACCCAGCTTTTGGAATGCGTCCTTGGCCATCCCAATACATCTACGGATCTCAGTGTCGCACTTACCGTAAAGAAGGACATATGTCACTTAACAGCTCAGTATTCTTTTCTTTGTTACCAAAGAAATCCTCCTGTCTCGCAATACTCTGCCCAGCTTTTGGAATGCGTCCTTGGCCATCCCAATACATCTAAGGATCTCAGTGTCGCACTTACCGTAAAGAAGGACATATGTCACTTAACAGCTCAGTATTCTTTTCTTTGTTACCAAAGAAATCCTCCTGTCTCGCAATACTCTGCCCAGCTTTTGGAATGCGTCCTTGCCCATCCCAATACATCTACGGATCTCGGTGTCGCACTTACCGTAAAGAAGGACAGATGTCACGTAACAGCTCAGTATTCTTTTCTTTGTTACCAAAGAAATCCTCCTGTCTCGCAATACTCTGCCCAGCTTTTGGAATGCGTCCTTGGCCATCCCAATACATCTACGGATCTCGGTGTCGCACTTACCGTAAAGAAGGACAGATGTCACGTAACAGCTCAGTATTCTTTTCTTTGTTACCAAAGAAATCCTCCCGTCTCGCAATACTCTGCCCAGCTTTTGGAATGCGTCCTTGCCCATCCCAATACATCTACGGATCTCGGTGTCGCACTTACCGTAAAGAAGGACAGATGTCACGTAACAGCTCAGTAATCTTTTCTTTGTTACCAAAGAAATCCTCCTGTCTCGCAATACTCTGCCCAGCTTTTGGAATGCGTCCTTGCCCATCCCAATACATTTACGGATCTCGGTGTCGCACTTACCGTAAAGAAGGACAGATGTCACGTAACAGCTCAGTATTCTTTTCTTTGTTACCAAAGAAATCCTCCTGTCTCGCAATACTCTGCCCAGCTTTTGGAATGCGTCCTTGCCCATCCCAATACATCTACGGATCTCGGTGTCGCACTTACCGTAAAGAAGGACAGATGTCACGTAACAGCTCAGTAATCTTTTCTTTGTTACCAAAGAAATCCTCCTGTCTCGCAATACTCTGCCCAGCTTTTGGAATGCGTCCTTGCCCATCCCAATACATCTACGGATCTCAGTGTCGCACTTACCGTAAAGAAGGACATATGTCACTTAACAGCTCAGTATTCTTTTCTTTGTTACCAAAGAAATCCTCCTGTCTCGCAATACTCTGCCCAGCTTTTGGAATGCGTCCTTGCCCATCCCAATACATCTACGGATCTCGGTGTCGCACTTACCGTAAAGAAGGACAGATGTCACGTAACAGCTCAGTATTCTTTTCTTTGTTACCAAAGAAATCCTCCTGTCTCGCAATACTCTGCCCAGCTTTTGGAATGCGTCCTTGCCCATCCCAATACATTTACGGATCTCGGTGTCGCACTTACCGTAAAGAACGACAGATGTCACGTAACAGCTCAGTATTCTTTTCTTTGTTACCAAAGAAATCCTCCTGTCTCGCAATACTCTGCCCAGCTTTTGGAATGCGTCCTTGCCCATCCCAATACATCTACGGATCTCGGTGTCGCACTTACCGTAAAGAAGGACATATGTCACTTAACAGCTCAGTATTCTTTTCTTTGTTACCAAAGAAATCCTCCTGTCTCGCAATACTCTGCCCAGCTTTTGGAATGCGTCCTTGCCCATCCCAATACATCTACGGATCTCGGTGTCGCACTTACCGTAAAGAAGGACAGATGTCACGTAACAGCTCAGTATTCTTTTCTTTGTTACCAAAGAAATCCTCCTGTCTCGCAATACTCTGCCCAGCTTTTGGAATGCGTCCTTGGCCATCCCAATACATCTACGGATCTCGGTGTCGCACTTACCGTAAAGAAGGACAGATGTCACGTAACAGCTCAGTATTCTTTTCTTTGTTACCAAAGAAATCCTCCTCTCTCGCAATACTCTGCCCAGCTTTTGGAATGCGTCCTTGCCCATCCCAATACATTTACGGATCTCGGTGTCGCACTTACCGTAAAGAAGGACAGATGTCACGTAACAGCTCAGTATTCTTTTCTTTGTTACCAAAGAAATCCTCCTGTCTCGCAATACTCTGCCCAGCTTTTGGAATGCGTCCTTGCCCATCCCAATACATCTACGGATCTCGGTGTCGCACTTACCGTAAAGAAGGACATATGTCACTTAACAGCTCAGTATTCTTTTCTTTGTTACCAAAGAAATCCTCCTGTCTCGCAATACTCTGCCCAGCTTTTGGAATGCGTCCTTGGCCATCCCAATACATCTACGGATCTCAGTGTCGCACTTAACGTAAAGAAGGACAGATGTCACTTAACAGCTCAGTATTCTTTTCTTTGTTACCAATGAAAGCCTCCTGTCTCGCAATACTCTGCCCAGCTTTTGGAATGCGTCCTTGGCCATCCCAATACATCAACGGATCTCAGTGTCGCACTTACCGTAAAGAAGGACATATGTCACTTAACAGCTCAGTATTCTTTTCTTTGTTACCAAAGAAATCCTCCTGTCTCGCAATACTCTGCCCAGCTTTAGGAATGCGTCCTTGGCCATCTCAATACATCTACGGATCTCAGTGTCGCACTTACCGTAAAGAAGGACATATGTCACTTAACAGCTCAGTATTCTTTTCTTTGTTACCAAAGAAATCCTCCTGTCTCGCAATACTCTGCCCAGCTTTTGGAATGCGTCCTTGGCCATCCCAATACATCTACGGATCTCAGTGTCGCACTTACCGTAAAGAAGGACATATGTCACTTAACAGCTCAGTATTCTTTTCTTTGTTACCAAAGAAATCCTCCTGTCTCGCAATACTCTACCCAGCTTTTGGAATGCGTCCTTGGCCATCCCAATACATCTACGGATCTCAGTGTCGCACTTACCGTAAAGAAGGACATATGTCACTTAACAGCTCAGTATTCTTTTCTTTGTTACCAAAGAAATCCTCCTGTCTCGCAATACTCTGCCCAGCTTTTGGAATGCGTCCTTGCCCATCCCAATACATCTACGGATCTCGGTGTCGCACTTACCGTAAAGAAGGACAGATGTCACGTAACAGCTCAGTATTCTTTTCTTTGTTACCAAAGAAATCCTCCTGTCTCGCAATACTCTGCCCAGCTTTTGGAATGCGTCCTTGCCCATCCCAATACATTTACGGATCTCGGTGTCGCACTTACCGTAAAGAAGGACAGATGTCACGTAACAGCTCAGTATTCTTTTCTTTGTTACCAAAGAAATCCTCCTGTCTCGCAATACTCTGCCCAGCTTTTGGAATGCGTCCTTGCCCATCCCAATACATCTACGGATCTCGGTGTCGCACTTACCGTAAAGAAGGACATATGTCACTTAACAGCTCAGTATTCTTTTCTTTGTTACCAAAGAAATCCTCCTGTCTCGCAATACTCTGCCCAGCTTTTGGAATGCGTCCTTGGCCATCCCAATACATCTACGGATCTCAGTGTCGCACTTAACGTAAAGAAGGACAGATGTCACTTAACAGCTCAGTATTCTTTTCTTTGTTACCAATGAAAGCCTCCTGTCTCGCAATACTCTGCCCAGCTTTTGGAATGCGTCCTTGGCCATCCCAATACATCTACGGATCTCAGTGTCGCACTTACCGTAAAGAAGGACATATGTCACTTAACAGCTCAGTATTCTTTTCTTTGTTACCAAAGAAATCCTCCTGTCTCGCAATACTCTGCCCAGCTTTAGGAATGCGTCCTTGGCCATCTCAATACATCTACGGATCTCAGTGTCGCACTTACCGTAAAGAAGGACATATGTCACTTAACAGCTCAGTATTCTTTTCTTTGTTACCAAAGAAATCCTCCTGTCTCGCAATACTCTGCCCAGCTTTTGGAATGCGTCCTTGGCCATCCCAATACATCTACGGATCTCAGTGTCGCACTTACCGTAAAGAAGGACATATGTCACTTAACAGCTCAGTATTCTTTTCTTTGTTACCAAAGAAATCCTCCTGTCTCGCAATACTCTACCCAGCTTTTGGAATGCGTCCTTGGCCATCCCAATACATCTACGGATCTCAGTGTCGCACTTACCGTAAAGAAGGACATATGTCACTTAACAGCTCAGTATTCTTTTCTTTGTTACCAAAGAAATCCTCCTGTCTCGCAATACTCTGCCCAGCTTTTGGAATGCGTCCTTGGCCATCCCAATACATCTACGGATCTCAGTGTCGCACTTACCGTAAAGATGGACATATGTCACTTAACAGCTCAGTATTCTTTTCTTTGTTACCAAAGAAATCCTCCTGTCTCGCAATACTCTACCCAGCTTTTGGAATGCGTCCTTGGCCATCCCAATACATCTACGGATCTCAGTGTCGCACTTACCGTAAAGAAGGACATATGTCACTTAACAGCTCAGTATTCTTTTCTTTGTTACCAAAGAAATCCTCCTGTCTCGCAATACTCTGCCCAGCTTTTGGAATGCGTCCTTGGCCATCCCAATACATCTAAGGATCTCAGTGTCGCACTTACCGTAAAGAAGGACATATGTCACTTAACAGCTCAGTATTCTTTTCTTTGTTACCAAAGAAATCCTCCTGTCTCGCAATACTCTGCCCAGCTTTTGGAATGCGTCCTTGGCCATCCAAATACATCTACGGATCTCAGTGTCGCACTTACCGTAAAGAAGGACATATGTCACTTAACAGCTCAGTATTCTTTTCTTTGTTACCAAAGAAATCCTCCTGTCTCGCAATACTCTGCCCAGCTTTTGGAATGCGTCCTTGGCCATCCCAATACATCTACGGATCTCAGTGTCGCACTTACCGTAAAGAAGGACATATGTCACTTAACAGCTCAGTATTCTTTTCTTTGTTACCAAAGAAATCCTCCTGTCTCGCAATACTCTACCCAGCTTTTGGAATGCGTCCTTGGCCATCCCAATACATCTACGGATCTCAGTGTCGCACTTACCGTAAAGAAGGACATATGTCACTTAACAGCTCAGTATTCTTTTCTTTGTTACCAAAGAAATCCTCCTGTCTCGCAATACTCTGCCCAGCTTTTGGAATGCGTCCTTGGCCATCCCAATACATCTACGGATCTCAGTGTCGCACTTACCGTAAAGAAGGACATATGTCACTTAACAGCTCAGTATTCTTTTCTTTGTTACCAAAGAAATCCTCCTGTCTCGCAATACTCTGCCCAGCTTTTGGAATGCGTCCTTGCCCATCCCAATACATCTACGGGTCTCGGTGTCGCACTTACCGTAAAGAAGGACAGATGTCACGTAACAGCTCAGTATTCTTTTCTTCGTTACCAAAGAAATCCTCCTGTCTCGCAATACTCTGCCCAGCTTTTGGAATGCGTCCTTGCCCATCCCAATACATCTACGGATCTCAGTGTCGCACTTACCGTAAAGAAGGACAGATGTCACGTAACAGCTCAGTATTCTTTTCTTTGTTACCAAAGAAATCCTCCTGTCTCGCAATACTCTGCCCAGCTTTTGGAATGCGTCCTTGGCCATCCCAATACATCTACGGATCTCGGTGTCGCACTTACCGTAAAGAAGGACAGATGTCACGTAACAGCTCAGTATTCTTTTCTTTGTTACCAAAGAAATCCTCCTGTCTCGCAATACTCTGCCCAGCTTTTGGAATGCGTCCTTGGCCATCCCAATACATCTACGGATCTCAGTGTCGCACTTACCGTAAAGAAGGACAGATGTCACGTAACAGCTCAGTATTCTTTTCTTTGTTACCAAAGAAACCCTCCTGTCTCGCAATACTCTGCCCAGCTTTTGGAATGCGTCCTTGCCCATCCCAATACATCTACGGATCTCGGTGTCGCACTTACCGTAAAGAAGGACAGATGTCACGTAACAGCTCAGTATTCTTTTCTTTGTTACCAAAGAAATCCTCCTGTCTCGCAATACTCTGCCCAGCTTTTGGAATGCGTCCTTGCCCATCCCAATACATCTACGGATCTCGGTGTCGCACTTACCGTAAAGAAGGACAGATGTCACGTAACAGCTCAGTATTCTTTTCTTTGTTACCAAAGAAATCCTCCTGTCTCGCAATACTCTGCCCAGCTTTTGGAATGCGTCCTTGGCCATCCCAATACATCTACGGATCTCAGTGTCGCACTTACCGTAAAGAAGGACAGATGTCACTTAACAGCTCAGTATTCTTTTCTTTGTTACCAAAGAAACCCTCCTGTCTCGCAATACTCTGCCCAGCTTTTGGAATGCGTCCTTGCCCATCCCAATACATCTACGGATCTCGGTGTCGCACTTACCGTAAAGAAGGACAGATGTCACGTAACAGCTCAGTATTCTTTTCTTTGTTACCAAAGAAATCCTCCTGTCTCGCAATACTCTGCCCAGCTTTTGGAATGCGTCCTTGCCCATCCCAATACATCTACGGATCTCGGTGTCGCACTTACCGTAAAGAAGGACAGATGTCACGTAACAGCTCAGTATTCTTTTCTTTGTTACCAAAGAAATCCTCCTGTCTCGCAATACTCTGCCCAGCTTTTGGAATGCGTCCTTGGCCATCCCAATACATCTACGGATCTCAGTGTCGCACTTACCGTAAAGAAGGACAGATGTCACTTAACAGCTCAGTATTCTTTTCTTTGTTACCAAAGAAATCCTCCCGTCTCGCAATACTCTACCCAGCTTTTGGAATGCGTCCTTGCCCATCCCAATACATCTACGGATCTCGGTGTCGCACTTACCGTAAAGAAGGACAGATGTCACGTAACAGCTCAGTAATCTTTTCTTTGTTACCAAAGAAATCCTCCTGTCTCGCAATACTCTGCCCAGCTTTTGGAATGCGTCCTTGCCCATCCCAATACATCTACGGATCTCGGTGTCGCACTTACCGTAAAGAAGGACAGATGTCACGTAACAGCTCAGTATTCTTTTCTTTGTTACCAAAGAAATCCTCCTGTCTCGCAATACTCTGCCCAGCTTTTGGAATGCGTCCTTGGCCATCCCAATACATCTACGGATCTCAGTGTCGCACTTACCGTAAAGAAGGACAGATGTCACTTAACAGCTCAGTATTCTTTTCTTTGTTACCAAAGAAATCCTCCTGTCTCGCAATACTCTGCCCAGCTTTTGGAATGCGTCCTTGCCCATCCCAATACATCTACGGATCTCGGTGTCGCACTTACCGTAAAGAAGGACAGATGTCACTTAACAGCTCAGTATTCTTTTCTTTGTTACCAAAGAAATCCTCCTGTCTCGCAATACTCTGCCCAGCTTTTGGAATGCGTCCTTGCCCATCCCAATACATCTACGGATCTCAGTGTCGCACTTACCGTAAAGAAGGACAGATGTCACGTAAGAGCTCACTATTCTTTTCTTTGTTACCAAAGTAATCCTCCTGTCTCGCAATACTCTGCCCAGCTTTTGGAATGCGTCCTTGCCCATCCCAATACATCTACGGATCTCAGTGTCGCACTTACCGTAAAGAAGGACAGATGTCACGTAACAGCTCAGTATTCTTTTCTTTGTTACCAAAGAAATCCTCCTGTCTCGCAATACTCTGCCCAGCTTTTGGAATGCGTCCTTGCCCATCCCAATACATCTACGGATCTCAGTGTCGCACTTACCGTAAAGAAGGACAGATGTCACGTAACAGCTCAGTATTCTTTTCTTTGTTACCAAAGAAATCCTCCTGTCTCGCAATACTCTGCCCAGCTTTTGGAATGCGTCCTTGGCCATCCCAATACCTCTACGGATCTCGGTGTCGCACTTACCGTAAAGAAGGACAGATGTCACGTAACAGCTCAGTATTCTTTTCTTTGTTACCAAAGAAATACTCCTGTCTCGCAATGCTCTGCCCAGCTTTTGGAATGCGTCCTTGCCCATCCCAATACATCTACGGATCTCAGTGTCGCACTTACCGTAAAGAAGGACAGATGTCACGTAACAGCTCAGTATTCTTTTCTTTGTTACCAAAGAAATCCTCCTGTCTCGCAATACTCTGCCCAGCTTTTGGAATGCGTCCTTGGCCATCCCAATACTTCTACGGATCTCGGTGTCGCACTTACCGTAAAAAAGGACAGATGTCACGTAACAGCTCAGTATTCTTTTCTTTGTTACCAAAGAAATCCTCCTGTCTTGCAATACTCTGCCCAGCTTTCGGAATGCGTCCTTGGCCAGCCCAATACATCTACGGATCTCAGTGTCGCACTTACCGTAAAGAAGGACAGATGTCACGTAACAGCTCAGTATTCTTTTCTTTGTTACTAAAAAATCCTCCTGTCTCGCAATACTCTGCCCAGCTTTTGGAATGCGTCCTTGCCCATCCCAATACATCTACGGATCTCAGTGTCGCACTTACCGTAAAGAAGGACAGATGTCACGTAACAGCTCAGTATTCTTTTCTTTGTTACCAAAGAAATCCTCCCGTCTCGCAATACTCTGCCCAGCTTTTGGAATGCGTCTTTGCCCATCCCAATACGTCCACGGATCTCAGTGTCGCACTTACCGTAAAGAAGGACAGATGTCACTTAACAGCTCAGTATTCTTTTCTTTGTTACCAAAGAAATCCTCCTGTCTCGCAATACTCTACCCAGCTTTTGGAATGCGTCCTTGGCCATCCCAATACATCTACGGATCTCAGTGTCGCACTTACCGTAAAGAATGACAGATGTCACGTAACAGCTCAGTATTCTTTTCTTTGTTACCAAAGAAATCCTCCTGTCTCGCAATACTCTGCCCAGCTTTTGGAATGCGTCCTTGCCCATCCCAATACATCTACGGATCTCGGTGTCGCACTTACCGTAAAGAAGGACAGATGTCACGTAACAGCTCAGTATTCTTTTCTTTGTTACCAAAGAAATCCTCCTGTCTCGCAATACTCTGCCCAGCTTTTGGAATGCGTCCTTGGCCATCCCAATACATCTACGGATCTCAGTGTCGCACTTACCGTAAAGAAGGACAGATGTCACGTAACAGTGTTCTTTTCTTTGTTACCAAAGAAATCCTCCTGTCTCGCAATACTCTGCCCAGCTTTTGGAATGCGTCCTTGCCCATCCCAATACATCTACGGATCTCAGTGTCGCACTTACCGTAAAGAAGGACAGATGTCACGTAACAGCTCAGTATTCTTTTCTTTGTTACCAAAGAAATCCTCCTGTCTCGCAATACTCTGCCCAGCTTTTGGAATGCGTCCTTGGTCATCCCAATACATCTACGGATCTCAGTGTCGCACTTACCGTAAAGAAGAACAGATGTCACGTAACAGCTCAGTACTCTTTTCTATGTTACCAAAGAAATCCTCCTGTCTCGCAATACTCTGCCCAGCTTTTGGAATGCGTCCTTGGCCATCCCAATACATCTACGGATCTCGGTGTCGCACTTACCGTAAAGAAGGACAGATGTCACGTAACAGCTCAGTATTCTTTTCTTTGTTACCAAAGAAATCCTCCTGTCTCGCAATACTCTGCCCAGCTTTTGGAATGCGTCCTTGGCCAGCCCAATACATCTACGGATCTCAGTGTCGCACTTACCGTAAAGAAGGACAGATGTCACGTAACAGCTCAGTATTCTTTTCTTTGTTACCAAAAAATCCTCCTGTCTCGCAATACTCTGCCCAGCTTTTGGAATGCGTCCTTGCCCATCCCAATACATCTACGGATCTCAGTGTCGCACTTACCGTAAAGAAGGACAGATGTCACGTAACAGCTCAGTATTCTTTTCTTTGTTACCAAAGAAATCCTCCCGTCTCGCAATACTCTGCCCAGCTTTTGGAATGCGTCCTTGGCTATCCCAATACATCTACGGATCTCAGTGTCGCACTTACCGTAAAGAAGGACAGATGTCACGTAACAGCTCAGTATTCTTTTCTTTGTTACCAAAGAAATCCTCCCGTCTCGCAATACTCTGCCCAGCTTTTGGAATGCGTCCTTGGCTATCCCAATACATCTACGGATCTCAGTGTCGCACTTACCGTAAAGAAGGACAGATGTCACGTAACAGATCAGTATTCTTTTCTTTGTTACCAAAGAAATCCTCCTGTCTCGCAATACTTTGCCCAGCTTTTGGAATGCGTCCTTGGCCATCCCAATACATCTACGGATCTCAGTGTCGCACTTACCGTAAAGAAGGACAGATGTCACGTAACAGCTCAGTATTCTTTTCTTTGTTACCAAAGAAATCCTCCTGTCTCGCAATACTCTTCCCAGCTTTTGGAATGCGTCCTTGGCCATCCCAATACATCTACGGATCTCAGTGTCGCACTTACCGTAAAGAAGGACATATGTCACTTAACAGCTCAGTATTCTTTTCTTTGTTACCAAAGAAATCCTCCTGTCTCGCAATACTCTGCCCAGCTTTTGGAATGCGTCCTTGCCCATCCCAATACGTCTACGGATCTCAGTGTCGCACTTACCGTAAAGAAGGACAGATGTCACTTAACAGCTCAGTATTCTTTTCTTTGTTACCAAAGAAATCCTCCTGTCTCGCAATACTCTACCCAGCTTTTGGAATGCGTCCTTGGCCATCCCAATACATCTACGGTCTCGGTGTCGCACTTACCGTAAAGAAGGACATATGTCACTTAACAGCTCAGTATTCTTTTCTTTGTTACCAAAGAAATCCTCCTGTCTCGCAATACTCTGCCCAGCTTTTGGAATGCGTCCTTGGCCATCCCAATACATCTACGGATCTCAGTGTCGCACTTACCGTAAAGGGGACAGATGTCACGTAACAGCTCAGTATTCTTTTCTTTGTTACCAAAGAAATCCTCCCGTCTCGCAATACTCTGCTCAGCTTTTGGAATGCGTCCTTGGCCATCCCATTACATCTACGGATCTCAGTGTCGCACTTACCGTAAAGAAGGACAGATGTCACGTAACAGCTCAGTATTCTTTTCTTTGTTACCAAAGAAATCCTCCCGTCTCGCAATACTCTGCCCAGCTTTTGGAATGCGTCCTTGGCCATCCCAATACATCTACGGATCCCAGTGTCGCACTTGACGTCCTCTGTTAAAACTCTTCCCAGATATTTGAACTTCCGCACTTGCTTGATTTCAGTGTCCCCAAATCACATTTCGGGTTCATCCTTTTACTGATGACGATGCATTCTGTCAGCACACTACTGTTTACTTCCTTACCAAATAAATCCTCCTGTCTCGCAATACTCTGCCCATCCCGCGCTTAAATTCACAAACTCGAAGTACCAAAGAGGAAATTACATCAGGACTATCCGCTTGGAGATATTTATAGACAAGTACAGATAATCTACGTTACGGCGACTGGAAAGAGTTTCAAATCGAGATGCTCAGTCAGGACCGATAATATTGCAGATTCTTCTTTGGATTTTGTCAAGAAGATCTAGATGTATAGCAGAAGCACTGGTCAAGATGTGGCAGCTATATTCATTCCACATTGGCAGTCATATAGATTCGCAACATACATGTAGGTGGGAAAAAGTTTAGGGAGTATAATTTGTTTCAAATGTTCATTTATTTATGTTTCCACTTAATCAGCTCTCTGTTTAATGCACTTCACATCGTGCTAAATATGATTTACAGAAACCAAACTAGAAAATATGTACACAAAAATAATGTGAAAGGATGAGACGGTAAATTTAAATTGAAACTAATGATTTCAAATCAAATATATTGCTAGATTTAAGATAAAAAAATAAATTGAGGGAAAGATGTGAATAGAGTAAGATAGATAGATAGATAGATAGATAAAAAGCAGACTTAGATAGATAGATAGATAGATAGATAGATAGATAGATAGATAGATAAACAGAATTAGATAGATATATAACAAGATAGATAGATACATACATACATACATACATACATACATACATACATAAATATAAACATAATTATATCTATAGTTAGCTAGCTAGATAAATAGATATGAACAAATAGACATTGAACTGAATGAGATAGATTGAGTGACATGAAGATAGATATACAGACAAACTGGGTGACATATATATATATATATATAGATAGATAGATAGATAGATAGATAGATAGATAGACTTGTATGAAGATAGATAGATAGATAGATAGATAGATAGATAGATAGATAGATAGATAGATAGAATGGTATGAAGATAGATAGATAGATAGATAGATAGATAGATAGATAGATAGACTGGTATAAAGATAGATAGATAGATAGATAGATAGATAGATAGATAGATAGATAGATAGATAGATAGATAGATATGGACTAATAGATAGATAGATAGATTGACTGGTATGAAGATAGATAGATAGATAGATAGATAGATAGATAGATAGATAGATAGATAGATATGCACTAATAGATAGATAGATAGATTGACTGGTATGAAGATAGATAGATAGATAGATAGATAGATAGATAGATAGATAGATAGATAGATATGGACTAATAGATTGATAGATAGATTGACTGGTATGAAGATAGATAGATAGATAGATAGATAGATACATAGATAGATAGATAGATAGATAGATAGATAGATAGATTGACTGATATCAAGATAGATAAATGAAAAAGTACGAGTCACATGAGAAAGGAAGAAAAAACAACGAAAGTGAAGATAGCAAATTATGCCTGCAACGCCGATAATAGAAATTCTCGCTCGCTTGCCGCTCTGTTTTTGTGAGACTTGTGCAAATTTGTATTTCGGACTGAGATAATGATTGATAAGAAATAAAAAAAAAGAACAACAACAAAATCAACAACAACACAAAGGGATGAAATAATAACATCTCGTGAGATATGCATTCGAAATTTTGGCAAGCACACACTTCGAGAAAATGATTTGCTTTCGTTTCCATTCTTAATAGAGGATTATTTGCCTTATACGCGCGAACGACAATGTCTATTTTGTTGCAGTGTTCCAATGTAATACGACTTGGCCTTCTCTTCTCGTAGATGCGGTCGATAAAGATGGCGGCCTAACTCAGTGGCGTAATTCTGTTTATTTTTACCTTATAGATCTTGGCACACAATATCTTCTTCAACACACACACACACACGCAAACGCGCGCACACACAAACACACACACGCAAGTATGTATATATATATATATATATATATATATATATATATATATATATATATATATATATATAAGCTAAAATATATTAATATATATATAGATAATAGACATGGCATTTATATATGCCATGTCTATTATAAATAGAAATGGTATTTTTGTTTTGTACGTGGAAATATATATATATATATATATATATATATATATAGATAGATAGATAGATAGATAGATAGATAATTATAGATATAGATATATATTTCCACATATAAAAATCTCATATCTATTTCCATAAATATACGTATATGTGTATACTTGTATATATAAATATATATAAATATATGTAAATATATATATATATATATATATATATATATATATATATATATATATATATATAAATATATAGTGTTATATAACTAATTATGCATATGGAAATATATATTATAAAAATATATAATATATGTAAATATATATTATAAAAACATATATATCTACATAATATATATATATATATATATATATATATATATATATATATATGAATTAAGATAAATGGAAATGTTATTTTAGTCCTCTTATAGCATTTATCAAGGCAAATGCACGGATTTTCTATTCAAAGAAATATTCCCTCAGATTACAAAACGTGTCAACAAATATATTTTTTCCTTTTGTAATTGTGTGTGTGTGTGTGTGTGTGTGTGTGTGTGTGTGTGTGTGTGTGTGTGTGTGTGTACGCGCGCATTGACAGCAAGTGACAAAGAGAGAGAGAGAAAGAGAGAGAGAGAGTTAATGCTTGATATAATGAGAGTGTTCGGAGAGATGTTGAAAAGTCCACGACATGGACGAAAAAGAGTCAAATAAGATTTCGAGACGTTGGTTAGCCTGAGAACCTTGTGGCCAGATTCTTATATGAATGCAAACTATACGCCTTGTCAAATAATAAATAGCTTGGGAGCAAAATAAATGAATGTTTTGTGCAACTTCATAATTGTTTTTAGATGTTTTTGTCTTCATTTCTTTATATAACTTTATACATACATACATAAACACATATATATATATATATATATATATATATATATATATATATATATATTTATGTATATATGTATATATATATATATATATTGCTTTCTTCTTATATATATATATATCTATATTGCGTTCTTCTTATATTTATATATATAAATACGCACACAAACGTATATATATATATATATAAATATATATATATATATTGCTTCCTTCTTATATTTATATATATGAATACGCACGCAAACATATATATTTATATATATATATATATACATATTTATGTATATATGTATATATATATATATATTGCTTTCTTCTTATATATATATATATATATGAATACGCATATATATATAAATATATATATATATATATATATATATATATATTGCTTTCTTCTTATATTTATATATATAAATACGCACACAACCGTATATATAAATATATTTATATATATATATATATATATATATATATATATATATATATATATATATATATATATCATGTGATCCGCATTGGTTCCACAAATGAATGAAAAGAAAAATCTTGATTCATTCAAAGCATCATTTTATGGTCAATTGCCATTACATCTATTCGAAATTCTCCCGGCTGAAAAGCCTCCGAAAATTCTGGTTATTTTTCTCTTACGTTTTTTTCCACTTTTAGTTTACATTATATTTATCTGTTTGTTTAACCTCCTGGAGTTTCTTGCTTTTTATTTGTTTGTTTGTTTGTTGTTGGGGATTTAATATCTTTCAAATTATGCCCGTTTTTCGCGCCAGTCTTGGAAAGCCATTCCATACGCTCACTTTGAATGCAAAACAGCGTTTTTGTTAAGCCTTTGAAATTGTAAATTACGCTCCAAACGCAACCCTTGAAGAGCCTGAAAGCCTAGCTAAGCAAAAAGTAACCGCGATAAGCATGCTTCAAAAGTATCTTATCTGTTCATTTTGCTTTTATTTTCAGACGGTTTTCAAAGAACTAACACTGATATGTGATATATATGTAAAGTTAGTAACTTCTGCATTCCGTAATCGAGAGTTCACCTGACGCCAGTCCTTCTCATGTCTTCCTTTCAGTCTGGTGTTAAATTTGAACGCAATGTCTATTCCAGCATCATACTTTTTATCTATTGGCATCACTTCATTTTGGAACCCTGCAATCTAGTTGGGTTGACGATTAAAATGAGATTTGGATATTTCATATTATCAATGCTTCATTAATGTTTTTTCTAATTCTGGCTTCGTCAGACACTCTCGGCAAGTATTTACACACATACTTGTGTGCGACCGTGTGTGTATTTCTGCATCCCAGTAAAGCCATCAGCTAAACGTCGCCCTTACATTTTTTTGTTGCGGTGTACGTACGAGAGACTGCCCAACTCCTTGATAGTCTAGGCTGGAAAAAAAAGCGAAAAGACTACTCCGACATGATCTACCACTACACAGATGACAACCCAACCAAAAGTGACAGCCTAAGATGACAGCTATAAATTGGGGATGTCAAGTACAGAAATTTACCTATCTGGGAAGTGTTTTAAAACACGATGGAAGATGTGGAAGCCGAAATCCGAAGTCGCGTTGAAAAAAATGCCTTTCAAAATATAAGCAATGCATTAAGAAAAGAAAACAAGAAAACCAAGGAAAAACGTAATAAAATGTTATGACATACTAATCCTTGTATATGACGATTTATATTAGGTAGTTTCATCACGGAGGACGAGAACAGTAAAGACAAAATAATTATTGTTCTATAGAATGATACAGAGAATATTATGAACTGAATATGTGATCAACAAGAGGTTTTAAGGAAAATGTGACGAAAAAAGACACTTGAATTTAGTATCAGATAAAGACGGTTGATATTTCTGGGATATATAACGAAGAAAGATGTGTCTATATTTCTGAGATGAGGTATTATGTGCATTATTTACATTATTCGGACTATTGTCCTCATCTTTGTCGCCATATTTATTACAACGTTTCGGTCTTTCAGTATCTCTCTATATTACTGAGATGAGGTATTATGTGCATTATTTATATTATTCGGACTATTGTCCTCATCTTTGTCGCCATATTTATTACAACGTTTCGGCCTTTCAGTATCTGTCTATATTTCTGAGATGAGGTATTATGTGCATTATTTACATTATTCGGACTATTGTCCTCATCTTTGTTGCCATATTTATTACAACGTTTCGGTCTTTCAGTATCTCTCTATATTTCTGAGAGGAGGTATTATGTACACTATTTACATTATTCGGACTATTGTCTTCATCTTTGTCGCTATGTTTATCACAACGTTTGTATGCTTCGGCCTTCTTCAGGTTGTTGGAATGTCGAACTGAACACTTTATATCGCTCACCGGGGTAGACTGTTCTAGTTCCACGTCCCATGTTTAATGGATGTCATCAGTTATCTCGTTAATTCCCCTCTCCAAGTTCTCCACTGCCTTAACCAGGTATTGAACTAACACTGTTTGGGCCCTCAAGGATACATGGCACAGTAGATAAAGTCGTTGGTTAGATCCAGTGAGAGGACCCAGAGAGTGTGAGTTCAATACCTGGTTAAGGCAGTGGAGAATTTGGAGAGGGAAATTAACAAGAGATAACTGATATCCATTAAACATGGCACGTGGAACTAGAACAGTCTACCGCAGTGAGCAAAATAAAGGGTTCAGTTCGACATTCCAACCCCCTGAAGAAGGCCGGAGCGTCAACGGCCGAAACGTTGTAATAAATATGGTGACAGAGATGAGGACAATAGTCCAAATAATGTAAATAGTGAAGAAAGGTGACTTGGAGAATTTGATAGTCACATGACTTACGGAAGTTATTCTCCATAACGTAGAATTGTGTCAGTTGTACAAAACATGATATTTACTTGACAATCGTAGAATTTAAAAACGACCTGAACATTGCAACAAGGAAGAATCCCAAATAAAATGAAAGATAAGATCGTCAAACAATAATGATGAATATATTTCATTTAAACATCTAAAACAGCCAGTCAGCTGAAAGGCAGTCATTAGCAAAAAGGGCAGGCCAAGATGCCATCTACAAAATGGAGACGTCAAAATACGGCAAGTACAGAAATTTTCCTATTTGGGAATTGTTTTAATAAACGATGGAAAATGTGGCAGAGAAATAAACCGTGAAAATGCCTTTCAAAATATAGGCAAAGAAGTAAGGAAGAGAAAACAAAGAAAAACGTAATAGAATATTAATTCATATCAATCCATCTATATATCGGTGTGTGTTAGGCAATTTAATCACGGATGAAGTGAAATGCCCGTGGCATAAAATGAGGAAAGACGTCTTGGAGGCAAAACTCACAAAACTGTAGGCAAGAGTAACTTCTATAACGCAGCATTTAAGAATGATTCCCTGTTGCCATAACAAATGAACCGGCAGAAGATGAAAGATAAACTATAAAAATAATGTCGACTATATTTCATTCAAGAACCTAAGGCATTCAGTAAGTTAAAGGCATTTACTTTGTTTGAAATTTGACCATTTTAAGTACAAGCTAGAATTACAAAAACAAGAGAAAGCAATTCCTCAAACATGGCCGGCTAACGGATGTTTTGTTTGTGTTTTGAAACATTGATTTTTGGTAAAAAATCAATAATTTAGTGAGGCGTTTACAGTAGATATATGACGTCAGGGTGCTGTTTAAATCGGCCTCAAAACGCTTTCTTGTAAACAAATAGAGGCTTGAATATTATTATTATATTCGTTACAGTTTTAAAATAAACATTATAATGCATACTCACCTTTATTTATGCGCAATGTCCTTTCAGTATGTTGGTGGTTATGGGTCTCTTCAGCTTCCGATCCTAAGTAGTGCTAAGCAACCTATGGCTTTTCAAGCCTCTTTTTGTTCCTTCTCTGCTATAAATTCCTATAAATATATTAGCTAAAACTTTACCATTTCCTACCTTCAATGCTTGTTTTTTTAATGAATTCAGTCCAAGCAAGGCGACAACGCCACTAAGACGGAAGGGGTTATTGTGAGTAAAAGAGAATGAAAGGACGTTAGAAAGAACCAAAAACCCAACCCTAACATAGGAACAAGAGAGAAACCTCTACACCTGTCAAAATGGCCACCGAAAAGTATGAACCCAAGGATAGACAACACTACAGGGGTTGGACAAAATAATTGGAACAGTTGCAAATTCCACTCCTATATTTCAAAGACCTATTATATTAAGAACTTTAACTAAAACTTCGTAATTGCAGGTTATATCTATTGTAAATAAGTTCATTTATCTAATTTACTGTCTTTGGCTTATTTATTCTTAGAATTTAGTAAAATTTAAGCTAAATGTGTGACCTCTCCGAGTTCGAAAAAGGGCAAATTGTTAGAGCTCGCATGGCAGGAGCCTCGATCACTAAGGTTGCTGAACTGTTTCGTTTCTCAAGAGCTACCATATCAAGAACTATGACACAATTCGAGAAACAGGGTATAACCACTAGCAACCGTAGCAATTAGGGCCGGACTTACACACTTACTGACAGGGAGCGACGTGCATTGAAACGCAATGTGGTTAAGAATCATCGGACTACTGCAGCCAAAGTGACTGCTGATTTGAATAATCATCTGAATAGTCCAGTTTCTACTAAAAATGTTTGTCGTGAGCCCTATAAGGCTGCATATGATGGAAGAGCTGCTGGGAGGAAACCTCTTCTCTCCACTCGCATCATTCGGAAGAGGTTGAAGTGGTGCAGAGATCACAATGCCTGGTCTGCAGAGATAGGGAAACAAGTCATATTCTCAGACGAGTCCAGCTTTTCTCTTTTTCCAACATCAGGGCGAGTTTATGTGTTGAGGAAGCTCAAAGAAGCATACAACCCAGACTGCCTTCTTCCAACAGTGAAGCATGGAGGTGGATCAGTGATAGTTTGGGATATCATAGAAATGTCTCAGTCCAATAGTTGCCCTGCATGGTAGGATCAACAGCAAAGATTAACTGAACGTTTTGGGAGATCATGTTCATCCAACATAGCCTCGTCTGGGGATCCGTTTCACATTGGTTCCTCAACCAATGAGTATGAATTATCATGTTTTGTAATGCTGTACTCGTTGCGTAAACGTTTACAACCATAAACAACCGAACGAGAAACATCTAATAAACGTAAACAATGGAAAAGATGCATATCCGCCATGTTTGTATTTTATAATACGATACAAATATGACAATATTACATGCATTATTATTCGATACAGTTAAATAAAACGTCAGTTTTATCAAAAATCATGTTTATTTTAAATACATCTGTACTTTTCCATTACAGTAGATGGATATATAGTTTGGTCAACGGCGTCGCCATCGCTAATAGTACATACGTTAATTTCGTATCTCGTAAATGACGCAACCTCCTTAAAATTTAGTTTCAAAATTAGGTCTTCAAAATTAGGTCTTCAAATATCGCATGATACGCGAGTGTATACGTTATATAATTAAGATTTTACCATTCCTCATCACATCAAATAAAAGTTTAGGAAGGAAATCGCCATCAATACTGGAGAGAGGGATAACAGTTTTTTTCCTGAAGAATCGTTTTAAGAGAAAGATTTTACCAAATTCAACCGGAAGAAGTTTTGATTGGTCAATGAATGCCAAGATTTTTCCTTCATTATCCATCTTCGAACATTATGGACTGACGCTACAGAATCACAAATCAAGAATTGTTCCACATAGCAAAAACCATATCACTTGAGGACTATACAACGCAAGCAACAAGTAAAATGGATAGCGCATATCACTCAAAGAGAACATAGTGACATAATTAAAATGTTATCATTCCACAGCACTTCGAGGTTCAGGAGGAAACCTCCATTAATACTGGAAAGAGCGATAACAGCTACTGGACTTGAGAAATCCTTTTTCTTAGAAAATTATTTGAAGAAAAATTTGATTAAATTTCAATCGAAAATACAGTAATAGTAAATACTGTATGTTGGTCTGAAGTTGGAGACTAAGTCTCCAGCTGTACTGGTAAAAATCTCTGCATCTGGACAGAGAGGATCCTCAGACGAGCCTATGTTGCATGGCAGATTCTCGTCTCGGGGAAACAGCTACCCGACCACGTTTTATACGGGGTCTACAGGGATTTTTTGGCTGACCCTACGGTCTCTGATACCCCACATTAAATTAGGCCTTGTGCCACATCTGACCGCGTAGGGCAGTTGGTAGATATCTCCAGCTGTGCTGCTCAAACTCTCTGGCTTATGGGCAGAGAGGATCGCCAGACGAGGCTATGTTGAAGGGCAGAATCTCTACTTGGGAAACATCTACACGAGATTGTTTTATACGAGGTCTACGGGTAATTTTTGGCCGAGCCTACGAACTCGGATACCCCACATTAAATTCGGCCTTGTGCCGCATCTTACCGCGTGTGGCGGTTGTTAGATATCCTGCAGTTGGCGATTCACTGTGGAATTCAATTGACTCACTTCTAGCAGTTGACTACTTCTTCTACGCGCCGCTGGCGAAACTTATATGTGTTGTTCTTGTCTTAAGTATTATCGTTCTTTAACCACCTTCGTTTGATTATTCTGTTCAGTAACCTCCCCTAGGTTACAAAAGAATGTATCCTTGTTGGGGAATGGCTAATATTACTATTACCAATACAGATACTATTTCAAAATATTTCCATATACTCTACGTTTCTGACCATCGAAGTAACAGGTATTTGGCGAGTGGGCCGGTGTTTTAGGAATTAAATGAAATCTTAAAGAAATTCAGCAAATTTCATCAGATCCACGCAATGGGAAACAGTTTGTTCTAATTCGTTAAAGGCTTCTTCACAACTTCGATTGGCAATCAAACTTTCATTCGCTCCACGACAAAATGATTGATTGACAACTGATATTAGTTCCTCTACCTTTACTTGATTCGTTAGCAATGGCTGGACAACTCGTTAAGGCGCGTTCACGTCGACAGACATGGAATTCCATTAGCTATATTGATCGCATTTTATTCCTTCCGGGTAATTTGGGTTGACAGCTGTGGAAAAAAAGGGGCGAAAATAAACTGATTGTTGACAAGGATAATGGAGAAAGAAAAAATAAAGGTGATGTTTGGAAAAGAAATTTGGAGAGATCGAGTAAAACGGAATGGTCAATAAAGAAGTGGTAAACAGCTTCTGAGTTGAATCAGGTGAGTAAAGATGAAACGTTGACGGCATTGGATGGAATGAGGAAAAATGGAGAAAGTGGTTAAAAAGAAAAAAAGTTGGAATCAGAATAAAATATAAAAGCCGATAATGACAACAACTACAGGGGTTGGACAAAATAATTGGAACAGTTGCAAATTCCACTCCTATATTTCAAAGACCTGTTATATTAAGAAATGTAACTAACATTTAGTAATTGCGGGTTATATCTATTGTAAACAAGTTTATCTGTCGAATTCACTGTCTTTGTCTCATTTATTTTTAGAATTCAGTAAGATTTAAGCTAAATGCGTGATCTCTCCGAGTTCGAAAATGGGCAAATTCTTGGCAGGAGCCTCGATCACTAAGGTTGCTGAACTGTTTGGCTTTTCAAGAGCTACCATATCAAGAACTATTACGCAATTCAAGAAACAGGGTAAAACCTCTAGCAAGCATAGCAATTCGGGCCGGACTTGCAAACTTACCGACAGGAACCGACGTGCATTAAAACGCAATGTGGCGAAAAATCATCGGACTACAGCGGCCAAAGTAACTGCTGAGTTGAATAATCATATGAATTTTCAAGTTTCAACTAAATCTGATCGTCGTGAGCTCCATAAGGCTGGATATCATGGAAAAGCAGCCATAAGGAAAAATTCACTCGTAACATTGGGAAGTGGTTGAAGTGGTGCAGAGATCACAATGCCTGGTCTGCAGACCAATGGAAGCAAGTCATATTCTCAGTGGAGGCAGCCCAAAGAAGCTTACAATCCTGACTGCTTTCTTTCAACAGTGAAGCATGGAGGTGGATCAGTGATAGTTTGGGCCGCCATATCATGGAAATGTCTCAGTCCAATAGTTGCACTGCATGATAGATTCAACAGCAAAGATTACCTGAACATTTTGGGTAATCATGTTCATCCAATAGCCCAAATCTTTATCCCCTAATGCCGACTGCATCTTCCAAGACGATAATGCTCCAATACTTGAGTGGTTAAGAATTGATATGAAGAGCATGAAACTGAGCTAGTACATATGGAGTGGAAACTCAATCTCCAGATGTCAATATTATTAAACATTTGTTGTTCATTTTAGAGGAACAAGTTAGGAGCCGCTATCCTCCACCGTCGTGTCTTAAAGAGCCAGAGCAGGTGTTAATGGAAGAATGGCTGACAATTCCTCTCGGTGAAGTCAGGAAGCTGTATGATTCCATTCCTAGACGTATTAAAGCTGTATGTGAAGCTAAAGGAGGACCAACTCCATATTAAATAAATTTTCTTTGAATTTAACAAGTGTTTCAACTATTTTGTCCAACCCCCGGATGTCAATGCAAACATAGCGCGTGATTATTTAAAAGAAAGAATTTTAAAAAATGGATACGAATTCAAAGAAACAATAAAGCAAAAACTGCACGAAAGAGCGAAAGAATAACTGAAAGAAAACTTTTATTACACCGACGGCTATAAAAAAAATAATATTCATCCAAAAAAAGAAGAAGAACGAAAACGATTCAACTGTTTTCTTTTCAACCTGAAGTAACCACCATAAAGTTACAGATAGACTCGCTAATAACGCCGGAAAACGCCTTTCCTACCTCGCTGTTTCCAAAAGCCATGACGTTAAAGGTTCTTTTACGTAACTGATTGTAATGCCTTAAAAATTCTTTAAAATGAACAAAAAACAAAACATCGTAAATATCCCGCGAAAGAATATTAATATTGCTAAAAATTAAATAACGCTAAAAGCTGTTTAAAAACGTACATTGTGATTTATCCTTAAGGTGTTTCTCGTCTGAGTCCTTCCTTCAAATCAACAAGTCTACCATCCGATCTTGCATTAAATACTGTTGCCATATATGGTCTGGTGCTCCCGCTGTTCATCTCGTGATTCTCCATAAAATCGAAAGACGTATATGAAATGTGATAAGTCCTGACCTGTCATCACGACTCCAGGTACGCTCTCACAGACATGACGTGGTTTCTCTCTGTCTTTTATACAAATGGGATTTGCCATTTTCACTGGTGCCCCAACGGCCTTGATTTAAGCGTGCTACGAGTTTGGCATATCGGCCCCACGCTTTTACTGTTGAAACAGTTTAAATGTAACCATCTGTTCTAATCTAACAGCTTCTTCTCTCGCACTTCCCGACAGTGGAACTCCCTTCCTCTTACTTGCTTCCCTGATAACTATAATCTTGAATATTTTAAATGTAATGTCAATCGACATCCTCATTTGCCTGGATCTTGATCTCCGTCCTTCCCTTTATCTTTTCCTCGACCACCCCTGTTTACTCTTGCTCTCACTCTCTGTAACCTCTTGCGTCCTAGCGAGACTCCCGCCTTGCTTATGTATGTCGTAAGTATGGCGTCAAATAGAGGCTGTCCAAAAAATTTGACATCATTTTAAAAGCAATTATCTTGAAAACTACTAAGTCTGGCTCAGTGAAATTGAACAGTTTAGGTGTTGAACATCATAAGTTTATTATAGGACCGATTTCATAAGTGTTCGATATGTGCACCGTCCGTGACACGGCACACGTCGAATCGGTACTTAAGTTCTTGCCAAACACGATGTCTCTGGTAACATTATCCAGTGCGGAAGTGATTCTCTGCTTGAGTTCATCAATTCTAGCAGGAAGAGGAGAGACATAGACCATTCACTTCACATATCCCCATAAAAAGAAATCACACGGGGGACAGGTCCGGTGACCACGGCGCCGATTTCACCAGAAGAATGTCATCTCCACAACGCCAGATCCATCTCTCTGGCAGATTCTCATTGATATAACAAAAATAAAACATTAAATATAAAATCTTGATCTGTTTCTATACATTCTGTGAAAATTTGAGATTATTTCAACAAGAATTACCAAAATTATTGGCCTGCGGAAGGATATCAAATTTTTGGGACACTCTGTACATTACATTACCGTAAATAGGGCATTAAATAATTTTATTAAGAGATATTTCTCTCTTTTATTGATAATTTGGTTCGAATCCTGCCGGAGATACCATATTTCTCTTTAATAAGATTTCTCGAATATTCAAACCGGTAGACGAAAATGAATAAATAAATTGTTTAATAAATAAACGGAACGTTTACTCAAATATGGGTATCCACCAAAAACAATAACGTTCAAGTAATTAATAAATAAAATTCTATCACATTTTTAGAAATTGTTTTCTTTACCTGAGTAGACGAAACTGGGGAGATATGCATATTTTAAGAGTCAGGGAAAACTTGTGTTTAAGGGCACTATTCAACGTCAAATAGCACTATTAAATTTTTGCATTTATAAGCATTATTCTACTATAAAACTATCAGAGGTCTAAAGCGAGTCGGATCTAATGGCGGTTTCTCCTGGCAAGGAGGACGCGGGTTCGAATCCTGCCAAAGCGTGCATATTTTCCTATAATAAGGTTGCTTGAATACTCAGCCCGGTATACGAAAATAATTATACTCGCGTATCATGCGACCTTTGAAGACAGAATTTTGAAGATAATTTGACTACAGTAAATGTATATATAGTTTTATCAACTGCATAGTTGGGGCCAGCAGTATATACGTTAATTTTATATCTCGTACATTATGCAATCCCTTAAAATTAGCTTCAAAATTAGGTCTTAAAAGTCGCCTGATACGCGAATATATATGGTATTTAATTATTTATTTTGTAAAACATTTAAAAGAATTTAAAATTCGCAGTCTGGAGCACCCTTTTTACATATCTGCGTCTTGTCTTCAGGACGTTGGCGATCATGGCTCTCTACAATTTCCCCGTCTTTTGTAGCTCCTAGTAAATGTCTAAATTTTAAGAAAACACCTCGTATGAAAATATGTTTTTTGGGTTAGGGTATCAATTTACAATGAATTTACATGGCAAACTGAACCCTCTATTAAGCATTATAAAATTTAATACTTTATTTAGTTTTTTGTAATATGGATTGTTTAATCTATAGTGATAAAAAAGAGAAATTATTGTGAATACAGCTGTACATTTTGACTACAGTAAAGACATATATAGTTTGTTCAACGTCTTATCCAGGGCCAGCCGTTAATACACTAATTTTATATATCGTGCATGATCCGAGACCCTTCATATTAGCTTCAAAATTAGGTCTACAAAAGTCACCGGTACGAAAGTATACACGGTATACCGTTTAATAAATACACGGGGCGTCTACTCAAATACAGGGTGTCCATAAAGTTCGTGTGAACTTTAAAATATTTATAACTTTATTTGTATTTTTATAACATTTTTTACAGATTATTTCTATCGCAAATGCAAATAAAGTTATAAATTTTTTAAAGTGCAAACGAACTTTATGGTCACCCTGTATATGTATCTATTAAACATAACGTAATAAAATAGTGTTCTTATTAGGCGTGTCGGTGTGCGCTTTCGGGGAATTTTAATAAAGCAGTTATGCTCTCTGAGAGGGATCGAACCTGATTTATGAACATATAACGAGTCGTATTATTAAACACGTTGACTGCCAACTGCAACTCTTTTTTTCATGTATGGTTTTGCGCGACTTGGTTATTCAATGGAGTTTGCTTGATAGATCCCCCGTCGCTGCTTTTATGTCACGCTGCCTGTTGCTTTCGTTTCGCACAGATGATCGGTGAATCAACATTTCCCTCAGAGATACTTAGCCTCTCTTCATAGGAAGAGGTTCAGAAGAAGATTATTTGCCATCATCACAAAGTACTAATCTATCTTATTTTCTTCTTTTATGTTCTTTCTTCTTGGCGTAGTTATCATGGCTCTACCCAACCCTGTCTATCTTTGTAGCACTAAGCAATGTTTAGCCGCTGACTATTGCTCCCAGATCCTGTTCTACGATACATTTACCCGTTATTTATTCGATATTTTCTCTCCTGCTTTCTATATATACCGTGAGTGTTACGTTCTCTAAGCCCACTTTCCTCATAATTTAGTTCCGGGAATTACAGCCGTCTCTTTCTGATTTTAAGTGGAAGCGTCATTTCTGCTTCCATTTTTCTTAACACAATGAGTGCCAAACACGAAAGAGCTTGTGGCGAGCAGGTTTTATTATGACGAGATATCTCGTCCCGACTACGAGTTAACTCGTGCTTGACCTTTCCTTATACACTTTCATCTGCGAGTGCCAACAATGGGTTTATTCCCTCTAATATATTTAGGATGATGACAATGTTAAGACTTCAGTTGAAGCAATAAATCAACTCCTAAATTATTTTATTGTTTAAGCGTGTTATTGACTTTTCGTAATTGACTTTTTGACAGTCAAAGTGTTAGTTTCGTACATCTGTCCCATAATGATTGTTCCATGTACATATATATTTCATACACTAACCGTAACAACTATTATGGGACAGAAACAGTAACATTATTAGAAACAAGATGGCCCTCTTGAAACTGAATGAAGGAATGCATTCTTTGTTTGTTTACAAAAGAAAAACAAATAATATTGGAAAGAAGACAGAAATATATTCATATATATATATATATATGTATATATATATATATATATATATATATGTATGTATATATATATATATATATATATGTATATATATATATATATATATATATATATATATATATATATATATATATATATATATATATATATATATATGATATAAAATGACAATTGGAAAAATCTTAGATTTTTCCGATGCGTTTCGTCTTCCAACTTTTTCAGGGCAAAAATGAAAAATCAAAATATCTATGTTGTTATAGTTACATTAAAAATACAAATTTAAAAAGATAGACTCTTCTGTCCAAGCCGTTTTTCTTTTGTTTTTTGGTTAATGCAAATTACCTTGATAGTAAGAGATTTTTGTCTTGTCCACAGAATTGATCTGGGAAATTAACTGTATTGTCGACATGGAAAATCCGAGATTTTTCCAATTGTCATTTTATACCAATCTGTCTTGTCCACAGAATTGATCTGGGAATTTAACTATATATATATATATATATATATATATATATATATATATATATATATATATATATATATATATATATATATAAGATTGAAGGAACTAAAGCAAACACAAACTGCATCTACTTTAAGAAAAACAAATAATATTGGAAAGAAGACAGAAAATTAAAAACAAAAAGGAAAAAATATAACTCACTTCTTTGGAGATCTCCAAATTGCAATACCTTTTTATCAATTATGGGACAGAGATCGGATTTTATATAATTTTATTTATCTATTTACTCATTTTCTGATTATATTAATATTCTACATCTATCCCGTAATGATTGCCCCTTTTGAATATATATTTCATACATTTAATGTACCATCCATTATAGGCCAGGGGTAGGGCTTTATATAATTGAATGTATTTATTTATTCTTTTTCGGTTTATATTAATTTTCTAAATCTGTCCCAAAATAATTGCCCGTTTTGCATATATATTTCATACATTTCATGGAAGTGAATGCTGGACAATCTCCTCACAGATGAAGAAGAGATTTGAGGCAACAGAAACAAAGAGAAGAGTGCTGAACTCTTATGTAATATAAGTCCTCCTATATGGCAGTGAATGTTAGCCAATCTACGCGCAGACGAAGAAAATATTTGAAGCAGTGGAAATGCAGTGCTATACAAGGATACTGAAAATACCATGGTCGGAACATGTGAACACCGCTGAAGTCTTATAAGGGAAACAAAAAGGACAATTATACTTAACTCCAGAAAGAGACAGCTGGATTTTCAAATGATGAGAAAATAAGGCTTGTAAAATATAACACTACCAAGACATATTGAATGCATGAGGGGGGGAGGAAATGGCGCATGACGTTCGTAATGAGCATGTGTAAATTGAACGAAGAACAGAGATCAGGAGAGACAGCAAAAAGACACTATTTATCAACAGAGGACAGGAAGTTGTGGAGAGACATGATCGCCAATAACCCGAAGCAATACGGCACATAGAAGAAAAGATTTGTTAGACAAATATTAAAAATTTGTCCCAGTTTTTAGATATTAAAAAATGCTGGTGGGATAAAGTTTAAAAATTTATTTGTGAGAAACGTACTACATATTCGGAAATAAATGTGTTATTTTTGGTCAGAAATAACTTTAGATGTTACTGAGAGAATTACAATTCATGTTTACCATTGAAACTTATTGAAAATTAATGATGCGTAAGTTAACAAAATTGTTACGAAGATAATCAATAAAAGATAGACAGATAGATAGATAGATGCGTACGTTAACGAAATTGTTACGAATATAATAGATAGATAGATAGATAGATAGATTGATAGATAATGAACAGATTCAGATAGATAGATAGATAGATAGATAGATAGATAGATATGAAGATAATTTAATGGATAAAAAAGGGAAAAGTTAGAGAGAGAGGTGAAGAAAAAAAGAAGATAGATAGATAGATAGATAGATAGATAGATAGATATGAAGAGGATTTAATGGATAAAAAGAGAAATAGATAGACAGAGCGAGAGATAAAAAATGAGATAGATAGATAGATAGATAGATAGATAGATAGATAGATAGATAGATAGATAGATAAAGACAGTGTCCAACATTCCAAATATGACGTGTTACGAAAGCGAAATGCCAACCACCACATTTCCAGTGTACGACGTTCAGAAAATTCCCCAGGGATTCTTGTCGGAAAAAATCAAATTCCTTCCAAATCCATTCTCTTGTCCAGCAGGGAGAATTCCGAACAATGTTTTCAGCTTGATTGGAATGTGATCACTTCAAGTTGAATCTGATGGAAAAGAAACAGAAAAAAAAAAACAGAAATGAAATGACTTGTCAGATGTTGTCGGCTGCCGCGTCGATAGCAGCCTTAGTAGTTGATAACGAAAACGAAACCCCGGCTGCCGATTATTCTGAAGCTAACAAAGACAGGGACATTCGTCTTTTATTGAAAAAACAGTGATGACAACAAAGCCCAATAAATATAAATAACTTAATGACTTTTGACCTTGTCTCGAGTTGTAATCACCTGAAGTCGCCATTTTCTATTTTGGCGGGAAACATCAAGGATTCTTTAATGACGGGAAAGAATTAAACAGTTTTATTTGATTTATTTTTTTAAAAAATCACTGTGTTTTCCTCCTATTCAACATCGGGAATTAAGAGAATTTATCGATTTAACCATTGATCGATGTCCGGAGGCTGAATTTTCATGTTTGAGTTAGCTATTTGGCCTAAACGAATTTGTAGAAATCTTTTGCGTTGCCGCTCACATTAAAGGCAAAAGCCACAACGAGCAGATGTTTTCCAGAGAACTCTAAACGTAATTAAAGCTTCCTAAAACTCGTCATAACAAGTCGGTTAACACGTTTAGCGCAGTTGAATGCGAGACTTGTGAGAAAAAAGGCGCTGAGTTGCTCTTAAAATGCGAGTTTGATGAGTGAGAAAACTGAAACACAGTTTCTTTAAAAGGTTGCTATCTGCGTCTGGAGATGAGGTTATTACATAATATATCCAATGCTAAATTTGGGAATTGGTTAACAGGATTTTTATAGTGATATACAAGGCTGCAAATATGGAGTACTCTTTGAGGAGAGAACTCACTACTCATTCGTAGTTGATCTAGCAAAACAATTTTGCTAGCCATTACACCAAGTTGAAGTACCCTAAATGATATTCTATGGGTAGCTTAGATATGGCACAATTCAGAGTGTGTGGAACACACAATTAGGATCGAACACACTACTCATTCGTAGTTAATCAAGCGAGACAAGTATGCTAATCATTACACAACGTCCAACTGCCCAAAGTGATTAAACTATAGCCATATACTAAGCCTAGCTTAGACTTGGTAAGAGGATCGAACCCATGTAGAATCTGGTTAGAACCGTACTCACTACTCAATCATAATTGATCTAACGAGACAGGTTTGCTTCTCTATTTACATTATTTGGACTATTGTCTTCATCTGTGTCACCATATTTATTACAACGTTTTGGCCGTTGACGTTCCAGCCTTGTTCAGGTGGTTGGAATGTCGAACTGAACCCTTTATTTCGCTCACTGGGATAGACTGTTCTAGTTCCACGCGCCATGTTTAATGTATGTCAGTTATCAGTTATATCCTGTTAATTCCCCTCTCCAAGTTCTCCACTGCCTTAACCTGGTATTGAACTCGCCCTCTTTGGATCCTGTCACTGGATCTAACCAACGCCTTTATCCACTGTGTCATGTGTCTTCAAGGACACATGGCACAGTGGATGATGGCGTTAGTTAGTGGAGAACTTTGAGAGAAGAATTAACAGGAGATAACTGATAACTGACATCCATTAAACATTGCACGTGGAACAAGAACAGTCTACCCAAGTGAGCGAAATAAAGGGTTCATTTCGACATTCCAACCACATGAAGAAGGCCGGAGCGTACAATAGCCGAAACGTTGTAATAAATATGGCGACAAAGATGAGGATAATAGTCCGAATAATGTAAATAGTGTACATAATACCTTATCTCAGAAATATAGACAGATACTGAAAGGCCGAAACGTTGTAACAAATATGACAACAAAGATGAGGATAATAGTCCGAACAATGTAAATAGTGTGCATAATACCTTATCTCAGAAATATAGACAGATACTGAAAGGCCGAAACGTTGTAATAAATATGGTGAGAAAGATGAGGACAATACTCCGAATTATGTAAATAGTGTACATAATACCTCATCTCATAAATATAGACAGATATTGAAGTTTGCTTCTAATTAGACAACATCGAATTGCTCAGCAGAAATTATTTATTTATTCCTTTGTGTCAGCTGATGCTGGAGGAAAAAAACTGAAACGTAATTTCATAAAATTCATATAAAATGTCTAACATTTAAGACTAAATAGAATAATTGACATGCAAAATTTAGAAAATAAAATTTTGTATATACGCCAAACATTTGACACTTTAATTTCCGAAATGATCCTGCGAAAGTTCTATCTCATCTTGCATGTTATATAGTCGTGTAATGCATAGAGTACCGGTCGGCAACACCTTGTCGCCGGGCCACATCCGGCCCGCGAAGGATTTTTGTCCGGCCCGCCAACTTTAACACAAATTATATAATTAGTTTGTGGAGCAGGCGGCAGAAAACATATTAGTGAGTGTTAATCAATTTACAATACGACGAATTTTTAAAATCAAAATGTAATTGCTAATCCCCTGCTGACTTGTACAGGAAATATGTTTTACCAAGCGGAAAATATGGAATCCTACAGATTAATAATGAAATGAAATAAAGTCTACATTTTCATCTCTTCTTTATGTTTTGGGCTGCCCACATCCTCTGACATCGGGTAGATCTTCTTGTCCTTCTTGAACCGCATGTACCACTCAAAACAGTTTATTTCTTCATCGCCTGTTCAGCATAATCAGTTAGTAATAAAGCTCCCCTTTCGTATCTGTCTATATTTCTGAGATGAGGTACGGTGTACACTATTTACATTATTCGGACTTGTCAAAGTTTCGGCCGTTGTACGCTCCGGCCTTCTTCAGGAGGTTGAAATGTCGAACTGAACCCTTTATTTCGCTCACTAGATAGATTGTTCCAGTTCCACGTGCCATGTTTAATAGATGCCAGCAGTTATCTCCTGTTAATTCCCCTCTCCAAGTTCACCACTGCCTTAAACTTATTGAACTCACACTGTTTGGGTCCTGTCACTGAATCTAACCAACGCCTTTATCCACTGCACCATGTATCCTTGAGGACATCTGTGTATTAATTTCTCGGTTTGATAAACCTAATGCCTTCAGCAACCATTTTTATCAGTGCTCACCCTTCAACTGTTATCATTATATGTTTTTACCTGAGCTCATATTGCAATTTTTGTTGTTAGTATCGCTTTTCTCTGGCACACTTTATTACTGGTTCACATATTGTATTCATTTCTATGCTTGGTCGGCTCAGGAGATTTTTGTGGCCTAGCATATGTGTTGATTCCTTAAGTTTAGGAATTTTCCAATGGTGTTCTTTGTCTATGATCTCAGCCTGATCCCACAGAGGGCGGTGATCTACCCTTTTCTCTCCATATGTGGTCAGCCACGCCTGACGTTTCCACTTCCCCTCGTGTTACAGGTTTTTGGTGTTCTTGGAGCTTTACCGTAAAGGAGCGGCCTGTCTCCCCTTTCTATTTCTTTCCGCAGCTGCACGGGATAGCGCACACACAGTCTTTAGTCATGTTCTCCTCTATGAGGGGGTCTTACTCGGGAGAGATATCCATCGAAGTGTCGTCCAGCTTTTGAAGGTTGTCCTGACGTTATATGGATCGCAGATCCTTTGTATTTTCTCTGATAACCCCTTCACATCAGGCCGGCAGACTGTTTTCTGAGTGTTGATCTCCTCCTCTTGTACTCGCCTATCCCAGTTTTGGGGGGCTGCTGCCATGTACCCAGGGTAGTTACTACGTTGTAGGGTACTACTTATGCAGATCAATTCTTTATCTAGTGTCTCTGGGTCGCCGCTTTTGCTCGGTGTTGTATTCAACGGACGATCTCTTTCTTTACGCTGTATGATGGTGGGAGTTGAAATTGAGGCACTGTACAGTGAATGTCGATTTACAGTATACGGTCTTGAACCCATGCTCTGTTCGATATATTAGAACATCCAGTAATGGGAGTGTGCTGTTACTCTCTTTCTTTTGTGAACTGTATCGAAGGTCTTATTGAGTTCACATGGTCCAGTAGAACCTGAACATCTTCTTTCTGTGCCCAGAGTATGAAGTTGTCATCTACATATCTTAACCATAGAGTTGGCTTTAGAGATATAGATTCTAATTCCATTTCCTCAATGCATTCCATGTATATATTCGCCATTGCCAGTGATAATGGCGAGCCCATTGCTAAGCCCTCATCCTGTCGATATATGTTTGATCCCATTCCGAAGTGTGTTGTTTGTGTACAGAAAGTCAACATCTCCATCAGATTATCTATTGGAATACTGGTCCGTTCTTCTAGCGATGAGTCTCTGACTACTGAGGGTGCCTTCTCCGTGGGTACTTTGGTGAACAAACTCACCACGTCCAAGCCCACCATCTAGCCAGTTATCCATCTTCTCACACCACTTTATATCAATCCACTGCGACAGCAATTATAAACACGTAAAACTTCCTCTAGTGGCCGGAAACAAATAATTTAGCTGGTTCGAATCTCAAGAAAACGCAAGATGAAAATTATCCAGTCGTGATCAGGTACACACTCTTTTTTTAATCTTCTCAGTCCAAGCAAAGCAATAAAGCCACCAAGACGCAAGGGCTTACTGAATGTTAAAGAATACGAGAGAAATATAAGATAAGGGAGAGCAAACAATAAAAGAACAAGAATTAAGAAGACAGAAGATAACAATTTGCATTGCATTTAATTTTTTCAAAATCATAGCTGATGTGGAACCAAGAAGCCCAGACAGATTTCCACGAGCGAGAAACGCGATAGAAGAAACTGTTACCATAGAACTTACGGTTACATCGGACCATTTCAACTGTAAAATGATGAGATATTTCCGCCAATCTAGTAATGCGCTGAAATCCATAAAGTATAGGTAATATTGAGGGAAGTTAATCCGTACAATTGCCACGAAAGTATTTTGAGAAAAGACAGAATAAAGCTACGTTACGGCCGTGATGATAAGTGACCGAAGCTGAGATGCCAGGTAATCACCAATAACATTGCAGGTATGTTTTTGGGGGGGGATTTTATCAAGAATCCTTAAAATAGATATGACGAGCACCAGATCAGATGTGTAAGCAAGATTCATTGTGTAAACAAAGATGAATGCTAGTTTTATAAATATGTAAGATAGATTCTGGTGAGAGAAAATGTCTAACAAGGCATAGTGAACCAACTTTCTTTGTAAACATAGAAATTGCCTGAATGTACTCTTTTCCTGGTGGTTAGCATCAGCCATGCCGATGGAAGATAATAAGGGTTCCCTCAGACGATTTAAAGAAAGCAGTTTCGTTAAAATTAATGAGCCACTTCTTGCCCCATTTAACAACAAATTTTAGGTCATTTTTGAGGTCAGCTGCCAATTTGACACTATCGAACCGATCTCAATTACTGTTAAGACACGAGTAAATAATTGTGTCATCAGCATTGATACCGATTTGAGAACTGACGACACCATGAAGGTCACTGATGACAATTAGGAACAACTTAGGTCTAAGGATAGAGCCCGGTAGGGATACTTCTATTTATACAAAAAGATCGAGAAGATTTTGACCAGTACTCGGGTTGCTTAATTTTTGGGAGAGAATTAAAACACAAATTGTTTAAATGTCAGGTCAGATTCTTCTTTGGATTTTATAAAGAATCTCTAAATATGTAGCAGGAGCAGCAGACCAGATGTGGCAGCAATATTCGAAACAAAGAAAAATGGCAGATTTATAAATATGTAACATAGATTATGGCGAGAAAAAATTGTCTAGCATGACACGGTGAACCAACTTTCTTAGCTGCAGACTTATCAATGAATTCAATATACTCTTTCTACTTCATGTCAGTTGAAAACGTTTGTCCGAGAAGGCGCAATATGTCACTCTGCTGGAGGTTAGAATCAGCCATGATAATGGAAGGTAAAAAAGTTCTAACAGATTATTCAAAGCGATCAGTTTTGTAGGCACTAAAAGGAACAAGTCACTCCTTGCCCCATTTAACAACATAGGTCATTTTTTTAGGTAAATTGCCAATTTGACTTTATCGAACCGATCACAATTATTATTAAGACAGAAGTAAATAGTTGTGCCATCAGCATTGATACCGAGTTGAGAACTGATGACCTCAGAAAGGTAATTTATGAAAATTATATACAATGTAGATCTAAGGATAGAGACCTGGGGTGGGGGAAGACAGACCTAGAAGAGTGGCCATTTAAGATAACTTTCATTTCACGATTTGATAAGAAAGACTGTAACAGGTCAAAGATTCTTCTGAACATACCATAAAACTTCAACTTGTGAAAAATCCAGCATGCCAAACCCTGTGAAATTCCTTCGATATATCCAGAGCAACAGCTCAAGCTTAACAAATCTTATCTAAAGCCTAATAGACACTTACCCCAGTAATCGTTAACACATTAGCAGTTGACCTAGAGAAGCGAGAGACATATTGCTTATCTGAAAAAAAAAACCTGCGAGTTGAGATGCTTAACCAATTCAGAGTTTATTGGAGCCTCTAGTATTTTGGTAGAAGGCAAAATTAGCAACTAGTTATAAGTATCAGTATTTTGGGGTTGATTGTTGTGGTTTGTTCTAATATTATTTTGGCGAGGACAGTTTTTATTTATTTATTTGGATTGATTATCTTTATTTGTTATTTCTAAACGGCTAGTTTATCGGTATCGGTTGTTAGTTTATTTGTATATTTGGATGTATTTAGATCAATTTGTTTTACTTGTAGTTATATATTTCTGGTGATATTTTTCCTTCAAAAACTTTATTTCTCGTAATATTTTATTTAAAAATATGTATTGCTCGTAATGTTCATTTTTAAAAACATTGTTGGTAATATTTTTTTCCCAAACAGCATTGCTGGTAATAATTTTTTTTAAAGTGGTTCTGGTATTAAAACCTATTTTTACACTTTCATGGTGTTTTGACCCCAGTTTCGGGGTTAACTAGTTGCCCATAGCTAAGAACCTAACAGGTGTTACCACCCCGGGTCATGGCGTAGCTGGGAACACTAGCAATCACGTGTTGATCCCACGCTCCTCAAAACCGGATCAGAGGCCTTGCTGCTGGATGTAGTTTATCGTCTTACCCAGGACGCGGATGTAGTTTACCCAGGAGGTAATAAATTGTTTGAAGGAATAATTATTACTTGCAATACATTATTACAAGTAATATATTTTTGAAGAAAATAAATATTACCAACAATACATTTTTGAGAAAAGATATATATTACCAGCAATAAAAATATTATCGGCATTAAATAACCGATTGAAGTTGATATGCAGTAAAACAAAACAAACCAAAACAAACTAAAGCAATTATCGAAAAACAAAACAAAGTGAGCATGTAGTCGACTTGGCGAAGCATTTCGAGCGTAGAACTTCCACGATGTGAAACATACTGAAGCAGGCGGAGGGTGAGGGGCTAGAGTCGCGGCAGCACATGGAGGAAATAGGTGACGTGGAGGAGGTTATCTCTACAAGTGAGATGAAGGAAATGTTGGTAATGTAGGAGAAACTTTCACACCCTATTCAAAAGAAACAACCAGACAAAATTAAACTGGCCGAGTGATGGTGCTGTTTAATAACACTTGCCATATCAATTCAGAAACATTCTGAAGCGGAAGATAAAACAGAGCTAATTGGACCGGGTTTTATCAAAACATTCGTCAGCTACAAGTGAGTAAAGTGCGGCGAAAAGGGCAACAATCAGCGAATAAGACGTAGTTATTCAGTTCAACCTTTCTCCTCCACCTCCTCAAACATCTTCAAGTTGGATGATCTCCAAGGTAAACCCTGTATATTATATTTGATAAAACCTGCTTATTGCTTTAGATTCTATTGTATTCTGTTTCATACCATATTCATTATTTATAAATATATCTTTTCTTATTTAAAAACATGTAAAAGTGAGGTACAGCACCGATTAATGGCATTTCAATAAGCAAGAGAGGTCGATTGGATGTATTTGAAAAATCTTCAGAGGTCGATAGGATGTATTTGAAAAATCTTCTCTTGCGTATAAAGGGAAAGCATGCAGGATGTTAAGAAAATTAGGCAAAGACGTGAGAAGTACTTAAGAAGTGACTTCTTAACAGCCATTTTTCTTGATGAATATAGAGAAGGGCTCTTAATCTAGAGGGTTCATAAAAGGGTTTCAGGTGGTCCGTGAGGCTTAAACAAAAACTTATATTCATTCCAGAAAGATCTGAGGATACTATGATCCGAACATGTGAACAGAGACGAGGTTTTTATTGAAAATGGTAACAAAAAAGAAACTTAAAATTAATATGAGGAAAAAGCAGTTGAGCTATCTAGGGAATTGATTGTATGTCCCGTTGATTTGACATACGGGTAATTAAACTCGTAAATCAAGGTACCACAATATATATATATATATATATATATATATATATATATATATATATATATATATATATATATACAAGTACAATTCAAAACCTGCGGAAGGTGGTTTGGGGACATTGTGGCACGTAGATCTCTGTATTTGGCCCTTCAAAAAGTTGGTGTAGTCTGCGTTTCGTATATATTTACATATATTTATTTAAATATTTATCTCTTCCAACCGAAGGTTTTTTTTTAGAAATCTGAAAAAACCTTCGGTGGGAAAAGATGCATATTTAAATAAATATATTCATGAAATAAATTATAACCGAAATATTATTATTATTATTATTATTATTATTATTATTATTATTATTATTATTATTATTATTATTGTTGTTGTTGTTGTTGTTGTTGTTATTATTATTATTTTCTATTGTTGTTGTTGTTTTTATTATTATTATTATTATTATCATTATTATTATTACTATTATTATTATTATTATTATTACTATTATTATTATTATTATTATTATTATTATTACTACTATTATTATTATTATTATTATTATTATTACTATTATTATTATTATTATTATTGCTCTGTTATTATATTGAGCTCTCTTTTCATTAATGTCCTCCTTGGAATTATCCCTACCAATTACCAATTGGTAGTATATATATATATATATAAAGAGAGAAAGAGGGGGAGAGGGAGAGGGAGAGAGGGAGAGATAGAGAGAATAATGCCTGAGTTTACAAAGAGAAATCGAAAACTTTGAAAATTAAAGAAAAACCCCAAATGGATTAAATGCTGCCGCACAAGCGTAAATGGAATAAGCAAAGAGGTTGATTGACTAGCAAGGGCGTATTTGAAAAATCTTCTCTCGCGTATAGAGGGAAAGCACGGAGGACGTTAAGAAAATGAAGCAAAGGCGTGACAGCATCTCAACCACTGCCTTCAATGAAACATCACAAATGCAACATGGATGGAGAAGTAAGTACTTGAGAAGTGACTTCTTAACAGCTATTTTTGTTGATAAATGTAGAGAAGGGCTCTTAACCTAGAGGGTCCATGAAAGGATTCCAGGTGGTCCGTGAGGATTAAACAAAAACTTATATTCACTCCAGAAAGATGCTGAGGATACTATGGACCGAACATGTGAACAGAGACGAGGTTTTTTTTGAAAATGGAAACAAAAAAGAAACTTAAAATTAATATGAGGAAAAGGCAGTTGAAGTATCTAGGGAACATAATACGGAAGGGGGCCTTGGAAAATCTGATACTCACAAAATAGATTGAGGTTAAGACTGACACTAGAAAGCAACGCGTAACATTCTTGATGTTAATGGATAATAGAAAAAGGATATGGAAGAAATAACGAAAGAACAACACTTATTAGAAAGAGCTACAATTAACAGGAAGGTGTGGAGAGCCATGATCGCCTACGTCTTGAATTGATACGGCACACAAAAAAGAAGATACGATCCTTGTCCCGATCAATGATCTCCCATTGAAAGAATAAAAGAAAATGCATCCTGCCACTTCTTGAAATAAAGCTCACCCAGCCACTACTTGCATTGCCAACCGCTAGGTGTCTCTTGGCTTGCTTTTGGTTCCATGCTTACCATTTAAACGTGTGACAGTCTCTGCACGACCGCCATTTTTGCCACTCCATCAGAATATGTGAAAATTATCATTTTCCAGAATTTATCACGGCTTCTTATATGCAGGTGAGGATTAATTTACGATAGATTCTTTCAAGCGTGGTTTGATGAAAAGTGATGTCTGGGCAGTGTGCATGAGTGTGCAGTATGGGTAAATACACGTAAAAGTATTGTGTAAAACGAACCAAACTGTGTTCATCTGCTTGCCTGTAATAATAACTGATAAGTGCTAGTTCTTAGTGTCCGTGACTCAATGTGTCTGTGACTAAAGGGAACCGTGACTCAAAAACGGTTAAGAATCATTGATATAGAGCGACATTGGATGAACGTTAATTTAATACTGTCATGCTATAAGCTAAGACAAGTTAGAAAACTCTCTATGGGCATTTGGATAATGTTTAGCATTCGTCAGTATCTTTCTATATTTCTGAGATGAGGTATTTTGTACATTATTTACATTATTGGGACTATTGTCCTCATCTTTGTCACCATATTTATTACAACGTTTCGGACTTTCAGTATCTGTCTATATTTCTGAGATGAGGTATTATGTACATTATTTACATTATTCGGACGATTGTCCTCATCTTTCTCGCCATATTTATTACAACGTTTCGGACTTTCAGTATCTGTCTATATTTCTGAGATGAGGTATTATGTACATTATTTACATTATTCGGACTATTGTCCTCATCTTTGTCGCCATATTTATTAAAACGTCTCGGTCGTTGTACGCGCCGGCCTTCTTCAGGACACATGACACAGTGGATAAAGGCGTTATTTAGATCCAGTGACAGGAACCAAAGAGTGTGTGTGCAATACCCGGCAGTGAAGAACTTTCAGAGGGGAATTAACAGAAGATAACTGACATCCATCAAAACATGGCACGTGGAACTAGAACAGTCTACCCCAGTGAGCGAAAAATCTACCTGAAGAAGGCCGGAGCGTACAACGGCCGAAACGTTGTAATAAATATGGCGACAAAGATGAGGACAATAGTCCTAATAATGTAAATAGTGTTTAGGATTTATATTGCAGACACTCAAATCATAGGTCCTAATAAAGCCCATCATGTCGAAATAAATGCATAGCATTAGTTTAATTTATCGGACAATGTGTTTATGATTACTGCAGACAATAACCAACTTGACTTAAGTTAAAGTGCATATTCATGCATTCTGTGAAGTTGATTTTTTCCCAACTTGCCACAAATGTTTCAATGAGGTCAAATTAATAGAATAACTCACCAATCTCACCGGATATTAATCTTCCTGTATGTGATGCGCAGTTTAATATAAAAAGGAACGCTTCCCATAATGCACAAGTATAATTAATTATCGCGGTTACGTTGACCCGCTCTCTTGGCGCCTTTTTTTAAGTTTTCATGTTGACGAAATAAAAGAAAAATGGGTAAAAAAATTGAATCTGATTTTTTTTCGCGTTTCCCTTTAATGCGGTTCAAAAAATCGACAATTTATAACGACTCAACAGCAAAAGAGTTCAGAATCTTAATTTTTTTCTTCACCATGTTTGTTCGCTATTTTTTTTCCCACGTGATTTGCCATGGAGAATCCAGTCAAAATTTAGGTTTTCATTGGATTTTTTTTTTTAATGAATTCAATGATTGTCATAAATGTTTGCATTTTAAATGAAGTTACATTCAAATGACGACAAATGAAAATGAATGAACAAAATATGGCGGACACGTTCAACGTTTTATTTAAAAAGTTAAAAAAAAAACTATTTTATGCGCCATTTAATCAATATATTCACAATATTTATGCTCTTTTTCCGAATATTAAAGAACTGTTGGTACACAAGTTGCTATTTTCGCAAGAGAACTATTTCGAAAGTGGATAAAAAATATGCAGTATGATTTTGCCATAATTGTTTATACCCGTCAAGAAGTTTTAGGGTTCTCCAAGTATAGAAGTGCCAGATTGTCTTCTTTTTTTAATTTTTTTTTTATAAGCTTTTCACCCCAGGCAAGGCTGGAAGCCACTAGCACGCAATGGGTTGCAGAAGATTTGGAACGAGAGCAGATAGGAGTGTTAGAGGAAAGGATGTGGAGAAGGATAGTGGATAGATCAAGGCAAGGGGTTACAGAAGATTTAGAGCGAGAGCACATGTTAGGGTCCCTGATATGGGCAAATAGTTAACCCCGAAAGAAGGATAAAAACACTATGAAAGTGCAAAATCAGGTTTTAATACCAGAAATAGTTTGGAGAAAAAATATTTCCAGCAATAAATTTTTGAAGAAAAAAACACTATTACTAGCAATACAATTTTTTTTAAAAATATTACCAACAATGTTTTTTAAAAATAAATATTACTAGCAATACAATTTTGGAAAAAAAATATTACCTGCTGTACATTTTTGAAAAGAATTATTACCAGCAATAGATTTTTGAAGGAAAAATATTGCCAGAAATAGATTTTTGAAGGAAAAATATTGCCAGAAATAGATTTTTGAAGGAAAAATATTGCCAGAAATAGATTTTTGAAGGAAAAATATTGCCAGAAATAGATTTTTGAAGGAAAAATATTGCCAGATATAGATTTTTTGACAAAACAAAATATTACCAGCAATACAAATTTTGTCGACATTAAATAACCCATTGAGGTTGATATGCCGTAAGACAAACCAAACCAGTCTCATCTAACTACCAAAAATTCACATTTGTCTCTCCACAATATATTTTGCTAAATTATGAATATTTTGTATGAGAAACATTATATATATTTTTTGCTATTAAACCATCAGAATAGATTTTGAATTTTAGCAAAAGGCCCGTGAAGGGAATCATAAAACGATATAATTCAATTTTGCAAAGACATATTATACCATCTAGTTAACGTGTAATTGGGAAAACGATCCAAAACACTTTTCTACATTATTCCAAAATTACGTTGAGTCAAAAAAAGGAACACAATTTGGGATGGCGCCTGAATCTTCTGATCTCTCTCTCATTGAATCAGTATAGGGTGAACTGGATATGGAGAATTTGAAGAGAATATTCAAAGAGTTAGAGTGAACATTTTGATGTGCTTCAAGAATACATGAAAAAGTCCGTCATCTACTTTTATTTTTCAGAAACTGTGAGAAAGAATACCAAGAATTTGTAAATCAGTAATTTAGAAGCAGGAGGTGGTTTTATTGACGAAACAAATATATGATTGTATTGTATGATAATTTGTTATTGCTAACTACTTATATTTCGTCACAATAAAACAAATAGGCTTTTGTAACAGAAATGTTATGTTTAACGTAAAAAATATCTCATTTTAACTAGTCTTTTTTTTAAAGAAATGCAGGGTTTCTTCAAATTTTTTGTCTGGAGTGTAGGTAAATAGTTTGATAGTTACGCGCTGTTTTCTCACAGCTTCAGTATTTCCTATAAGTGTCCATTTTTTAAATTCTTTTTTTAAATTATGCACCCAAATAATTTCAATGTCTCTGTCTTATTCGATGTTAAAGTGTCCTTCTTGTTCCTATTTTTCCCCCAAATTCCTTATTATTCAAATGTTCCGCCCAATGTATTTTCGATATCTTTCTATATCTCCACACCTCTGTTGCCTTAAATCGCCTTTTCATCTTTGAGGAATTTGTACACTATTCATATACAGAAAGGATGATTGATATTACATAGTAGGAAGTTTGCTGTCATTTCATATATTGGCGCGAATTAGCTGTGCGTCCATGATATAATATAACAAATTATTAGCGGAGACTTTACAGCGATTGCGTAAGGAAACCGTTTGGGCTTTTGATTATTCAAAAGCGAGACAACTCTGATTGAGCTTTTGATCTGAAATAACCGAAATTCTTGGATAGATAATGAGAAAGGTAAGCTTGAGTCATTTGACTCACAAGACATATTGGAGACAAATTTTACAGAGTAAAGCTGCGGCCCAACTAATTGACAAAACTTGTGTGAAAGCATAGTGGAACGTAGGATTGGAAGGTAGACAAAATACGACAAAAGGACAGGTAGTTATATCCTGAAGCGGCATTGCACAAGGAATAAGAAAGATTATTGAATATGGTTTTAGATTTTTCAAACATCATGTATTATTTATGTATTTTAGCTAAATATGTCATCAAACCTCTCTCTTAACCCCATCAAACTGCAGTTTTCGTTACCTTCAAATTCTGTCTTTTCACAAGGCTAAAATCGTCATTGTAATGCCACAGTTGACATTAAGTCGAACTAATGCGGTCCCGATAGAATGACGTTGGAAAGCAGATGGAACACTGAGCTTAAATTACAAGGTCCAAAAACATCATCGGTTCGATAATACCGAATATATTAGTAGCTAATATCAACAATTACTTTACGAAAGAAAGAATAATAATATTGTACTTTACATTTAATCAAGGACATTATCCAATCTAATCTAATACGCTGTAAATATACAGTATTGTAAATTCATCCTTTTCCGTTTTCATGCTCTTCCTGCAGACGATCTGATTATAGAGAATACGTAACCAGTTAAACAGACGGGCCTCTAAAAAAAAGGGGGAAATAGCAATAGGCTACACGTGTGGTTACACTGAGAAAGGGGGGCTTTGGGCATTTGCCTCGGAAAGCATATCGGAGACAAATTTTACAGGGGAAATCTGCGGCCCAACTACCTGGCAAAGCTTATGCGAGAGGATAGTGGAATTTGGGTTGGCAAATATATACAACAGCAGACTATGAACAACGAAGTACAGGTAGTTATATCCTGAAGTGATAAGCACACAATAAAAAAATAACTGAATTTGCGATCATAATGGTTTTAGATTCTTTAAACATTGTGTATTTATTTATTTTAGCCAAATATATCATCAATCCTCTCTCTTAATCCCGTCAATTTCCAGTTTTCAATACATACAAATTCTGGCTTTTCCCAAGTCGTTATTGAAATGTCATGGTCAACATTAAGGCGAACTAACGGGGTCCCTATAGAGAGACGTTGGGAATCAGATGGAATACTGAGCTTAAATTACAAGGTCCAAAATCACAGTAACACTATGCATTCCATCGAGTTGTTAATATTAAATGAGTGAATATCTTCCGGTAAGATTTATGTAATCGTTTCACACATGCAGACTGTCATACGTGGTTTTAACGGATAAAAGGTAGAAATCATCGGTCCGATCATACTGATTGTCCATAGTTACTGAGTCTGTAGTGGCTAATATTAACAATTACTTTACGAAAGAAGGAAGAGTAATATCAGTACGTTTAATCAAGCACCCTATCCAATCTGACACTATAAGATACGCTGTAAATATACAGTATTGTTAAACTCACGGTGTCCCTACTCTTCCTGCAGATGACATGGTTATAGATAATGACGAATATGTAACTACTTAAACAGACAGGCATCTATAAAAGGAGAAATAGCAATAACCTACACGTGTGGTTACACTGATGTAAACAAAGTGGCGACCCGCCAACTAGCGGTGAGCTCGCAAATCAGCGGCTCGTATCCCGAGTTGCCACAAATCTTCCGTGGCGCAGGGGACTTACAAACAGAGCTGTTGCTCCAGCTTTTGTCTTTTGCTTCCGAATGTGAACTCCGCAGACTAGGCAGCCTAATGAGCCACATAACAAAACTCATCCGAATACTGATGAATAGAGCGCGCAGCAGAATCAGGCCAGAGATAGGACAAGAACAGTGCGGGTTCGTTAAAGACACCGGAACAAGGAACGCGATATTCATGCCCAGAATGTTATCAGAAAGAGAAATAAAAATGAAGAAGAACGTGCACATGTTTTTTTTTTTTTTTTGTAGATTAATTAAAGGAATTCGACAATGTAGGCTAGAAAGACCTCTTAAAGCAGGTCAGCAATTCCGGGAAAGATATTAGAATAATAATCAAAAACCTCTACTGGCAACAAACCGCCAGCATAAAAATAAAAATGACTTCAGCAGATAAACAAAAGTACAAAGAGGAGTAAGACAAGGATGTGTCTTCTCACCGGACGTATTCAACCTATGCAGCTAGGCAATTCTGAGAGAACTGGAAATCCTACCAGGATTCATCTTTGGCGGCCACAATCTTAACAACATAAGACACACAGATGAAAGTTTGCTGATAGCAGACACGGAAAGGAAATTACAAAACCTTCTACAGAAGGTAGTGAAGGAGAGCGAGAAGAAGGGACTAAGTATAAACTACACAGAACATGGTCATCACGCATAAGATGAGCTCGAAATGCGATTTACAGGTCGGAGACACTAAAATTAAGCAGATGGGAAAATTTAAATATCTGGGAAGTGTTCTGACAGAGGACAGTAAGAGCGACGCTAAGATCCGGAGACGTAATGGCATGGCGAAAGTCAGATTCCAAAAGCTGGACAGAGTATTACGAGGCAGGAAGGTTTCGTTGGTAACAAAGAAAAGAGTATTGAACTGCTACGTCATATCTATCCTTCTTTACGGCAGCGAATAAAATGAAAAAGGTACTCGTGGCAACAGGGGTATGGTTCTACAGAAGGTTGCTAAGGATATCATGGGACGAACATGTGAACAACAATGAGTTTTTGGAAAACAAAGATGAAAATTTATCCTTAACATCAGGAAGAGGCAGCTGAAATTTCTGGGATACGTAATGAGAAAAGAGGGTTTGGAAAATGTGATACTCAGATGACAGATAGAGGGAAAGAAGGAAAAGGGAAAGTAACGCGTGACATACTTAAAGATCTTAAGTGGATGGCAAGAACAGGTTCTGAGAAAAATAACACAAAGACAAAACTTATTGAGAGCTACAATGGTCAGGAAGACATAGAGAACCATGATCGCATAGGCCCTGAAAGGACACAGCATATAAAAGAAGAAAGATCCGTTAAAGTGGGGTCCGTAACACCGAGATAGGAGTGTACAAATATCATCTGCCAGAATTCTTTCCTGGTTAGATTGGAAGAAGGGCGATAGTGAATTTACGGAAAGATGTCTCTTATTCTATATTCTTAACATTTTCAGTGTCATTTTACATAATACATCGTTTGAACTCTGACATTTTCTAGATATAGAATTTACATTCGAATTACTGACAAATAAATAATAAGGGGGGACTACTCTGTAGTTACCAAAACTAAAGCTGATAAATTACAAGCTTTTGCGCTACTGTTAATTTCAAACTTTTCTGCTTTTCTAATCTTCCAGTAGACGAGATGGTTATAGAAAATTATGAATATAAAACCCGCCTAAACACACGTGAATATGTTTTTTAAAATGGAGCACTAAGCTACACTTGTGGCTACATTGATATAAACAAAGTGACGGCCGCCAAGTAGCGGTCTGCTCGCGAAACAGCGGCTTGTATCTACTGTTGTCACAACTCCGTCCGTAGCACCCAGGACTTATAAACTGGCTCGGCTGTTCCAGATTTTGTTGCTTCGGATATCCGTTATTAAAGGGGGTCTGTAATACCGAGGTATTTGCGTCCAGCGACCTGACAAATATACAACTCATAACGGGACAATAACCACTGGATTGACGCATTTTTGAATTTGAAAGTTTAATCTCTGGGCCGGGCAGTGTGTACTAGAACTCAGTGGAAACGCTGAACAATAACTGAACAGTAGTAAAAATAAAAAGTAGACGAGATATCCCTAGACACTGGCAGTGGGATGAGGAAGGTCTAACGCCATAGATTAAATAAAGGGTTCAGTTCAGAATTCCCTGTAGGTTACTCGGATTGATATACACCTCAGTAAGGCCGGAGGGTACAACTACCGAAATTCTGTGATAATAACAACAAAGACTAGGACAATAGTCCGAATATAAATAGTGTAAATAATGATAACACCTCATCTCTAGTCTCGATAGTGTACAAAAACGTCTCCGCGTCCTCGTTGGTGACAATTTACTTTCAACCTTCCAAACTCTTTCTCATAGGCGGGGGTGTGGCTGTAAAACATGTTTGATGTAGTTTGAATGTAGAAATCCGACGTAGTAATTAATTTGTTCAATGAAACAGCACCAATGTCTAGTAGCAGCTATTCAGGAATTCTTAAAGTCTTCCATATCAGAGGTCGGCAGTGGATATTCGGAGAGAGTAGGAAAGCGTAGTTCTGCAGGTCTTTTCATATGGCAGGTTAGCAGTAGATATTCCGACAAGAAAAGAAAAGAAAAGAAAATGGCCGCCTCTATACACATCGGATCGAATATTTCAAGTCTTCTGATTGGATAACCGTAGATATTCCGACAAGAAAAGAAAACAAAATGGCCGCCTTTATACACATCGGATCGAATATTTCAAGTCTTCTGATTGGTTAACCCCTCTATGGGTGGACTATAAAATGAGTCAGCTCATTTTGGTTTGCTCACTAGTACGTATGTACAGAAAATAACTTAACAGTGGCAAGCACTATCGTAGGCAAGCTCTATGAATGGAAAGTTCACGGAAGAACAGCATTCCTAGGTTCCATCAGTTCTAACCTCCATGGCTATCCTCTAATTTTATAAGAGCCAGACGAGGCCGAAAATAGAGTACTCTTAACATATTTGGGCTGAGCTACTCGATTGTCACTTTCCAGTCTTGATAGAGCTCAAAAGCGCCTCCGAGTCCTTGTTGGAGAAGGATCATTTTCCACATTCCAACCTCTCTCTCATAGGCGGGACGTGGCGAGTCTCTCACTGCTCTATCGCTAAAACCATGGAAAGTATTCGGACGAGCTATATTTCCCGGGCCCGGCAGGTCTAACCTTCACGGCTACAATCAGTCATAGCGCTTACATTGTAGCAAACCACCCACATTCCCTCCGTGTTCCATTTTTGGAGAAATAATTTCTACTCGAACCGCTATCTCCCGCGAACCACTGCACTGTGAGGTCGCCTTTCAAGAGGATAATTACACAACCTCTACAATCTTAAACTGTTCAAGTCTAGGGTTAACTATTATCTTCCATTCCTATCCGCATAAATTGCCTCTTAATAAAACTGGCTACCTCGAGTGCCCACTTCCCGGTCCTTTACAGAGCGAATCTTACTTTAAAAAGAAAAAGAAATCAGACAAAAATCATTACGAGAAGCGCCAAATATGTATATAAGTTTTTCCTGGTGTGAATATACTTGTAATTAAAGAAAAAAACGGTGTTGGTTTCTATTCTAATTGTGGGCGTAGGGTGCTCTGGATAGGGGTAGTACCTTTGATGTCTGACACAGTACACTTTCAGAGGAACGCACATCACTGGTCCTCCACTGAATCCTAAATCTCTCAAGTGATGGCTCTAAGTTGCCATGCCCTTGTAAATCGTTTCAACTCTCGGGCTAAACCCACGTGAGAAGGTGGTGTTAACAGGGCACCACTGGGCGAAGGACCATCTCAGTGCAGTTCACCGGTCGCCAGGGCGATAGTGTTCCTCAGATGAACTACAACGGCCATGCGTTCGCTAACAAGGCGAGCCACATATATGGATATGTGGTCCAACATGGAGAGGGATAGGCCCCTCCGGGTTAAAACGACCAAGTCACGCTGCCATGAAACCATTCACGGATACCCAAGCTCTGGCAAACAACCACGACAGCCGGAAAATTGCGCCCCAACAACTCATTTTAGGATTAAGGGTGAAAGAAGCTTCCGTTAATAAGACATTTAATTAAAAATAAAAAAAAAACAGTCTAAAAAGCATGACTGATGCTCACGAATATTTTCGAAAACTAAGAAATTTCTACTAATTATAGCAATTTAATAACAATTACCGTAGTTAGCGTAATTCCTCATGTATAATACGCATTTTTTTCTAAAAAAAAAAAATAAGCAAAATCAGGGGGCGTATTATGCAGGGCTACAAAAAATCTTTAAAAAATTACCGTAAAATAAAATAAGAATTATCATAAAACTAAATTAGAATAATATTATTCTATGTTTAAAATCATTTTTATAATAGCAAGAAACGCTGGTCGTAATGAAATTGGAGATGTACAATTTATAGTGTTTGATTACCAAACAAAGGGTTCGTATTATGCGTCAGTAGAAGCATTTTCTCAAACGTTCAGGTGTGCCTATTATAGATGAAGGCGTATTATAGATGGGGAATTACGCTATTTGCTACGCGTAGTTAGAAGGTGCATTTAAATGCTGCACGCGTTTATGAATAAGCCGGAAAGGATCGAACTCACTACCTAATCGTAACTGATCAATTGAGACAAACTTACCATTACCCCATGTCAAAGCGGTCAGTAATTTACCAAATGTAGCTTTGATGTGGCAGATGAACGAAAGTATGAGGTTCCTGGAGAGGATCGAACTCACTACTCATTCGTAATTGATATAACGTCAAACTTGTCGAACATTTTACAAAGTCGTCGAGATGGCCTTAAATAGGGATTTACTACGCGTAATATAATCGATTTTACAAGCTTTTTTAACATTATGCAACGTTGAAGTGCTCAGCTGGAACTTTAATAAAATTTCATCACATTGTCGAGGTGCCTTTAAATAGTGATATGCTACGCGATGCTTAGATGTGGCACAAGGCCGAAATTCTGAGGCCGTCACTAAGAATCGAACTCACCATTCAGTTGTTATTGTTCTATCGAGAGAAGCTTGTTAGCCATTACACAACGTTCAAATGATCCAGTAATAATTTTTGAACTTTTGGCATCGAGAGTGTAACGCATTTCATATAAGCTTCTTGTTTTAAAAAAAATAACATACTTTTTAATTTAAATAAATACAAGCAAGCTCTTCATAAAATCACATTAAAATTCCGCTTGAAGGAGAATACATTTTGAACCGGGTTTTAAGAAATAACTCCTTCGAAAATTAAAACAAAATATATATATATATATATATATATATATATATATATATATATATATATATATATATATATATATATATATATATATATATATATATATATATATATATATATATATATATGTATGTGTGTGTGTTTGTGTAGTGGATTGTGTATATGGTGTATATGTCTGCGTGTGCAAAGTTTGAAGGAAAATCAATTGTATTCGTATCGAATTTTTGCTCACCGCTATGTTTGCAAGGTATATTTGTTTATTTGTTAAATGACGCACGAGAGGTACGATCCACGATATGGAAATTAAATCCCGCTCACAATTCTTCAAATTTTTTCCAATTATAAAATAATTCTCAACAATTATTTCCAATCCTGTCATTCTTCCTCCCAGAAATGCCGTTATTAATAAACAATATATATATATATATATATATATATATATATATATATATATATATATATATATATATATATATATATATATATATATCGAACAGTTTTGAAAGAAAAGATGACAAATTGGAAATCCTAGCGGATGAAACAGGTCACAATTTGTTTTTCCAATTTGTCATATATCATTTCCTTCAAAACTGTTCTCTCTATCTGTCACACATTCTGTCTGTCTCTATATATCTATCTCTCTCTACACACACACACACACATATATATATATATATATATATATATATAGTGAATTTTTTTTCTCTATTTGGGAGGGGGAGATTTAGAGTAATCATCGAGCCCCAAATAATCTTCAACAGAATGCAGAAAGCACAATGGTTTCTGCATTCTGTTGAAGATTATTCTGGGCTCAATGAATTACTATATATGATACACACACACACATATATATATATATTGGGGTGTATAATCTAGACATTATGCGTATTTGTTTTCATCTTAATCCTCTCAAATTCACGGATCCATTTCTTAGGGATGTTATTGAACGTTGTTTAAAAAAAATTGTTAAACCTCCTTAATCAAATATTTCTACACTGAATTAAAAAAAATTAACAATCTCTTATTAATAATGGCTTTCCTAATTGCATCGTTTATGAACAAATTAGACGAGCTATTAGAAATATTTACATGAATAACAAAGGACAAAATAACTACTCAAATAACCCTAAACATATTATCCTTCTATACCGCAATCAACCTGACGAAAAAATCCTGCAAAGTCCTAATATATCCCCGACTTATCCTCAGTTGCAGACATCTAAGCGTGCTACTAGATTGGCAATTAGGTCTCACCATTTTACTTTTGATCCAACCGTTAGTTTTTTTTTTTTTCTCGCTTGTAGAAGACCCTCCCGATTTCTTGATTCTTTGTCACCTACAATCTTCAAAAATGTAAATGAAATGTCAATCGCCGTGTTCTGCGTTTCTGAATCCTGGTACTTTATTGCCCTTCTCCTCATGTCTCCTTTCTAAAGTCTTCTAATTCTCTTTTACTTCATGTAACCCCCTGCCTCCCAGTGGCTTTATCTCCTTGATCGGGCTGAGATGATAAAAGGAAATAAAGACAACAGCTGAAATACAAAATGGAGAAAGTATCATTCGTTTGACCCAGCTGATTTAGTCACTAACAGAACAAATTGAAGGCAAGAGGGACATAGGAAGACAACGCCTAGCCGACCTAGCAAGCTTCAGTAAATCCATGACGGAACAAAATTTGGAAGAGATAAGAAAAATGACAATTTATTAAGAGGTACAAATGACAGGAAATTGTATTCATATATATATATATATATATATATATATATATATATATATATATATATATATATATATATATTATTAAATAAGGACAGACCACTTTAAGGTTCCATATAATAAATTATTTCACCACAGCCCTTTTAAAGGAGAGCGGATCATCAGATTTTATTTCCAAAGTTTGAAACGAAAAATGAAAAGAAATTTACACATTTATGACGGGCAGTAATAAGTAAATTAACGAAGTGAGGGAGTGAGCGAGTGAAGGGGGTAGAGAGACATGATTGAGTTAGATGTAACATTTCTATTCTTTCAAATTTAAATTTTTAGAGGAAATGCAGACATTGACACATTAAATCTGTTAACGGAAGTTATATATTGTTATAGGAGGGGGGAGAGGACTAAAAGGCATAAAGAGAAAGAGAGAAATAAGTTGTGATAAAGTGTCATTAACTTTCTTTGGAATGGACGCTGTTTTTTGCTTTACTTTGAGAGTTCATAAATATTATAATTTTTATATAAGTTTTAATGTTTAAACAGTCTAAGGAATTTAATTATATGTTAGTTAAAGTTTTTTTTTAAACTTTATTACAAACATTTTGGGGATTTAATATGAAATAGTCGATTAGAAAAATATTCATAGAATTTACATTAAAACACTAAAAATTTTATTTTCAAATATAAGTTTACTTCTAGTTGTAATTGATTATTAAGTTATATCAGTTTGAATTTTATTCATGAATTGAATTTGTGACTATTTTTAGATTGGTAATTTCTCTTACTTAAAATTTAGTTTTACGTTAATATGGAGTGATATTTGAAGGTAATATTAGAGATCTTGCACTATCATATATTGTAAACACATCCATGTAAATTTCATATACATACGTTCTTTTACATCTTCAGTCACTCATACAGGTACACATGTACCGATATACACGGGTAATTTCATGTATTAATACCTACATATATCTTTTTAAATGTTTCCGCATACTTACACACATATATATTTAGTGTGCCCTTAGAATTCCCTAAATATAT